>JAQOOD010000007.1:16515919-16841953 GCA_029633175.1 Citrus glauca
GGGTCGGGGTCGGGCCTCCACCGTACGGCACAAGCTCCACTTATATAGTGTTGGCATGTTGCCATAACAAGAGAAATAAATGGATTAAGAGCATTGATATTTAGATAAAATAATTTTGGATTGGATTAAAATTGTATGAAGTTATGTTAGTTAACACATAATTAAATAAAAGGTAATTATTCACCGAGTATGTGTTTTTTTATTTTTTTAAAAAAATATATTAATTTTATTTTTTTATTAGACTCCACCTGAAATTATAAAATATTACAATTATCCACTATTATAACATTATGAACAGCACAAGAGTAAATTTTTCATTTACTTAAACATACAAAATGTCAATCGTTATGCACAGCCTGACTTGGGATGGCATTTAGATTAAATTTGAAAACCCGATCAAACTGCACAATTAAAAAATTAAAATTAGAATTAGAGTATAAATATAAACAAAATCCATTCTTTCATCGTCCCCAAGCCTCTCATCTCCCAAAGATCACGATTCTTGTCATCTATATATGCCATAGGAAACAAAGATTTAGCTGCCCAAATAATTCCCTTTATTTTTATGATTTTAATTTGGCATAATTTTTTAATTTAAGTTATATATATTTTATTTATGAAAATAAATCAGTTTATTTTGCAATCTTTCATATTTTCTTTGTCATTTAGTTGGGGCGGTTTAGTCACTTTATGTTTAGGGGTAAAATTGTTAATTCATTCATATTATATTAATTTCCCTAATATAGTTAAGACGGGGAATGGATAACTGTAAAATTTTATAACTTCAAATGGAGTCTAGTAAAAAAAATAAAATATTTATGTATTTTGAAAAAAAATTTTAAAAAATTAGTGCTTGGTGGATAATTGTCCTTAAAAAATTATATTAAAATTATATGAGTTATTGTGAATTGAAAAAAATAACAAAAAAAATATTAATATGGCACAATTTTATTGTTATTTCTATTACCGCTCTGTAGTCCTTCTGACTAAATTATTTTCCATGAATTGATGTTGAGCACACATTTTAAATATGAAAAGTTAATGGATGCACATGGATTGACTGCAAGGCACATTCATTTTCAGAAGTAAATCACAAAATAGGGGGGAAAAAAAGAAAAAAAGTAATGGCCAGAAGACATGATTTGCCTGTAGAGACCTATGAGCAATCTGACATGCCGTACTCTACCAATTTACATAACAGAATTTGATGCCCGACATGAATGACATTGTTCTCCATTGCAAAATACTAAGATGATAAGATCACCATCAACTGGGTTGATGGATAATGCTAAACCGACATTCTAAAAAATGAGCCCAACATGACCGTGATATGAATCATAAATAAGACTCATGCTCAGTCCAATTTACAACTCGAGGCTCACTATATTACAAGTAGATTTATACATACTATATAGTAAGTGTTTTGGGACCTTAATCATTCTGTCTTTCACAATTAGATTTGTTTCTACAATTTCTTTCTATATAAGATGAGAATATATTATATTCCTCCTTAATATAGGAATAGTAAATTTAAGCTATACCAAAATAAAAATGATATAGATGGGTGGGATAATATATTATTGAATCCCCTTATGGAGGATGGCAACTGGCTATATTTGGATCCAATATGAACATCTTTTTTTATCACCTGGGGTGGGTTTTAAAAGCCCGGCATCAGGCGGGGCTCTTTTATCCAGGTTTAAAAAGCTTGGATATTATATTTATGTATAATTTTAATTTATTTTATAATTTATAAATTTTATTTTAATGAAATTGAGTTTCAAAATATGAACTTCCAATGTTAAATTTTTAAATATATATAATAGATGAGTTAAATAAATATTGTTATTTAAAATAATATATATTAATTTTTTTTTTAAATTCGAATTCTGACTCAAATCCAAACTTTTTATCAAGTGAAGTTTGGGTCTGCTCGAATTTACGTTCGAGCTGGATATTACCGACCCCTTACCAAAGTCTTAAAATTATATTTTATAATATTATATATGTATATTTTTAATTTAATTTATAATTTTTATTTTAATGAAATTGAATTTCAAAATACGAATTTCCAATGTTAAAATTTTAAATATATATAATAGATTAAGTAAATAAATATAGTTATTTAAAATTATATATATTAATTTTTTTAAAATTTGGATTCTGGCTCAAACCCAAATTTTTTATCAAGTGAAGTCTGGGTCCTGCTCAAATTTACCTTCGAACTGGATATTAATATTACCGACCCTTAACCAAATCTGAGCTGAATGAGTATTTTTGACATCCCTACTCCCGTGAAAGAACAGGGGACTCGAAATTACTGAGGACATTTATTGAGGACATCAATTATCACAGGCTGAACGCTTCGGTGGCATCGGTGACCTCTCTTTTACTTGTGTAATTATTTTTTTAACATTTAATGAGGCCTCCAACTCCAAGGATGCACCAAAATTCACATAAAATATAGAATGAAGTTACAATTAGCCAGGTCTAATGTAAAATCCTGGACCGCCTCTATTGGCTCCATATTTGGGGTACGAGTTTGAAATTCATATATAACAGAAATAACGGTCTCAAATTTAAAAGGAACCTCTTGTTCCTTCACTATCTATCTTTATCCTCCTCAAACCGAAAATTTTCAACTCTTTTCGATCAAATTCATCGTAAGTTCATTATTCATTCTTTACTCCATTTGTTTTTTCCATTCAATTTTCATTTAATCCTGCACGCACTTTGTGAATTTTTTTTTAATTCATATGCATGGATTGCCTAGTTCTTAAATAATGTTATTGTTGATTAAATTGCGGACCCTTCTAGATTTATGCATGCATTGGACGTAATTTTTCTGGGTACTTTTAGACGTTTCATTTGGCTGTTGGATGCGAATAACATTTGACTTAAAGCCAATGACTATTGTTGAAATTACTTTTGTCAGATAGAAACTAAGAGGTTAGAAATATAATTGAATCAATTTGAATCTGTACATTTATTGTTGAAAGAAATATGATATACAAATTAAACTTGCTGAATTCAATTGTGGGCACGAGCTAATTTATCTGGTAAATGAGGGTTCTTCTAGTTTCTCAAGAGGTCCTGGGATCAAAGAATTTTGGGCGTTGTGGGTCGGGCTAGGTGCTTAGGACAAAAATTGAATTTACTTGAATTTTTTTTTTTTGCAGGCATATATGAAATGATTTAATTAGATTTCTTTTTCTGTTTCGGCAATTCATAAGGAATAATTTTGTTTGGAAACTATGAATTTGATATATATTTTGAGTGAAAAAAGTAGTCTTGGTGAGAAAATATGAATTTGGTATATATATTATTAATAAGCTAGTTATATTTGTTGATAGTTTACTTTTTGGTTGACAACTAGTTCAGTTGATAAAATTTCCAGTTGAGACACGAGTTCTGAGTTCGATCACTACTCGAGTTGGGAGGGGCTTTACACCTCTCTTTCATCAAGAAACTTGTTAGTCTTGAGTCTTGATTGTGGATAATGTAACTAGACCAGCATTGTGATTGCCTCACCAATGACTTCAAGAGGGATTTAAAAATAATACTGTGAAGGTTCAATTAACTTACAATGGTGGCTTTTAATCACTTAGACCTTTAGTTCTTTTGGTTATCTCTTGGCTAAAACTTCTGATCTGTTGGCCAAGCTTTGTGAGCCCAGAAAATATCTTACTATGTTGAAAACTTTAACTCCTTTTAGATGAATTGAATCAATAATTGTATCTCTCTTTTCATTCTCCTATATTTAACTGGACAGGAACTTTATTCACTTCTGCTGTTTCCTTATTCCAAGAGGGGATTTGGTTTAAGTTTTACGGCGACTCCTAGCATTTATGAATGGCATCTTTGTGATCCGGTCTACAAAATGTTTGATTATAGTCACAAGTCACAGTATATCGGAGGCCAGAAGGAGAAGTTTGTGAGGTACAGTGTAAATATGTAATCCCATCTTTATTCATTAATGGTGGTGATTGATGTTAATATTATTCTTTTCCTCAAATTTTTATACGCTCAGGGGTCTTATATAATTTAAATTAAGAATGATGATTCATTAACTATTAATCATAATTTTGTTAAATTTCTGGATTTTGAAGGTTTTGCCTTGGGGCTGAAATGCTTTTTTCACTTGCTTTCAATGGACTGTTTCACAGATCTGTGATGTCATTTGATCAAAGTATATATCTCCCTTGAGTTAAATCCTTGCGGTCTGGTTAAAGCATGTTAATTATACAACTGTCAATTTTGCTTGCATGCACAACCTGTACAAGTTCCCTACACGCACACTAAAAAGTACGACATAATTAAAGAAATCAGATAATCATTTAACTTTGATCTTAGTTTGAAACAATTTAAGTGGGACAGGTTAACGAAATTTATATCCTCAATGCAAAAACTTCCATGTTTACATATACTGAGTATCATTACGGGTGAAAAGGTTTGTTACATTCTTTTGAAAACGAGTTATTCTGATTTCAATGGAGGACTACATGGTCTAAGTTATTCTTGCAAGTTTTAGGTATCCTATTAGTTATTTTCATTTCACTCTCCCTAATTTTCCTTTTTGTTTTTTGGTTTTATCCTTCCTGCAAATTAATGGATTTTTCTGATCTCATTGTGGTTTAGAAATGAATGCCACCTTTTTGAATGGTTCATATGTGAATTACAAATTAACATTATGCCTTTCATGAGCAAAGTCATTCTATACGATCAGTCTATGTATTACCTTTCTTCTGGTAAATCATTAAGTGGTCTGCACAATAAAACAATATAAATTTACAGCAGGCCAGAAACAAAAATGCTTTCCTCTCTAGAGATACTGCAAATTCTGTGGACTTATATTGAGAGGTTCAGAAATCAATCTGTTTTATTTGAAATGCTATTTGTGATTGTCTCTCTTCCAAATCAAAGGGAATGTTAGTAAGAGTCCCAAAAAAGGAAAAAGACAAAAAGTAATGATCAATGTAACTTTTTTCAGTTGTACATTTATATCTTGTTTCATATTTTGAAAATCAATATTTGTAGATGTCTGTGAAGTCAGCATCTGGTCTCTCCTTATGTTGGTAACCTGCAGGTTGGACGAGTTGGATTCAACATTTTCAATGTCTTCAGATAAGAGTGGAGTAAATAGGAGTGGATTTAATTTAGGAGTGCCCTTTGTTGGAAGAGGAAAGAAGAACATTTTGAACTCACTTAGATATGGGATGAACATAGGATCAAGAGGGCTGTTAAGATTTGGTGAATCACTAAGATCTGTTGTAGCCAGGGCAGTAATTCCTACAGATCTAAAAGTTTCTGACAAAATAATAATAGACCCTCAAGACAGGTCTCTCATTTTTTGGAATAGACTTTTTGTCTTTACATGTTTTATATCAGTATCTATTGATCCTCTGTTCTTTTATCTGCCTTTCTTTGATAAGGAAAATTACTGCCTTGACATGGATGTCCAGCTAGCAGCTGCGATTACAACTTTTCGGTCAATAGTAGATTGTATCTATTCCTGTCGCATACCTTTCCAGTTCCGCACAGCTTATATTGCACCTTCATCGCGGGTTTTTGGACGTGGAGAACTTGTGGTTGATCCTGCACTGATATCTCGAAGATATTTTCAGCGCCTTTTCCTTGTCGATTTTCTTTCTGTGCTGCCCATACCACAGGTTTGAGAAAACATTAACTTGACTTCTTTGTTCTATTTATGAATACTGATATAGGGCTGTCTTCCACAGCAAGTTGGTGTGTAGTGGAGTTGCTACAGTTTTACATGGTTAATCCTTGTTACACACTTCTGTAAATTTTGAATCAGAAAAGCAGAACCTTTAACTCTCTTCTAATTAATTTTATCATCCGCAGCTACTAGTTTCGGTATATCTTAGTGACACACGTGCAAAAGTCTTCTCTACAAAAGAGGCACTGCCACTGTTAATAATTCTCCAATATGTTCCTAGGATTCTTCGTATTTTTCCCTTAATTTCAGAATTGAAGAAGACTGTGGGTGTTTTCGTTGAAAGTGCTTTGGGTGGTGCTGCATACTATCTGCTTTGCTACATCGTTTGCAGTCATGTAAGTGATTGTGACAGAACTGAAAACCACCATTTAGTTCCCTTTAAATATTCTCAACAGAACTTTGTATCTAAAAGAATATTTTTTCACTTTATTCACTTTTACTGTAAAATCAAGTCAACTTATAATTTTCAAACATAAGAAACATATATGTATACTAACATTTTCTTATCCACAAATTACCAGATAAAAGTTAATAATCATGTTTGTCACTTTATATGAAGTCATATTACCATCACCGTATGGAACTTTGCAGATAGTAGGGGCTTTCTGGTATTTATTAGCCGTAGAGCGTAATTTCACTTGCTGGCAGCAAGCCTGTAATCAAACTGGGAGCTGCAGCCATTCATTCTTGTACTGCCATAACACTAATTTCGATGGTTTCGATGATTGGAAGCAAACAAGAGAACATATTATTGATCACAAATGTCATGCTACGGAGGGCAATCCAGAATTCAATTTTGGGATCTACTTGAAGGCCATTACTTATGAAATTCACTTATCCGGGAAATCTGGGCAATTTATCTCTAAATTATTTTACTGTTTGTGGTTTGGCCTGCAAAATTTGAGGTATATTGCTTTTTCTATTGTGAGTTGCCTTATCTAAAATTGAATATTTTTCGTTTATAGCTTTTCAGGGTATTTTTTTCAAGAAAATAAATAAATAAATAAAACTCATACTATATGCATGTGCAATGTAAGTTAGCATTAAAAATGTATGTCCATCTTAAAATATTTTGTACATTGATGATTCAGTTTCATATTAACAGAAAAATTCTAGGTTGTTAAATTCATTTAATTATATGAAGTTTCCTTTCCTAAGCTTTTTCTGATTTCACTTTATTCAGTACACTTGGTCAGGGACTGAAGACATCCACGTATATTCAGGAGATTATATTTTCAATACTCATAGGCATAGCTGGGCTTGTTCTGCTTGCGCTTCTAATTGGAAACATGCAGGCAAGTTAGAAACTTTGTCCTTTTTAGGGTAGTAATTTCTTCAGTCAAAGAAAGAGTTAAACTCTTTTTTTCTGAAAACTGAAGACAAGCATGAAGGTTATGATTCCATCGCGAGGATGATCATAAGTACATGATTCTTTATCATGCCATTTCACCTATCGTCATCACTAGAAAATTATTCTTAGAACTAATAAAGGTCTTCTGTTATGTTAGTTTTTATGTGCATGTTTTGATTTTTCTTTTCAATTTGCTGAACATTTACTATGTCTATATTAAATAACAGAGTTGAACCAATCATGTTTGCAGATGCTATCAAACTTCTGACATATACTGGGTGTTTCTTTTTGTTTGTTTTTTTGGTTGAAAAGTGGGGTAAAATTACACTCAATTTTATTTGTTTACAACACTTATAATTGTTTATTAGATTTATTTTTCGTCGATTTAGTTTTGAATCATATTTATTTTTGTAACAGATCTGAAATATCACTAATAATTGAATATTCTTAACCATGTCAATTATGAACACAATTTTTTTTACATACTATCTTTTCTTTCCTAAATAAACTTTCCATCAGATTGCTTTAGATTTCTGATAATCTGAAAGTAATCGTAATAGGAATGTAAATATGTAAAGATATACATAGCCGGCTTTGAGAATTCTAACTTATGGTAGAAGGTAGTAGGTGGTGTAGAACGAAAGAGTCCCACATTAAGTGGAATTATGTCTCCTCTCTCGTTACATGTAAACAAACTAAATACACGTTATGCTTAACTGTACTTTAACATGAATGTGATGATTCGTTGCCAAGAATTTTCAAAAGGATATTGCTTGTGACTGTGTTCAGAGGTAGGGGGAAAAAGAAGCAATCATATATTTTTTTCGCTTCGAAGATATAAGGTCTCATATATAGTAAATGTGCAGACCTATCTTACTTCCCTTACCGTTCGTCTTGAGGAGATGAGGATCAAAAGGCGTGACTCTGAGCAGTGGATGCATCATCGTTGGCTTCCACAAGATCTTAGGGAACGAGTTAGACGGTATGACCATTTCAAGTGGTTGGAAACGCGAGGAGTTGACGAAGAGCACTTGGTCCAAAATCTTCCTAAAGATCTGAGAAGGGATATCAAGCGACATCTCTGTTTAAATTTGGTGAGAAGGGTAAGTACGATCCAGACTCAGCGAGCGCCATTGCTTCTTGCTCAGTTTATGTTGTCATTTCAGTACTCTGGAAGTTAACGTTTTAAAGGATTTTCATGCATAACCGCTTTATCATCCTTTAATTCAGAAATTATAGGAAAGCAATCCTTGTCAAAAATTGAGTGTTCTGAATGGATCATGCAATTATATCTGTTAGTGTGAACAATTTTTAGTTATAATGTCTTATAAGACCACATCTTAATCTTTAACTATCACTATTTTATGTTTATGCATGCAGGTTCCTCTGTTTGCCAATATGGATGAGCGATTGCTTGATGCCATATGTGAAAGATTGAAGCCAAGTTTATGCACAGAGGGCACATGTGTAGTCCGGGAAGGTGATCCAGTTGTTGAAATGCTGTTGATCATTCGTGGCAGCTTAGAGAGTGTAACTACAGATGGTGGAAGGACTGGTTTCTACAACCGAGGTACGCTAAAAGAAGGAGAGTTCTGCGGAGAGGAGCTTCTTACATGGGCATTGGACCCGAAATCTGTAACCAACTTGCCATTATCTACTAGGACAGTGAGAGCTTTAGATGAAGTAGAGGCTTTTTCCTTGAGAGCTGAAGAGCTAAAATTTGTTGCCAGTCAGTTTAGGCGCCTGCATAGTAGACAAGTGCAGCATACCTTTCGTTTCTATTCACATCAATGGAGGACATGGGCTGCATGCTTTATACAAGCTACGTGGCGCCGAAAAAGCCAAAGGAAGAAAGCAACTGAACAACGTCTTAAAGAAGAAGGAGAGAGAATTGATTACGGGGAAGTTAGTCATGGGGCATTAGTTGATCAGCCAAGTGCTGATTCTGGTGATGCTCCATCCAGGCTACGTGCTACGGTCTTGGCATCTCGCTTTGCCGCTAATGCGCTTAGAGGGCATAGGCACCGGGCCTCAGTTGCAACTAGTCCCCCTAGGAGGTTGATTAATCTGCAGAAGCCATCCGAGCCTGATTTCAATGCAGACTAGATTTAGAACTTTTTTTTTTTCCATGTTGACAGTGTATGCATTTTTCCAAGACAACAATATAATGAATTATTGATGAACAGAATTATAAATTTGAAGCTGAGGTTAAGCTCCATTTATAAGATGCGGCCTTTCTACAGCTCAACTGACTGATAAAGATGAGATGAATCTATTTGGATGTGCGGTGAAAAGAGTAATGCCTGTCATGGACGCGGTTTGCAGGCGCTCTACGATAGAAATGAACTTTCTTGCCGCTGCACTGCACAAATGTTTAGGGAGGCTTAACCCCTAAAATCATATTAGATATCTGATTTTATATCAAATTTAACCCACAACACTCACTTCTTTCCTATAAATAAGATAACTACTAACTATAACTAATTATTAATATAATTAACTAACAAAAATAAGTTAGGGGTGATAAACGATTAAATATGATATAAATTGTACCCATCATATATCATTGGTATTTGATTTTTTTTTAATTATTACTATTAAGTCACGCATCTATTAAAGTCAAACCCATGGCCTGAGCCTGGTAGATCCTCCTTACTCTGAAACTAGATCTTCAATTTTTTAAAGATAAGAAAAAGTAAAGAAATAAAACTAGTGCTTGATAATTTTTAATTTAAAGTCAATTTTGGCAAAATTATTTCATCTTACAATACATTTTAAAAAGTATCAACGGTGTAGTATTTTAAATATGATTTTTAGAATTTTTTTTTCAATACAATTCCATATGTATATATAAGTTCAAAATAATATCCTCAAAATTAGTTTTTTAATTATTAACTCACAAACTCATTAAAGGCCGAGCATAGGACTTGAGCCCTAGGAAAGCTGAGATTAAAAAGAAAAATTGGCAAATAAAAAAAATATTAGTTACTAATAATTCATATGTACATAGTAAAAAAAAATTGTATAAAATGTTTATATATATACAAATAAATTTCATTTAGCCTTATATCTATTTTAGTCACTTCCGTTCTTTGTAGCAGTTTATAATAAGATTTATTAAACAAATAGTTACTTTTAAAATTCACTATTCTCTTTGTAGTTAATCATTTCTACTACACAATGGACATCAATACTATTAAGTGACACAACATTACCAAGTTAACCCTTTTCGAACTTTTACTAATAGAACTTATATAAATAGAATTTTTAGTAAAAATATTTAAGTTCTTTGGTTAACAATATAAGCTTTTACTGAATTGTCTATAACTTTAATAGATTAATTTTTTAAAGTTTTGATATAAAAGGCATGAAATAAGATTGTAAAATAAATTAAGGATATCTTAGAAAATTTAACTCTTTAAATGAGCTCAACATCCTTTACTCCCAAAAACCCAATCTTTTAGATTCTATTAGTGTAGGTAAATTAACTCATTTAATTTATAATAGCTCTACTCAAATACAACTAAACAATACTAAATTTTTTGAAATAAACTTACAAATTAAATAAACTATTTTAACCATTAGATAAATCATACTAAACATGTGCACTAAAACAATTAGAAATCCTTAATTAATAAACACACAATTTTATGTAATCTTAGGTCACAATTTTTATGCACATTATTAATTTTATTAGTATTTAATAAGTTAACTTATATGCTTTGATCCAACCAATGAACAGGATCATTTGTACCAACAATTTGTGTGATCACACACATCATCGCTATAATTAGACTTCTCCGGCAAGGATGTCCATTGATCATCAGTTATCTCCAAAATGTCTACAAGTTTCATATAACGGAAATAATGGTTTCCGTCTCTCTGTATCTTCACCTTTCAATTAAATTCATCGTAAGTTCATTCTTTAATCATCATCCATTTTTTTTTTAAATTCAATTTTCATTTAATGCTGCATGCATTGTTTGTGATTTCTTTGAATTTCATTTGCATGCGTTGTTTTGATTCTTCTATACGTTCTTGTTGATCACAGAAGGTACCTTTTGAATTTAATCATGCATGCAAATTAAATGTACATTTTTTGTTCTGGTATTTTAGATTGTTTCATTTTGCTATTGATATCACCAACATTTTCCCCTAAAAACAATTATTATTATTCTTGCTGGAAAAAAAAAAATTTTGCGAGTTAGAAAGAAAGAGGTTTGAAATATAATTGCGCATTTTGAATATATACAAATTTTGTGGTAATAAATATGATTTACCAATTAACCTTGTTGAATTCGATTGCGGTACCAACTAATTTAGTTGGTGATTAAGGGTTCTTGTAGTTTTCTCAAGACGTTTTTGGATCAAAGAAATTGGGGTTTGTTGGGTCAAGGTGGGTGCTTTGGAATTTTTTTTAATTGGATTTACTTAAATGTTTAGCAAGCACATATGAAATGATTTAATGATACTTTCTTTGGGAGATAAAAAGGAGTTCTAGAGGCTATATCGTGGAATTTTGTATAAGTAAACAAATTGATTTGGAGAACTACAATGACTTTCAAGAAGAAGTTTGGTGACATTACATTAATAAATTTGTATTCCGCAAATCCGAAGGGACAATTTTGGTTAGAAACTATGTATTCGGTATTTATCTCATAGTTGCAAATGGCTAGAAAGTTTGTAATTGAAATTCATATTTCTCAATTCAGATTGCCGCTTTTGAAAGTCATAGAGTTCCTTGGTGTGGTTGGATTGGATACCATTTTTATGTAAATTAAAAAGTAGCATTTTAAATTTGATACTTATGAGTAAGCTAATTACATTTGTATAAATGCTTAAGCGTTAACATCTAAGTGGAAATTGTCCCCAAAGGCTAGTCGACTGATTTTTAAGTAGATTTATTTGACTGGTCACTTGAATTAGAATCTTATAGTAAGCAATGACTTAAAAAATTAATTTAGACTTTAACCACCTCTCTGACTGTTTAAAAGAATAAACGATAATACAATGAAAAATAAATAAAAAATAATCTAAGTTTGGACGATTTGGATTTCAACAATTTTCCTAAATTAAGTTACAATGGAAATTGAGCAGCGTAGTGATTGCCTCCCCATTGATTTCAAGAAGGGTTGAAAATGCCGGACTCATTGATTGTTAGATTAAGTAAAGCAGCAGCAACAACAACACTGCTGTGAATAATTAAGTTCAATTAGCATACACTGGTTGCTAAACTCCCCAGTCGAAAGTTTAATCCTTAGAAGTGTAAACTTTTGCTTAGAACTGTAATTCTTGCTTTTATCTGCTGGGATAAACTTTTGTATGTGTTGGCTAAGCTTTGGGATCCCAGAAAATAACATATTATAGATGTTGAACATCAAAGGTGCTTTTCAATGAATTGAATCAATGACAGCATCTTAATCTTCATTCCCTAAATTTTTAGTAGGACAGGAATATTATTGACTTCTGCTTTTTCCTTTTTCCAGATAGGGATTTGGTTCAAGTTTTAGGGTGGCTGGCATCTCCCTGATCCAGTCTACAAAATGTTTGATTGTAGTCACAAGTCACAGTATATCGGTGGCCAGAAGGAGAAATTTGTAAGGTATGGTTTGTGGATATATTATCTCATCTTTTATTTGTTATTGTATTTGTTTGAAAGATATTTCATGTCATTGATCACAAATCCTAGAGGTCTTGTTCAAACGTGTTATACAACTATCAATTCATTTCCATGCATGGTCTACACACGGCTCCTAACCCTATCTGCTAAAGCTTGATTATACAAATTGATGAACTCAGATAACTATTTAACAATGGATCTTATTTTTTAAAACAGTTTTAAGCGGAAAAGATTAATGGAATGCATGTCCTGCATGCAAAAACTGTTGTGTTTATATGTATTTTGATGCGCTATAGGAGAAAAGATTTGTGGAATTCTTTTATGAGCGAGAAAACTGTGTTATTGAAAAAATGTGCAGGATTCAAGGATGAGTTATTTGTGAATTCATTTCACTGATAAGCCCTGTGACCCGACAGTCTAAGATGTTCTTGCAACTCTTCAGTATACTATTAGTTATGATTTGCATAAAATTGAAATGACTTCAGATTTTCTTCTTTATTCTTTTGAAAGTAAATTTCCGGCAGACTAATGGAACATTTAAATTTCATTTTGATTTTGAAAAGATAGCAACCTTGTGTATG
Source organism: Citrus glauca (assembly GCA_029633175.1). Lineage (NCBI taxonomy): Eukaryota > Viridiplantae > Streptophyta > Magnoliopsida > Sapindales > Rutaceae > Citrus > Citrus glauca. The sequence goes on from JAQOOD010000007.1 coordinate 16,529,209, forward strand.
GCTTACTAACTCTATGCCTCTTTCTGATGAATCACTTTGTTAAAAGTAGTCTGCACAATAAGCCAATATAATTGTACATCAGGCGAGAGGCAAAAATGATTTGCAATTCAGAAATCGATAAATTTTATTTGAAGATGATATTTGTGATTGTCTCTCTTCCAGTTAAAGGAATCTGAGCAATGATCAATGCCATGCTTTTATGTTGTACATTTTGCTTTTATTTCCTATTTTTTGATTTTCCTCTTTCATTTTTTTCTTATCAATATTGTACACATACTTGTGTAGGGGGTGAAGTCAGCATCTGATTTCCCCTTGTGTTGGTAACCCGTAGGTTGGATGATTTGGATTCAACACTATCAATGTCTTCTGATAAGAGTGGAATGAATAGGCGTGGATTTAATTTAGGAGTGCCATTTGCTGGTAGTGGAAGGAAGAACATTTTGAAATCACTAAGATTTGGTATGAACATAGGATCAAGAGGGCTATTAAGATTTGGTGAATCACTAAGATCTGCTGCAGCCAAGGCAGTAATCCCAAAAGATCTCAAAGTTTCTGACAAAAAAATTTTTGACCCTCAAGACAGGTCTCTCCTTTTATGGAATAGGCTTTTCGTCCTATCATGTATTATATCAGTATCTATAGATCCTGTGTTCTTTTATCTTCTTTTCTTTGAAAAAGACAATCACTGTGTTAGCATGGAACCCAAGCTAGGAAGCGCATTTACAACACTTCGGACAGTATTCGATTTGTTCTATTTGATTCACATGGTTTTTCAGTTCCACACAGCCTATATTGCACCTTCATCGCGGGTTTTTGGACGTGGAGAACTTGTGGTTGATCCTGCAATGATAGCTAGACGATATTTACGGCATCATTTCATTGTCGATTTTCTTTCTGTGCTGCCTGTACCGCAGGTTTGGATAAGCATTAACTTGAATTCTTTGTTCTGTTAACTAATGCTGATGGAAGGTTGTTATAGGGCTGTGTTATAATCTACTTGGTGTTTGGTAGAATTACCACTGCTTTACGTGGTTCGTCAATGTTAATAAATGCTGTTAATATTGAATCCTAAATTTAATTCTCTTCTGATTAATTTGATCTTCTGCAGCTAATGGTTTGGTCTTTTCTTTCCGGCGGATATGTAGATGTGTTGTCTCTGAAAGATGCAATGCAAGTAAACATGTTGCTCCAATTTTTTCCAAGGTTTTTTCGTGTTTTTCCTTTAATTTCAGAATTGAAGAAGATCGCTGGTGTTTTTGCTGAAAGTACATTGGCAGGAGCTGCATATTATCTGTTTTGGTACATGTTTTGTAGTCATGTAAGTGTTTATAGCAGAACTGAAAAATACTATTTAGTGCCTTTCAAATATTTTCAACAAACTTGTACATCTATAAGAGTTTATTTCTTCAAAATAGAGGATTATATAGTTGGTGGACACCTGCAGAAGAGGAAAGCATATAGAAAAATATTATTACCTAAAATCAAGTGTCAACTTATAGTTTTCTAACATAGGAGGAATACATAAACTCCTACATTTTTCTTATCTCCAAGCCACCAGATAAAGTGAATAAGCAAGCTTGTAACTATATTTGAAGTCATCTTACCATTTCTGGATGGAATTTACAGATAATTGGGGCTGCGTGGTATGTATTTACTGTAGAAGATTATATCTTTTGCTGGAAGGAAATTTGTAGTGAAACAGAACCTCCAACGTCTGGGGCATGTGAAATATTGTTGGACTGCGGTAGCACTGGTTACCAAGTTTTTGATGATTGGAAGCGAGCTAATAAAGAAATCTTTGATGACAAATGTAATCCTAATTCGCTAAATTCAGAGTTCAATTTTGGGATCTACTTACAGGCTATTGAATCTGAAATTCATACATCCAAGAATTTCTTCTCTAAATTCTTTTACTGTTTTTGGTTTGGCCTGCAAAATTTAAGGTATATTGCTTATTTTGTTTGGCTACTTGCTCTATATGTACAATAGCTTATCTTTCATATTTAGCAATTCTGGGTATTTTTCCATAAAAAACAAACCAATATATATATAGGTGTGCAATAGGTATCTAATTGCTGTAGGATGAAAACGTATTCCTATTCTTGAAATATTCTTTAAATTGATGTTTTACTGACTTAAAATTCTAAGTTGGTAGGTTTATTTGCTAGTATAAAATTTCATTAGCTAAGCTCTTTCTGATTTCACTTTCTACAGTACACTAGGCCAGGGACTGAAAACCACCACGTCTCCTAAGGAGGTTATTTTTTCAATCGCAGTAGGTGTAGCTGGGCTTGTACTTCTTGCGCTTCTGATTGGAAACATGCAGGTAAGTTACAAAATTTATTCTTGTCATAGTTCGAAAAATTTCTTTATTTCAGGTGAGTATTAAATTACTTTCTTCCTGAAAACTGAGGACAATGCAGAAGTGATGAGTCTATTGCAAGGATCGGATGTTTTATCATGCCACTCCACCTATTGTTTTCACTAGAAAATTGTTCTTAGAACTAATGGATATCTTGTGTTCCATAGTTTTATAATCATCTTTAGCTTTTGATTTTTAATTTGCCGATTTGTTCAAAAATGAGACAGTTTTATACAAAAGGAGTCGTAGCATTCATGTTTGCAGTGACTATAAATAGAACTTCTGCCTGTACTAGGTGTTTCTGTGTTTATTTATTGAAAATTAAGCTCAAATTTTTTGTTTTACGAATGCTTAGTAACTGTTTTTGGATTTTTTGTTCATCAACTCAACCTAAGTAATACTAAGGCCAGAAACTATTGTACACAGAATTTTGGTACAAATTGATGTGGCATAATAGGTTGAATGAGAAAATGTAAAATTATAATCACTTTTTCAGCATGAAATTTTGCAAAAATTATTTGCACATGAGTTTATTACTATGTCATTACTCCATTTATTTTTTTGTAATGGATATAAAATGTCACAAGTAATTGGACTTTTGTAGCTGTGTAAGCCATGAGCTCATACTTCTGTAGATAGTAACTCTTTTTTTTTTTTTTCTGAACACAATTTTGATTTAATAGCTTTGGATTTCTGATTAATTTTAAAGTCAAGGATGATAGGTATCTAAGAGTTTAAAATCCAATAGTTGGCTTTGACAATTGTAACGTCTGGTAGAAGATTTTAGGTGGGATAGGATGAGTAAGTTCCTCGTTGAGTATAATTTGGTGTTCTTCCTCTTACATGTATACTTACTAAACATATCTCCTGAATTTAACTTGGAGATAATGTAATGATTCTGTGTTCAGAGGAGGGGCAAAAAAAAAAAAAAAAAGCGGCAATCATGTATTTTTCACATCAATGATGTAGAGTCTCATATGTCGTCAATGTTGCAGACATATCTCACTTCCCTTACCGTTCGTCTTGAGGAGATGAGGATCAAAAGGCGTGACTCTGAACAGTGGATGCATCATCGTTGGCTTCCACAAGATCTCAGGGAAAGAGTTAGGCGATATGAGCATTTCAAGTGGTTGGAAACGCGAGGAGTTGATGAAGAGAGCTTGGTCCAAAGTCTTCCGAAAGATCTAAGGAGGGATATCAAACGACATCTTTGTTTAAATTTGGTGAGAAGGGTAAGTACATTCAGATTCTGTTAGCTCAGTTGCTATATCATCATTTCAATACTTGTAGACTGGAAGTTGACGTTTGAAGGGTGTTCATACACAACCATTTCACCATTCTTCAATTCAGAATTTAGAGGAAAGCCATCCCTGATATTCTGAATGGAATATGCAATTATAACTGTCATTTTTTATTCCTTTTTATAGTAATAATAACATTTCACTATCTTAATTATTAACTATCACTATTTTATGTTTATGCATGCAGGTTCCTCTGTTTGCCAATATGGATGAGCGATTGCTTGATGCCATATGTGAAAGATTGAAGCCAAGTTTGTGCACAGAAGGCACATGCGTGGTCCGGGAAGGTGATCCAGTTGATGAAATGCTGTTGATCATTCGTGGTAGGTTAGAGAGTGTAACTACAGATGGTGGAAGGACTGGTTTCTACAACCGAGGTTTGCTAAAAGAAGGAGATTTCTGCGGAGAGGAGCTTCTTACATGGGCATTGGACCCGAAATCTTCAACTAACTTGCCATTATCTACTAGGACAGTGAGGGCTTTAGCTGAAGTAGAGGCTTTTGCCTTAAAAGCTGAAGAGTTAAAATTTGTTGCCGGCCAATTTAGGCGCCTGCATAGTAGACAAGTGCAGCATACTTTCCGTTTCTATTCGCAGCAATGGAGGACATGGGCTGCATGCTTTATCCAAGCTACGTGGCGCCGCCGAAGCATAAGGAAAAAACAAGCCGAACAACTTCTTAAAGAAGTAAGAGAGAGATCTGATTACAGGGAAGTTGGTAATGGGCCATTAGTGGATCAACGAGATGTTGATTTTGGTGATGCTCCATCAAGACTACGCGCTACAGTCATGGCATCTCGCTTTGCTGCCAATGCTCTTCGAGGGCATAGGCGTCGTGCCTCCGTTCCTACTAGTCCCCCTAGGAGGTTTATAAATCTGCAGAAGCCATCTGAGCCTGACTTCAATACAGATAATTGAAGGCTGCATTTTTTCAGATGAAGATAACTAGTGTCAATGTAATATCACTCGTTCTGTCCGACTTTAAAGCTTTTCCTAAACTATCATAGTTATGTTAATTGTGTATGCATTTATAAATGTGAGTGAAAAGAAAGAAGTGAGTAATCATTGAGAGTGGAAAAAGGAAAAAGGAAAAAGGAAAAAAAAACCCTTTTTCAAGGAAAACAAACACTTCACTGCACTGTTTCAACATGTTTGATGTTGAACTTTTCAAGATTGATTGTTTATATTGATGTAAAGAAATTCTATGCTCGTCAATAGAATCAAAGAACAAGTAAGCTATAATATGTACAAGCTACAAGATCAGGTAGTAAACCCGTAATTCAAAAACAACTGAGAAACACCCAAAAAAAAAAAAAAAACAACTCTTGAGCAATATAAAAGTACTTCAAAATACTTAGTTATCCTTTCGTTGCATGATTTATAGGCATAATATAATCCTTGAAGTCGCCAACAGCTAACGTGTGCAATTTCGTAAGCATTTAAGCAGAAGCAGTTTCGGTACTGAACAAAAAATTACTTTATGAAGCTCTTCTGCTCGTGCATAGGTGATGCAACCTAATACTGCGACGATACTAAAATCCCAAGTGACCATAATCGCAGATACTAAGAAGTTTGCCAGTCACTATCCTCAGCCTCATTATCACTATGTCATGCATACTCATACTCGTTACTAGGATAATCATAATCACTAATATAATGGCCATCATCGCTGAAACCATTTTCATCATCATTGCTCCGATCATGCTCATCATCGCTATCATCAGACTCCTCCAGCCAAGATGTCCAAAGATCATCAATCTTCTTCAAAATGTCTTCATCCCCAAAAGATTAAATCTTTACCTCAATATTTTTTTTTTCTCTCCTAGAGCTGCTATGGTATGCTCAATCTTAACTTCCTTAGTGCAATGCTGCCAATGTGAAAGAGGAAGGGGCTTGTAGCAAAGAGGAGTCGCTCCCTCATATATATCTGGCTCCTCATATGCAAACTGAAACAAAGTAACTAGCAGTCACCAGCATTTCTCATCAACATAAAAAACACACACACACAAAAACATTATCTTAGGACCAATTGTCAATGGAACATAAAGAGCATAAAATGATAAAACCAAATGTGAAGAATATTACAGCGACAATCCTATCTTGCTTCAAAAAAATCTAGTAATAGAGTAACATTATACTATGATCATACTAGTTCTATCGCGTGCTTTTTAGAATCTCTGAGTTGAAAAGGGTTCAAGTAGCAGATATGAACTATTTCATTTCTTCTCTATACTTTCATGGAAAACAAAGAGAGTAGGTTAATAAGAAAAATAAAGCAATAAAAAAAGAATATATCATGGCATGAATATGTTGTGCAGCAACCCGTGCGACATTTAAACAACTTATAGTACAAAGTTGTTAAGTAAACCTAATAAACTTCTCAAGCTAGCCAAATAAGATGATTACGGAAAGGATAGAGAGAAGAAAGAGTAATGTGGCCAAGTGAATTTTATTACTTCAAAAGAGAATATAAGAGAGCTTTATAAAGATGCTTGAGTTGATAAGTGTGTGGTGAATTGTGTGTGGTGCAGGGTTGTAGTGTTAAGAAAAATAATGGGTGCCTTCCCCTATTTATAGAGGGGCTTGCCTAGGTCTAGAGAGTTCTATGCAAATGGCCTAAATATCTTTTAGGTTTTAGAATACATGAGTGTAGAATTCTCTAGATATTTACAAGTGCTAGTGTGTTGTAGAGATTTCTAAAATTCAAGCTGGGCTTGCTCACTTTAACTTGTGATCTTGAATTATCTGTTTGTTAAGTGCACCATGGCTCGCTAATTATAAGAGGCGGCCCACTACTAAGCGCACCCTACTGCTGTGCACATCTCATAGTTGGGCGGACTTTTACTGAGCGAACTCAAATGCATCAATTTAGCCTTCATTTATTGGAAATTTAAGCGGCCCGTGACAATTCGCAAATGGAAGAATCAACTGGATTAATATCATTATTGCTTATCATAGTAACCATTCGTACTTTTAACTATTCCAATTAGGGGATTTACCATTTAAAAAGACTCCTTTATATAACAAGAAAAACATAAATACGATAGGTAGAGTGATTAGTTAATCAAACAATTTATTACATCTTCGCAATGGATAAACACTTCTACCCATAGAGATGCGAAACGTAAAGTACCTGAAAACAAAACTTTTTCCAGCAATGAGATTCATATATGATTGATACAGTCCCTGCATGAGGCGAGATCCATAACAAGCCATCCACAAGTTCTTAAATTTGATGGTGTGCATATCTATGACTCACTTCATAGTTTTCAAAGTTTACATGCTTGTCACTAGACAATGGGGGCCAAAACATTCTGTGCGGTTCTCGTGGTATAATTACTCTAATAAGCTAGAAATTTTAAATTAAAGAATTTGGTAGGCGTAGACAAACCTCACAGGGGTCACTTTCCAAATTTTAGAACTTCAGAAAAATGATTGAATTTTACAAGTTCAATCAATTTCATTTACCACTCACGGTTGATATTATCATTGCAGAATTTGAGTATTGTTTCGGACAAAGTCAGAGCATTTGGAGAGAAGGATATCATTGCACCCCTATATTTGAGGATACTTCAATTTAGAGTATCAATCTTGATTTCAACCAACATCCAACCAGCAATAACCAATTTCTTCAGAGAGCAACTTGAAATCTTAATACACCTTAATTCCGTACACTCATTAATTTCTCAGTCCTCCAGGAATGGAAGTTCAGAAATTTGGCTGCGGAGCCACTCCTCTTTAATGGAAGCTAACTGTACTTATTTTGAGCTTTTAAGATTCTTAGCAGGGTTTACATTGATCACACACTTTCCAACTATCCCCCGATGACTACGTACCTTGAATTTCTTAAGTTTACAACACTTAACATCTCTATAAATTTAAAATCTTCGACGTGCATAAATATCCAGCTACTCAAATCAAAGGACATGTAGCGACTAAATTCTGAATTAGACGATGATCTACATAAACTTGAAACAGGCACAATTTTCTCAAAGAGGTTAAATGCGCATTACTTCCTCGTTACTCCAATTTACGGCTTCGCAAGTCCGACTTGTACAGTTATCGAATTTGCACAGAAAACTTTTTGAGGCAAAGGGTACTTTTGATTTTAGCTCCGAAATTCAAGTATCACATTCCTTCCAATCCCATACCAAAGGCATTGGGTTGTGCGTGATAGAAATTCTGGATTCATGAGCAATCCGAAGTGTTAACTTGTCTGTACTTATCTTCTCCATGTGCCGTTTTAATAGAGTATATCCTTTGCTCTACTTGAATCCCATTCCATATCACTAAATTCTCATCGAGGAATGTATGCCAGGCTTGGTTCCATAATATATTAGTTCGAACAACCTCATTAAGTGGCTAGAATGACGGAACTTTGTGTAAATGTCTACAGAACCCAAGAACATTTACTCTTTTATCCAATATAAGAGTATATAGAATTATAGATTAAGTGTACAAAGGTACATATAGACTTTTCATACTAACTTTTTATATTTTGTATAAAAATCTCAAAATTTTTTTAAATACTTGATGAGCATATAATATATACATATTTTACTCTTAATTAAATTATTGTTAGTTATATTTATTTGTTATTTTTAATTAATTGAATTGTTTTATTGAATAGGAAATTAATTAGAGATTATGGATGAAAAGTGCATAAAGAATAACAATTGGTCAACATTAAAGACCAAGTCAATTTGTGGAAGCTGTTAAGCAAATATGTATGAAATTCAATCCAAAGAAGCCGAGGCCAATAAATTGAATTCTTCATGCTAGTGCAAACAAAGAAGAAATTTAAAGCTAAAGCGGCCTGCACGTGAGAAGCAATTGCATGGCATTACAAAAAGAATGAAAAATCCAAGTGGGCTTCACGTGCATGGGCTCAAAGTCGGCTGTTTTAAATCCTTTTGATTTGAGGATTTTGGAGGGTATTACAATATAAAAGCCGAACTTTGGCTTTTGCAAGGGGGGAGCCGCCAGAAGAGTACAGACGCAAGACAGAAAGGGGGAGAAAAGGACGAGAGCAGCACTTCGGCTTTCATGAGTGGTTTTAATTTTTGTGTTACTCCCAATTTAAATATGTCTAGTTAATTTTCTTATACTGAGATTAAAGATGAAATCTTATTCAATGAAATAATTATTTTTTTATTTATTTAATTCCCTATATATGTTCTTTAATAATTATAGTTTTTATTTCATATGATTAATTGGATGTTATTAAAATCTTTTCATCAATTATGTTATGCATTATTGATAGTTAGGATTAATATTCGATTAAATCTATGCTTGGATCTATAAAGTTTATACATGATTATATTTGATTATATGTCTTTCATTAAATTGTTTACACATAGTACTTAAGAAAACTTTGACTCTTTGTTATTCAATATGTTTACATGGGACACTTAGATATCGTATTATTAAGCAGAAAAAGAACCTATATTAGCTTTAATTACTTGGGCTTAATTGTTATAATCATGAGATGACATAGATTGATTTCGAGTTGTCACTCTAAAATTGGGGATTAATTAATAATTAGATAATTACTAGTTGAATAGTGGTAAATTCTGAAACATTGGTAATTCTTATCTTATTGAATTCTCCTTTATTTTAATTGCTTCCTTAGTTTAATTAGTTTGATTTCCCTTAAAATCTCAATTTTCTCAACTAGGTTAGGATTAATATTAATTTTGGATTTAAATTAGACTTTTCAATTTATAACAATCACTGTGGGATCGACCTTGTTACCACTGTTCTATCTCTAGATTCGTGGGCTTGTGAGTATATTAAAATTTTCACAACAAGTTTTTGGCACCGTTGCCGGGGATTGTGCTAGAAAGTCAGTTTAATCAAGGTTGATTTAATTCTTCCACTAGTTATAATTTAAATTTTTTTAATTAAAAAACACAAAAAAAACTTTTATTTATCTTTAAATTCATTGTTTGGTGGTTTGATTTTTTTAAAATTTTGTTTATTCTCATTATTGTTGGTTTATTTTATTTTGTTTTTCTTTCTTTCCTTATCTAGTTAGTTTATGAGTGTTTGGGAACGTGATTCAATAAATCGTTTGGTTAAAAGAAAGTCGAAAATAGTCAAGCTAGTTCTTTAGAAGTAATGGATGACCCAAATAGACCATTGCCAATACTTCCATCAATGCAAGCAGAGAAAACCCTTACAGAATATTTTTCACCACTTGCAGCCAACCATCCATCTTGTATTGTATTGTCACAAACCACAGCAACACACTTTGAACTTAAGTCCTCTGTCATTTAACTTTTACCATCTTTCCATGAGCTAGAGAGAGAGGACCCATATTTGAACATTAAGGAATTTCTTGACATATGCTCTACATTCCGTTTTCAAAATTTTAATGATGAGTCAATTAGGCTTCGTATGTTTCTTTTCTCATTAAAAGACAAAGCAAAAACTTAGTTGAATTCACTTCTTGTTGGGTTTATTAGTATATGAGGTGAATTGAGTAATAAGTTTCTCACCAAATTTTTCCCTATGTCTAAAACAAATGCTCTTAGGAGAGAGATAAATGAGTTTTATCAAAGAGATGGTGAGCAATTTTATGAGTGTTGGGAAAGATTTAATGATTTACTCCTTAAGTGCCATCACTATAGTTTTGAGAAATGGAGACTTATACAATGCTTTTATAACAGTTTAACCATGTCGACTCGTCATATGGTAGAGTCTATGAATGGTGGGAGATTTTTGAACTTACATAAATGGGTTGTATGCGATTTCTTTAATTCATTTTCTAATAATTCTCAACAGTGGGATTTTTCAAATCAAAGGGAAAAATCATCTCAAGTTTCTAGAAGGGGTTATATGAAGTTAAGAATGATTTAGATATAAAATCCACTCTAGCTACACTTTCGAGAAAAGTAGATGCCTTAGTTATGAACCAATCCATAAATCATCATCCTAGTGTAGCTAATAAGGTTTGTGCTATTTGTTCTAACTTGTCTCATACAATACAGAATTGTCCAACATTACCAGTCTATTCAGAAGCTCATTCTGAGTAGGTACATGTTTTACAATCATATGAGAAAACCTCCAATAATCCATATTCACCCACATATAATCCTAATTGGAGGAATCAACCTAATTTTTCTTGGAAACAAAATCAACATTTGTCAAACCAAGGAGAGCAACAATTTAAGATGTCCAATCAACAATTTGTCCATCCTAACCAAGTATATCCTCTTGCCTAACAATCTGTCTCAATTTGTTGCACCCCAACAAAGAAAACCTTCTTTAGAGGATACACTTCAAAGTTTTATTCAGTAAACCCAACAAGCTTTTTAGTCAAACACTCAAGCTACTCTAAAACTTAAACATCAATTGGGTCAATTAGTAACTACTGTAGCTGAGAGAGAAAAATGAAAATTTCCAAGTCAACCAATTTTCAATCCTAAAGGAGTGCATGAAGTTGGATCGAGTTCGAGTCATTAGCATGAAGAAGCAAAATCTATTATGACCTTAAGAAGAGAAAAATTATTTGACAATAAAGTGGAGGTTCGAACAAGAAAGACATATAAGCCTACTTCTTCAGATCCAATTCCATCACAAGACTCATCACCAAATGATCCAGAAGAGAGTGGCCCGCCAGCTTATATTCCCAAGGCTCATTTTCCTCAAAGGTTAGTAAAGGTAAAGAAAGGGACTTCAACATGTGAGATTATGGAAATTTTCAAGAAGGTAAGTATAAACATCCCTTTACTCGATGCTATTAAACAAGTTCCTTCATATGTCAAGTTTTTGAAAGACTTATGCACTAAAAAGAGGAATGTGCATATTACTAAAAAAACATTTTTAATTGAACAAACTAGCAATTTACTTCAATGTAAAGTGCCACCAAAATTTAAGGATCTTGGTTCTCCTATTATCTCATGTGTTATAGGGAACCAATGTTTTGATAAAGCATTATTGGATTTGGGTGCTAGTGTTAATCTCTTGCCTTATTCTGTTTACATGCAACTTGGATTAGGTGAGTTAAAGCCAACTTCTATTATTTTGCAACTTGCGGATAGGTCAATGAAAATACCTCGTGGTATTACAGAGAATGTGTTTATACAGATTGATAAATTTTATTATTTTGTTGATTTTATTGTTATTGATACTCAGCATGTACAGGATCCTAAGAAACACACCCCAGTTATTCTAGGTCGTCCTGTCTTAGCTACAGCTAATGCTCATATTAGTTGTAGTACTGGAAACATGCAATTGTCTTTTGGTAACATGACCATGGAATTAAACATTTTTAATGTTCCCAAGCAGGCGCAAGAAGATGATGAAGTCGTTGAAGTAGATATGATAGAAGCATCAATTGATGATTTACTTATTTCTAACCACTGTGACAATCCATTAAAATCATGCACAACTAACTGTGATTTCTTTGTTGATGTTAATAGTGGTATTTAAGAAGTTAATGCTTTACTTGATTCAACTCTTATCCTAGATCTAATTAAATGGAAAGAAAAGATTGAGCCCCTCCCTCCTGAAGAGAAAATTGAACCATTCAAGTTGGAGCTACATTCTAAAACAGTGCTACATAGGTCACATTTTGACATGAAAAATGTGGTAAGATCTAAAGTGCTTAAATTATTAGATTTTTATACTACTTCAGATAACTCTCAGGAAAGCTTGGAACAGAAGAAATCAAAACAGTGTGATATTGAGAAGTTTCATTACCATCATCCTTTTATGGATAAAATGCTCCAGTGTTTAATCAATTATGCTTTCTGGTATTTTCTGTATAATTTCTTTGATTTTCACCAAATTCTTATTGATCCTGGTTGATTTGTTGTTTACATTAATTTGTTAGTTAGTAGAATTTTTTATTATTTTTTATTTTATTATTTATATTTCTTCTAACGTCTTCTTTCATTTGGCATTTTCTTTTAAGCTTTCTCAGTCAATCCAGGTGTGCTCTCTCAAACTTTCTTTTTTATTATTTATGTTTCTATTTTATTTTATTTTATTTTTATTATTTTTTCTCATTTGTTTACATGCATATCTTTTGTTTGTGAAACATTGAGGACAATGTTCCGAATAAGTTTGGGGGTGGGAATAGTGTGTGTTTTATTTGTTAAAAAAAATTGTTTGTTAAAAAAAAATTCAAAAAAAATTGTATTGTTTTTTGTTTTTATGTGAAAAGCCAATGATAAGAATTTGATTGACAATGAATATGGTTCTTAGAAAGGGTTGAATATTGTCTTAGTTTATACTTAATTCTTGTGTTAGTTCCTCTTGATCGAGATTCTTTAAACCATGAGCACTAATATCAATTCTTTCATAATTTTGACTTGAAATTTGAGATTGATGCAACATGAGTTGAGAATTTTAGATAGCGTAAATGATTTTTTTGTCTTGATTCTTATCTACATAATACAAAATAGTATACACAGGTGCTAAAGTCAGAAATAACTACTTATAACCCTTAAGAGTGAAGCTATCCTTGAGTAATTTGGGCCTATGTACCACCAGTATGTAGAGAATAATCTACCATGAGAAGAATACTACATTAAAGGGTAGAGTGAAAGCTCCTGACTATGGTTGAGAAAAAAAAGAAAAAAATGAAGTGCATGTGCTGAACAAAAAAAAAATCAAAAGAAGGTGCACATAAAAGCTTGTGAAAAAAATTGGAGATTAAGATGATAAGATTAGTTTGATCTACTCTTTTCTTTGTTTGAGGCGACGGTTGTTGATATTGAAGATTTTGGGAATGGATTTGATTGAATTGATTTAACACACACACTACAAGAATCAAAAGAGAGATGAGATTGATTATTGAATTAAAGTTAGAACTTTGCCAATATTTAAAATTTTCTTTGAGTTATATAATTTATGCAATCTTTGAGGCTATTTTCATGTTTTATTAAAAAAAATTTCTTCTCTTTGTTTTATTTTTTAAAAATGATGTTTGTGGGTATTATCACTGAAGCCCTCACGAGATTATAACTCGTCCACTAAGGCCGCCTGAGGGTTTAAAAGTTTGTTGCATATGCTAAATGCAATCGCGATTATCTGGGAAAGTGGTTTAGCTAGGATTTACTTTTTGTTTTGTTATTTTTATTTTCATTTTAAGTTTTAGTTTTCCTAGAAAACTAGCAAAACCTAAGTTTGGAGGTATTTGATGAGCATATAATGTATACATATTTTACCCTTAATTAAATAATTACTAGTTATATTTATTTGTTATTTTTAATTAGTTGAATTGTTTTATTGAATAGGAAATTAATTAGAAATTATGGATGCAAAGTGCATAAAGAATAACAACTGAACAACATTAAAGATCAAGTCAATTTGTGGAAGCAGTTAAGCAAATATGTATGAAATTCAATCCGAAGAAGCCGAGGCCAATAAATTGAATTCTCGATGTTAATGCAAACAAAGAAGAAATTTAAAGCTAAAGTGGCCTGCACGTGAGAAGCAGTTGCATGGCTCAAAGTCGGTTGCTTGGCTTGTTTTAAATCCTTTTGATTTGAGGATTTTGGAGGGTATTACAATATAAAAGCTGAACTTTGGCTTTTGCAAGGGGGGAGCCGCCAGAAGAGTACAGAGCAAGACAGAAAGGGGGAGAAAAGGACGAGAGCAGCACTTCGGCTTTCATGAGTGATTTTAATTTTTGTGTTACTTCCAATTCAAGTATGTCTAGGTAATTTTCTTATTCTAAGGTAACTTATTCAATGAAATAATTATTTTTTTATTTATTTAATTCTATATATATGTTCTTTAATAATTATGGTTTTTATTTCATATGATTAATTGGATGTTATTAAAAATTTTTCATCAATTATGTCATGCATTATTGATAGTTAGGATTAATATTCGATTAAATCTATGTTTGGATCTATAAAGTTTATACATGATTATCTTTGATTATATGTCTTTCATTAAATTGTTTACACAGAGTACTTAAGAAAACTTTGACTCTTTGTTATTCAATATATTTACATGGGACACTTAGATATCATATTATTAAGCAGAAAAGAACCTACATTAACTTTAATTACTTGGGCTTAATTGTTATAATCATGAGATGACATAGATTGATTTCGAGTTGTCACTCTAAAATTGGGGATTAATTAATAATTAGATAATTACTAGTTGAATAGTGGTGGATTCTGAAACCTTGGTAATTCTTATCTTATTGAATTCTCCTTTATTTTAATTGCTTCCTTCGTTTAATTAGTTTGATTTCCCTTAAAATCTCAATTTTCTCAACTAGGTTAGGATTAATATTAATTTTGAATTTAAATTAAACTTTTCAATTTATAAGAATCCATGTATGATCGATTTCGTTACCACTATTCTATCTTTAGCTTCGTACACTTGCGAGTATATTAAAATTTTCACAACAATACTGCAGCAATTGTGATACCTGGGTCTTAATGTCCCGCCGCTCCTGAGTATGGTCCATTTAAGGCAGACTGTACATGCACATTTAATGGCTGTTTATGTTCAAGTTCCAAGCCTGCAACATTGTTTCAAATGCGGACAGGATTTCAGAATTGTTTCCGAATTATTTGGTCCTGGAAAGTTAATGTGATCAATTTTGATAAAGCCTAATCCTGAAGTAAGTAATTAAGCTAATTGAACCGTGGACTATTATTTATTAATGAGAATATTTCAAAATGATTTAGACAAAAATAGTAGTTCAAAAAAGAAAAAAAATTTATCATTGCAAACACCATCCTAACAAAATCTGTATATAAGAAAAAGAAATTGGGATCGGCAAAAATATATAGTAACAAATAATTAGAAGTAGAAATCTCAAATCAAAATTTACCATAAAAAGTGAAAATTTCTATTTTTTTTCCTAATAGGCTAATACACAAATCACACTACAAGTACCATTTTATTTTAACGACTTCTCTACAGGAAGAAATAACAAATAAGTAAAATAAAATATTGACTATTCCTATACGTATTTACCAAATTTATTTTAATTTTTAATAAAAGTCTAATATTAACATAAATGTATCATTGATTTTTCTTATATTCATGGCACTTAAAATTAAGAGTAATGTTAGAAATTCTAACTATTATCTCATCTTTTAAATCTCAAATGATGTGACATCTTAAAAACAATTGACGCATCAATCAAATAGAACAATAGAAAAAATAAGGGTGAAAACTCACTTAATTCCTATGTTTTAAGTTAGTGTTCGTTTAGTTCTTATATTTTTAAAAATAATTTAAAACATCTCTATTTTTAAATTATTGACACCCCTGACGTTATCTTTTATTCCTTTTAACTTACTTTTACAATATTACCTCTTACAATAATGTTCATTTTTTGGGACATAAAAAAAAATTAAATTACTAATTTAATCCCAAAAAATAGAAATATATATATTTGTGGAACACTCTTATGAGGAGTTAAGATAATGTCCAAAAATAATTGGTAATTTATTTTTTTACAAAATTAATTTTTTTGAACATACGTGAACTTCCACAAAAATTAATATATATTCTTTTATTTTTATTTTATTTTTGGGCTTCAATTGATAATTTATTTTTTTATTACTGTCCAAAAAGAAAAAGAAAAAGAAATATTATTCTAAGAGAGTCATATTGTAAAGCAAGTTGTAAGGAACAAAAACTAACAATAAGGGTGTCAATAGTTCAACAACAAGAAGGTTTCGAGGTATTTTTTAAAAATATAGGGACTAAACAAATACTAACCTCAAAATATAAAAAATAAACAAACTTTTACTCAAAAAATAAATATAAATAAAAGATAGAACAACGTGAGAAAAATAACCCAACCCAAAGAAAAAAAAAGAGCATATTACGCATCTGTTTTTAGAAAATAAAAAAAACACCAAAACAAAAGCTATGCCAAACACCACCTCGGCAACTGACAAGAAAAATTTTTCCATTATATAAAAACATCACAATAATTACAGCATGCATTGTATATAAAAATTTTTAACATGAAAATTGATGATGAATTTTAATTGTATTTGTATTATTATTATTATATATATACATATATATATAGATGTTAAAGAAAACTATTATAAATATTATTTTTATCTTTGGGATGGTAGAGAAAACTAAAATGTATTCTGAATTGAATTGGCCAAATCAATAATTATTTGCAAAAGAAACTATTTGAGATGATCCTGTGGAATGAGTTAATTTTATTTTACCATAAATGTTTGAACAATATTTAAACGCATAAATATTTTCTTTAAAAGCATCCCACTTCCTGTCCTTACTCCTTTAACAATTTCTTTTACTGCAAAGAACAATTTTACCTCGTGAAACAGAAAATTGTACTACTAAATAACATGATTGAACTGTAGTTAATAGAAGGATGATTGAGATTTGCAATAAATTTAATATAATAAACAGTATATTACATTCAAATAATGAATAAAGTTCGAATTTGATCTTTTTAACAATGCTTTACCAGAATCCATATGTTAACCAACTCTGAGATTCTTTCTTGCCCCATATTCATTCGTTTTGCACCCCATCATAAGGCACGAACGAGACTTCACTAAGAGTAATAAAAATGGCAAAACAGGCGAGAGAGCGCCGCCGCGGGGGGGGGGGGGGGGGGGGGGGGGGGGGGGGGTGGTTGAACTGTCATTGAGCTTGTGCCACAGTAATAGCATTCTTCAAACGAAACACGAGCTTGAGAAAATACTTGAATGTGGTGGTGTTGGTCCTTTTACAAAGACTTGATGAGTATTCCTGCAATCACTTAACTACGCCATGCGGAAGATAATTCTAGATCGATATCTTCTTCCCACCAAGTGGCATTCTGCACATTATAGAACATGGTTAATATGCATTATTACACAAAACATTTAACTATGAAGACGTTTTTTATCATTTAATTTCTGAAACAATTATGTTAAATTCTTAATCTAATGTTGGGTTTATATGTGAATAATTATATGTTACAAACTGTCATATAAAGTTGAACTAAATTAAAAGTGATCTATTAAAATTTTTGATAATTTGGACTTTACTATATCTAATAAGGTGTAGTCCTTTAATGTATAGAGACATAAAGGTAATTTTTATATATGTATAGAGACATAAGGTGTAGCCCTTTAATGTGTTAATGTAAAAGGCAAACCGCATGACTCTAGAAAGCAATTGGTCATTATGGATTCAAATACGCTTCTGCATATTCGATTATTGATTCTTGATAATACAATATAAACGTTCCTTGAATTTATGTGATGGTTTTCATCAAATATTATTATCTAATATGTGGCATTAGAGCCTCTTCAATTGAGAATTAAACAATTAGTAGTTATCTTCTAGAATTAAGGAAAAATATACTTAGAAATTCGGGTTCTGGTTACCGCAATCATTGAGGTGTTCGGCTAAACAAAGCACAGTTATTAGGCCCTGCCAACAAACAAGCCACGGCCACCAAAGCATGGTAGATTGAGTAAAATTTAGATCAACCAAGGTGCAGTTGTTGGCTATGCCAAGAAGCAAGCCATGGCAGATTTAACAGAAGCAACCACGCATCAAGAGAAGAAAAAATAGCTTTTGAAAAAAGGCAAAGGACAAGTTTAGAATTCGGGTTAGGTTGACCCAACTCGATCCAGCCCTAACTCGGTCAACAATTGATCATTGCCTGTTAATCGTTGACTTTGACCAAAAAAATTAATAGAGGAATCATATCTTGAGATTTGTTTTCCCTTTATTCGAATTTACATTTGTTTTGAGACTTCTACAAGCTTGTTTTGCTTGTTTGTTCTCTGTTAAGCTATAACTTTTGCTACTATTACTACCAATATCAATTCTATTCCTATACTAAATGGCTCTAACTTCAAGTCATAACAAGAGAATCTCTTAGTAGTTCTCGCAATCATGGATCTCAAACTTGCATTAAAGGATAATTGTCCCTCGCTTCTAATATAAATATGAAAGAAATCAAATCACATATGCATCATGATCATGAAGAAGGTCATTTTGGAAGCATTTAGTGCTCCATGTCCAAAAAGATAAGTGGTCCAGGAAATTTTTTTTGGTCAAAATCAACAGTCAATGGTTAATGGTCAACTATTGATCAGGTTAAGAGCTAGATTAGGTCAGATCAACCCAACGCAATTCCAAACTAGCCTCGTACCTTTCTTTAAACTCTATTTTTTTCCTCATCCATGGCCTACTGCTGTTACTTAGACCACGGCTTACTTGCCGATGCAATTCAACAACTGCACCTTCCTTGGCCAAACCCGCAGCACCGGCGGCTACCATTGCTACCAGCAAAAAGCCTAAGAAACTAAATTTTCAAATATATTTTTCTTAATTTTATAAAACAACCACCAATTGTTTAATTCTCAAGGATTTAATATGGATAGGCTTTGATACCACTTCTTAGAAAAGAACGTTTGGTGAAAACCATCACTTAGAATCCCAAGAACATTCATGTTCTACTAACAAGAATCAATAATTAAATATGCAGAAGTATACCTAAATCCATAATGAAAATTTGCTTTCCAGAGCTGGTTTGCCTTTTAGATTAACATGTTTTATTAGAGAATCCTTTAATTTTCTCTTTGCACTCTATCTGATGATAGGATGTCAGAAAAGACTAGAACATCAAGTGTGATATGGAGACCTTAATAAAGTCATCAAATATGAGAAAAGAAGTTACACAATCGCACCACTAATAGCCTTAAGTAGAATATAAAAAAATGAAATTCAAGTATGGAGATTAAACCTTATAGCCTCTTCGGAGAAACTGTAAAGAACTTCCTTCTTCTTCTTGTAGTCCTAGGACTCTCAGCAGCTCTTCTTTGGTCTAGAGCACAGACAATAATTACTTTTGAAGCATGAGATAAATTTTATCAAAATTGAGTTTGGCGAATAAGATGCATACTTCACTCAGTGTAAAGCGTGTTTCACTCTCTGCTATGCAAGCATAAGAACTATCTGCTTGTTTAAGCATCACCTGCCAAGGCCCTGCACAAACTCTAGTCATTTAAGGGAGCTTGAGGAATGAATGTTATAGTTTTGAGTTCAAATATCAGGCACATAAAAATATTGAGGAAATAGAGGATGTATTTTTAAAAGGGGAAGTGCCAAAACAAAACATAGACAATTGCTAGAAGTTGACGATAATATGGAGCTAGTCTATCAGGAAGCCAATCAACGAGGCGAGGGAAATCTTTTGAAATCCATGCAGAAGAAAATTACAAAATAAATATTTTGGAAGTATCTATTCAAGTACATATTTTTAATTTTCCCATGCCTTAAGATTAGAAAAAATTCTTCGCTAAAGCCATGATGTATACCACAGCAGTCAGGCACACAGAGAGACTTTCCACAGTAAGTATCTAACAATGACTAACAAGAAATATCTGCAGAAATGCTAACAGAACTTCTACAAAATGAGGGGGAAACCCAATTATTGTCCTTAAAGAATGAAAATGAAGGGAAAGCCTTTCCATTCACAGCCTCGGCCATAAAAAATTATGAAATTTTGAAATCTAGTGATTCCTTGACCTTGGACGTTGACAACATAAATCTCCTAAAATGTAAGCTAACTCAGAATTGAATTTGCAAAAATAAAATCATGAAAAATTATATGATAAAGAAGAAATCAATTTAACTGTCTTAGAAGATTTTATTTCATACCAGGATACTGGCGAAATAATGCTCCACTGTAATTTATGGTAAAAGGTGCCACTGGTACAGTCTTACATTGTAAACCATAAGTGGTTACTCAGAAACTGGAGTTAGAAAACAATCAACAAAAATGAAGTATAATAATGATAATGATAACAGCAACGAAGAGTTGCAAAAGAGGAAATACCTTTGAGTACTCTCTGATGCGGATATAAAACACTGGGGTAAACTGAGAAAGAAACCGATAATGCAAATCTTTGGATGGAAATCCCAGAATGCCCAAGTCAGCGCTGCAAAAGCAAACATTTTTCATCTTTTTATATTGGTGTTGAACATGTAATTCAATGATAAGGGAATCAAATATCAGTCAATGTAAGGCAAAGGTAAGATTATACCGTAATGTGTCCAGTTCAAGATTGAAGAGCAGCGCTGGGGTTGACATAGCAAATTTCTCCTGTAAATCTTATAAAAAGAATTAAGGTGGGGGAAGATTTTCTGTGATTTGAGGATTTTCTCAAAGTAAGTCAATAAAGGTGTTCCGGAATTGGTGGCACTCTCGCCATTACATTAAATGTCCAAGCACCAAAAATAAGGCCTCAGTCACATTCAGTAGTGATGCTCCATAAGGTACACTGAATTTTTATTCCATCAAATTTTTAAGAGAACTTTTCCATCAACCACTGGATTCTGCTTTTTAAATATTATAACTGAGATAGGTTTAGGAGGAGGCACCACACAGAGGGCTATACGCTTCTTCAAATAAAACCTAGAAGCAAGTATTGATTTATGGAGCTTCCCAGAGAATGGTAAACAATATAATTCATTTTAAATTACTTTTAGAGTACCAGTATGCCTTCTGGATTCTGAAATAGACCATTGCTCAACAGACCTACTTAACTATCAACAGTTCTTTATTTAACTCTCTCTTGCACGATGTAAAATTAAAAAATAGCAACTGTTATGATTCTCGGGAAAGCCATAACCAAAAAAGAGAATTTAGCCATGTGACATCATTACTGTTCAACTGTCGGGCGGTACAATAAGTTCCAGTGCATCATTTTAACAAGTTTACAGTATAAGAACTCAGAGTTTATTACCAAAATAAAACTTGGACATTAAGGTCATTAGATAGGTGAGCGAATTTCTTAAAAGCAAAGACAACATACCACATACTTCTCTATGACAGAAAGTTCGCGTGTGCTGCAATTAATAAACACATAAAGTGTGGGTGGCTCATCAGACTGCCAACGACCTGCATTTTTTTTGGGGGGGGGGGTGTGGGTGGTTTGGTTAAGGATTTTGAGCTCAGATATAAATGATTAAATTACATTGAAACATAAGATTCCGGCAAAAGTTTCAAGAGAATTTTTCCTAGATTCAAATGTTTAAGGTGCTAACAGCAAAATTTACTTCATCAAAATTGTAGTTCCCACTTTCTTATTCAAGTAGAAGAAAATCAATTGAATTCAATAATTCTTTTGATTCAAATAAAAAGAATTATAGTTGTTATAAAAATAACTGAATCACACTTATTCCTTGCACTTTAAAAGTTTAAAAATAGTGGCAAACATTACCCGAGTCAGCATAACCCATACAATGGTAAATAATGGTCCCTATTCACAAGCATTTGTAAAACCAACCTTCCTCTTGATCATCAAAATCAAAATCCAGGGTGTTCCTAATTGAGCTGAAAAAACTTCTGACAGCACCAGTGGGGACGTCATCCAGGGAACCTATGGTTATACCATCAATCTGAAAGAAATGAATCAAAGACTGAAATCCAACTAAGAATACAAGAACTCCTATGCTAAAGGTTTTTATGCTAGTAAGAGTTTTTGAAACCAATGCTGTATACTCTACATAAGAAAAAATTAGATTTAGTCATTAACATGTTAAAAAATTATAAATAGCAACAATGGAAAATGTTGTTTGGAAATATTAATTATTCTGGTGCAGGGAAAGCTGTTTTGTTCTTCTTTTGAGCATTGGCTTCAGTCTTACCCAGCTCCACCTGAACAAGCCAACAATCCACACGTGCGCTGAAGCGAAACCATACAAAGTGCTTCTTGAAATGTGAAAACCCAAAACTTCACACACCCCCCCCAACTACCCCCCCCCCAACAAAAAAAAGAAAAAAAAAGCAGAAAACCAAAAGGAACCTAGCACAATGCTAAAGTGCAACAAAACAAATGTAACCTGGTCAGAATGTGTATACTTACAGAATCAAGAGCTGTTTTGAAAAGCCGAGAGGCCCTGCCCTTTTCTGGCTTATCAGGAAACACCTGAGATTGGACAAACTCCATCAAGTCATTTATCCAATTGGAGTATCAAAAGTTTATATCAAAGGAACTTTCTTCTTACGATGCAAGCTCTGGTTTCCATTCTTTCTTGGAGCTTTCTGACAACAGCCAATGCAAGCTGAATGTTGGCATCTATGAACTCATCTGAAGACCCCTTCACATAAATAAGATTTCAATAAAGGCATGTACATGTTCTATTTCTTTTCTTTGTAAAAATCATCTGCTGAACTAATATTTTCACAGACAAACAAATTTACTTGTAAATAAAATTGCATTAATACTGCAAAATTCCTTCCAGTACCAAAATCATTCATGCATATCGTCTAAAACTCATAAAATGAGATTCTAAAACCTAAACTATATATAATAACGGAAACTGGTCAATACATAAAACCAGTCAAAAATTTGCAGAAATCTATCAAAACATCAGCACCTTGATCAATTATAAATGGTTCAGTAAACTTTCTAAGGAACTTAGGAGATCAAAGAGGTACCTTATAAGAGGAAATGTTGCTTGGTAGGGGCCTGGAGAAGAGAAAAATAAAGATAAGTGATTGACAATAATGAAAATATAATTATTATCTTTTAATTTTTATGAGGGGCTAATGGGAAAGTTTCAGTGTTGGAGTCCATGACTCGTATCCCCAAACAAAAAATAACATTATTTTTACAACTGCAAAAAGGTTTTCTGACCTTAGGTGTCATATCATCACCATCATGCAGCCCAGTTTACACACTGCTTGCCACTATTCATGCAATCAAATCCCATCTTTTTCCAAAGAGATTCATAATAATGTTCTAATATTTCACTATTTTTTTTCAAACTTGTTCTTGATTAGGAACTGATTGATAACAAAATCCCCACTTAATGAGGAATATGAACAATCCAAAACTAAAAAGCAGTATTATCAATATTGCTAGCTAATTACAATTCCAAAATAAGAACAAGACAGACATTAGGAAAAATCCTCAAATATGAAATGCCTCCCAATTTTTAAGAAACAAGTGGGAGGACAATTTATTGAAAATGTTTAAATCCAAAAAACCACCCAGTTTTTGTACTAAATTAACTCACGCGAACTCAAAACCAAGCAACCCACAGGTAACCAATTAAACGTGAACATAAAATTCCCTTTAAATAGTAAGCTCATTGTCAAACTCAACAAGACATCCAAAAAAATCCAGCAAAGCTAATCCCAAAAGATAACCCGCAAAATTTGAGATTGTTATTCCCCAACATCCAGATTTCAGTATTAAAGTTCAAGAATAAGTATTAACAAAAAAAAAAACAAAAGGTGTTGCCAGCATTCAATTTGAAGCTGAACCAATCAAATGGGTATTCATAAAACCACTAAAGAACAGAACTTTCACTATTTGAGCAGCTCAAAATTAAATAATATGCCATTCTTCTTCCAAAATAAGTAATCAAATAAAAAAAAGCTCAAAAACACCAATTCAAACATGGGCCTTAAATGGATATCTTCTGCTTAATTCAAGTAATTGCATACAGTACCTAAATTAAAAAATTTCCATAAAAATGCAGAATTATTATAAAAAAAGAAAAGAAAAGGGTAATTACGGGAAGTCGATTTCCAAGCGGGTTTTGCCATCTTGAAGAGCAAAAGCGAGTGAGTTAGCAGCATCAGCGGCGAGTACTTCATAAGACTTTGGCTTGTAAATGGCAACCCCAGCTTTGGGTCCCAAAGAACTAGAAGCTGTTTGTGCTTTTGGCTTCTGCTGCTTGCTGTTGTTGCTGCTGCTGCTGCTCTTTTTACCGCAGAGGATTTGGTGCGAGTGTTGGTGTTTTGAGAGAGGAGAGGAGAGAGAATGCTGACGTGGAATATATGGAGGGAGAGAATGGCGGAGGAGGAGGAAAGAGAGAGGAGAGGCGAGAGTGGACGCCATGTGAGACATGGCCGTTGAAGGTTGTCGTTAACAGTTAATCGGTTACGGTTAAGTTGCTCTGATTCCTGAGAGCGAGGGACAGTATGGATTGCCTTTGGATATGAGAATCAACTTCAACGCTAGGATTGCTACACGTGTTCATTTTGTAGTCAATCTTGTTTTTATTTTTTTTTATTTATTTTTGTTAAATTGGATTTTATTGTGAATGAAAGTGATAAACAGAATGAACAACCAATTTGATATAAATCAGGTGATATCTTTCCACATAAGATGAAAGTCTTGGTTGTTGCTATAAAAAATTAAAACTTTTTGAGCGAAAATTATGCATAATAGTGCAGTATATGGCAAATTATCCCTCAAGAAAAGAATATAAAAAATACTGTTAGTCACTAAGAGTTTTTAATAATATTTTAAAATCACTATAAATTTTTATTTTATCAACCAACCAATTTTCTATTATAACTGTTAAACACTGTAAAGAAAAATTTAAAATAAAATATTTATTTTATCCTTGAATTCATGTAAATGAGTACAATAATGATTTAGTAGACTCTAAAGTTATGTTTGAAAGACAAGATTTGATTGAATTAGTTTTTAAGATTATATTGGATTTCACTATGTTAAAATGTCAGATAGGATTATAATAGTGTTATCTTATGTTTGGCATTTTACAGGACTAAATAATAAAAATAATAATAATTAATATGAAAATTAAGTGAAATGTACTATACTTAAATTTTGAAAATAACTTTTAAATAAAAATTTCCTTCTCTAAATGAAATCAATTAAAAGAAAAAGAAAAAACAGCACCTAATTCAATAATATTCCACATCTTAATATGTAACGACCTATATAAACAGTACTTCCACTAAATAAATTTATCAAAAAATATAAATTCTAGAAACCATAAAGCAACAATTCAATCTAAATAATATATACTTTCTCATATAATATATTTAATTACATAAGACAACAACAAAACAACAAAACAACTATTTATAAAGTATTTGATATATCATACATGTTCATCATTAAGTCACTTTAACATGTGGTTAAATACTTATAAAAAGATGATAGGTATCATTTGTTAAAAATAGTTTAGAACCACCCACAAACAAAATATAATTCATATGATTAGTTACAAAAAACAAAGCAATGCCAAGAGCTCCGTCAATCCGTTGTTCATCGATAGACGAAGCTCTCTCTTTATCATCTCGTGCCAGATGCAACAAAGGATGAGTTCTTTTTCCTTCTCACGAACCACGGGAGCGCTTAGCGCCCAGAGGACTATGAATTTTCCTTTCAAGGTAATGCATCCCTGGCTAGAGCATAGTGGGGAAGCCCTAAAAGGGTAGGTTTCACACAGAGGAACGGGTTCTCTACTCGACTAAAAGAAGAGGCTAAAGAAAAAAGCCGTCCGAGAAAGCCAATGAAGAATGAAGTTGGCAGATAGGACGATGCCGGGCTTTACACACCCCCTGTCCGTGGGACAATGGGGACAGAGCGGGAGAATTCTCCATATTTAGATCCATATTTAGGGAATGGTTGAACTCATTATATAGACCTACCATATACGGTTAATCTTTCCTACAAAAAGGATCCCAAAATACCACCCTTAATCAACCATCATACCCACCTAAGATAAGTTCTTCATGAAACTCTTTTCTTTCTTCATCATTTCGCATTGTCCTAAATATTTTGCATGTTCTGGTTGTTTTAGCAACATCTTTTGCACCCTAACTCTTTGATGTAGTAAAAGGTTCATTTTTATCAACATGTTAGCAACAACTTGTGAATTGATACTTTCATTTGATATCTTACCAAGAAGATTATTCATATTTTGATTTGACTTTTCCATCACGTCCTGAAATATGTATCCAAACTTTTCCAAGTTTCCAACCAATAGATCAATTGATGTAGCCCATTTCCTTTTAAATGATTTTGTTTGACCTTGGTCCATTGACATGGGAGATAATCCTTCACCAATCTCATACTCAACTTCAAGATTGTCTTCATTTTCATTCTCTATCATGTCAACAAGAGTTTCAGCTTCTTTCCCAGTCGCACGATCTTTTCCAAAATAATATACAAACCTCTCATATATCGGAAATGGTTTGTTCCTCCACCCTTCAACATTTTTATGGTGCTAGAATGAAGGAAAAAAACAAGAATTCTATCAATTACCAATGGTCACTAGAAAAAAAAATCTTATTAAAGGCCACTAGGAAAAAAAAATCACTTGCACATAGGATTGCCATGCCTTACCACTATCAACTTCAACACATTTTTTTTCATCATTCCACCCAAAGCTACTTGTGTTAAGCATATCAAACACTACTCCATAGCTAATCTTTAATTTTGCATTTTAGATTCCGTGTGGACTAGCTTTTAGGCCAACATTAGGAAGTAACTTTGCCAATTGTTCTTCAATATGCCTATTAGCACTTGGTTTTAGTTGCCCACAATCAGCTTAAAATCCGCGTGCTACCATTTCCTCCAATATATTCAGCAAAGGTTCCACTTCTTCTTTTGTCCATGCAAGTCTTGTCCCTTTTTTTTTTTATCTTTTTCATTATTTTGATTAGTAGTTACACCATTCATCCCTATATAAGAATAATAATTCATGTATTAAAGAGAAAATATACATTCACAGTGATATAAGATATATAATAATGGGAATAGATAAGAATAATGAAAAAATAAGTATTATAAAATAAAATAACTTATTTTTACAAAACATAAAAGTGTTAAATCATATGACATTACATAATAACAAAATATAAAGTTCAAATACAATTAAAAACTTAAACTAAAACCTCAAATTCCTCTATTTCGCCTTCAATTGTTAAACATTTGTAATGCTAAATTATCCCTCCATGCAGTCCACTGCTCAGATAATGATACTTGGCTAATGGTTTTTCGGTCCTTCGAATTGCTACTAAGGTCAAAGTCATCTATATCACACTCCATTGGATCAATTGATATTTCTCTTCTAATAAGATTATGTAAAAGGTAGCAAGTAGTTATTATTCTACACTGTGTTTTTAGAGGATAGAAAGATGAACTTCGTAAGATTGCCCAATGGATCTTTAAAAGTCCAAAAAATCATTCTATTACATTTCTTGTTGAAGCATGCTTCATATATGAAATACTCTTGATAATTAACAAGAGTACACCCATCTCTCCACTCTAATAAATGATATCTTGTTATTGGTGAATTTTTAATCAAATGCTATTGATGCCAATGTACAAGTGTACACAACAAGTAATAAAGTTATGGGTATTCAATATCATCTCCACAAGGATTGATATTACTAGAAACACTACAACAATCAAAATAGTGCAATCTACCTTTATTTTGAATGAACAAATGAGAAGTTGTTTACTACCAAAATTTATAATTGTAAGGAAATAAAATGAAATAATGCAGTGGTGAAATAAAGTAAATAAATTGTGTAAAAGAATAAAATGAGAATAAAGTAGTTGAATAATCAAACTCTCTTTATAGGTTGACTGCTTTTCATCAAATTAACATCAGCTGCTACAATAATTTCTATAGCACTGGACATACTTATTTTGCATCATCATTTGTCACTCGTTGGAATTCTCATACCCTTAAGTATCTTAGCAATGATCAGTTGCTATTCTATCTACGACATGACATTATGAACATATATTCTCTCCACCGTACAAGGTGAGTACTTATGTCTAGTTTGTTACAAATCTTAACTTCAAGTATAACCCTTATGAGATTCAAGATAAACTTAATCTAAGAAACTTAAATTAAGATAAAGTATTACTCTAATAATGTCCACTAAGACATTCCCTTTTGTAGTTCTATCTTAACTCGAACTATTAAATGGGTGGTCAACCGAAATAACAGTTATAATAATAGCTACTAGAGTAAAATGCTATAGAAATTATATAGCAACTCATAAGAACAGTTAAGAACTCATTAGATTATTTGTCATTCAACTACAAGCAAGTTTAGTTCATGTTTTGAAAGAAAAAAACAAACAACAACATATTGGTCATAAAATATATCGGTTCAATCAAAGAGTGAAGGAAGGAATAAGTGGAGAACGACAAAAAGTGAATCCAAATATCTCTGACGGATTCTTCAATGATGCTGTATCAGTTCCCTTTAATTATGATCTTCTTCTTTTTCTCTTGTTCTTTTCCAATGATAATTCCTTGCCACCGTTTTATGTTATGCTCGCCCCTTTTTATAATTGAAAACTAGGGTAAACAAAAGCCTAGGGTGTAAATGAGTCAAATTAGAAAATTGCAGATCCCAATTCTGCAGCTAACTCGCGTTAAGTTTTCTCCCTCGTTGTTCCAAGATTACTACAGCAATGGTTGCTCCAGCAACAGCTATAACACTACATTGTTTTCGGTTGTGTTTCACTTCTTTTGTGGCCATATTCTTTCTTTTTCTTACTAATCTCATATCTCAGCATCCCTTCATGGATTATAACTTTTAAAAACCTACAATTATGCACATGTTTTAAGCACAAATTACTTTAAATCAAGCAAAACTTATTAAAACTAAACTAAAATGGATGTTTATGCAAAATATAATAAAAACACATCATTTAATCTCAAAGTGGTCTTGATTTAAATCTAAAATTGTCATAATAACTCTCATTTCATAAAGTTATCACTTATTTCTCTATATGGTGCTAAAAATCCTTCACCATTTGTGTACCCAGCATCCACAAGTTAATAATAACCTAGACTTTGAGAAGGGAAAATAGGATTAAGAAAAATTTAATTAGTCTAAGGCTTACTATTCTAAATCTATTAAAATAGTCTTACCAGTTGGAACTTTTAATCCATTTTTCCTAGATATCGCATCTCGAAGTACTCTAAAATTAGAAGCTAAACCTTCCCACCCCGGTAACACAAATATAAACATCATATCTTGTGAACAAACCCCCCAAGACATTTGTTACAATTTCACATTTTCTTGTTCTATATCTTGGTTTATCAATTTTACGTACTCGAACCTTGATGTAGGTTCCATCTAATGCTCCCAAATAGTTCTATATCAACAAAAATTATTAAGTTGAATAACACCAGTACACAAGGTCATATTATAATTGTAAATGACATCTTAAAATTTAGGTACAACATACCTTGAAAATTTTTCATCTACCATTTGTGCAATGTTCAGACACAAGTTCTAGAGATTTTAGCAAGATGTGTTTTAGTCGCAATACTCTATTAAGAATAGAATTTAAAAAATCTACTAATTTTTCTCCAGAACGCTTGAAGCGATTATTAATTATTCAATTTTTCACATGATGTGCCACTGCATGTACGAGCATACAAACCTGCTTATCAATAGAAACTACAATATCCATCTTCAACCTTCCATCACTACGAAGTAGTTCATATAATAACCCAAAAGTTCTTATATCCATCCTTAGTTGATTCACACATTCTATATCACCATTGCCTATCATGTCATCTAGAGTTTGAAGACGAGTTTAATGCCTAGCAAAAGTGTGATTCTTGAGCACATTTTTCATGAAAGCTTGTTATTATATGGTGCAATATAACAACTATCATAATGCAGACAACCAACTTCTATTTGCAAAACTCGTTTCTAAATAGGAATAACAAAATTTGTCTTTCATCCATATCTATTCGTTATAAGGTTTGTAATTATGCAATTAAAAATAAAATCAAGAAAATAGATAAGCAAACAATCAATAACAAATGTGTGCATGTGATGATACATGGGTAATGTGGAACATATTATCCATGTGCACATATATAATAAAAACCCACCAGCCGTATAGGTGAATAGACTTTCAATCCTTGCTTATATATAGTAAAAATAATTCAATTAATTTTCATAATCAATCACAAATTGGATAGTGAAATAAATTGGGCAAGTGACATGTCTTCATAATTCAGTTAATTAAAAATAAAATAAAGAGAACAAAGTGACGGACAATTGATAATAATAAGACCCAAATAAAACAAAACTGTTATGAGGGAGAAAATAATAAAAACCCACTAATAGCCAAACAATATATATTGACAATGCAAAAATTAAAGGAATGTTAAAGTAAGTTTGGAAAAGGTAAGCAAAATAATTGAGATTTAACTAGGGAAAGCATGTAGATTCACTCACCATTGAAGGAGATCGGTGAGTTTTCAATTCCAGCAACCAAGCCAACTATAAAAGAAAAAGGAAAAAAAATCAATTTTAAGATCCATAATTAAAGCCCTAATTTAATTGGAAGATAAGAATCAATTCAGAGAATATTTTGAATACCTTTGATTATTGCTCATATCATCTAAACCCATTTTTAGAGAATCAAGATTCATTGAGGAACGAAGATGTGCGTGCTCTGCATTTGTTTGAGAGTAATTTTAATTGGGTTTGCTTTCGGGTTGATGAAAGAAAAGAGAGGATTGTGGTTTCACTAAATCTTTTATCCAAGATAAATCCACCTAAAAAAGGGGATTAATAATCCCAAGATTCTGGGATAAAAAATTGAGCTTATTTTTTATTCTTTACAACGGCTGTGGATAGGATTAATATTTAGTCTTAAAAATTAGTCTTATCCTGCCTTTGTCCTAGCAGCCAAACGTAGCCTAAAGGTAAATTAGTTTTTTTATCTTAAATAATTTAACAGTAGCTAATGAAATTAACGAAAAAATTAATGGTTGATGTAAAACAGAAACTTAAAGTACTTATGAAATATTATTAAAAGCTTGTGATGGTCAATTATATTTTCAATATTCTTGAGGAGTGGAAGATATAATTACTCTTAACAACAAATTAATAAGATATCAAAATTGGTCTATATCTAATTTTTTTTCTAGGTCTTCAAAATTTTTATCGTTAATCACCTAGTTATGATACATTATCCATAATATATCATAAGTTAGTTATTTGAAATGAAAACTTTGGAGCTAGAATTGAGAACTTAACATTTGAACGTAAAATGAGAGGGGGTTGTATTGCACTATTCTCGTCGTTATGAGATAATTTATCATACCAAATAAGTACTATCTTATCTAATGCCCTCACTGCTTGTGGCTTGCTATGTCTACCAAAACCATGCTCCTCCTTTGTGTGGCAATTTTTCTTAGTCATTTTTATGTGTGTAGAAATTAGAATGTAGATCTGTCATAGGGTGCATTTGCTTTTTTTAATTTAATAACCTAATTAACTTAATTTTAATAAGTTAAGTTATTAAATTTGTTTATTTTTTCAACTTAATAAAAAAATTTAGTCATTAAGTCGTTAAGTTATTAAGCCAATTTTTTAAAAAAATTTTACTTAATCTAAAAAGTTTGAATAATATCAAAAAAATACTCTCCAAAAATGACCCTATCTAATTACTTATTTTTCATCATTATTTAAATAAAAACTTACCAATTAGCATTATTATTAATCTCCATAAGTTTTGATAATGAAAAAATAGTGGTAGATTATTATTATTTTTATCTTTTTATATATTCAAATTTCAGAGGAAAAACTATTGCCTTGATTAATTTGGACATATTGAGATTCTGAGGTGCATCGATATTGTTTCTCACTTGGTATTTTTCATAAAATAAATGAGCATGAAAATGGAATTTTACTGACTTGTTGATTTTGAATTTTAATGTGTCTATATTTTAAAAAAAACAGCAATATTTGTTTGAAATTGAATGTAATAAAAAATAGTGAGCGTGTATTTGTTGGTTATTTTTTTCATAAACAAAGAGATCAATAATGAAAAGGAAAAAAAAATTACTTACAATAGAAATTTGGTTCTTCAGAGGAAGATGAATTGTATTTTTATTAAACATTGACGAGCGCATAAACAACTGCCTCGTAATATATTTTAGAGTATGTTTTGTGGAATAAGTAAAACATATATAACTCTTTTTTTGTATTATTGTCAAATTAATCATGTATTATATGTGTTTTTCACTTTACAATACGACCGCCGAAACTTTCTTGCGGAAACAAAAATGAAAATGGGAAATTCAGTGAAAACATAAAAACAGGGGCAATATGAAACTTTAACAAAAATTGTGAATACCTGACCCGATAATGAAACTCGTCATCACAGATCGGATCCTACCACCTTAAGGAAATTCAAGCCAAACACCTCAACGACACCGTTTCCTCAGAAAGACCTTGCCGATGGTTTTCAACGCCCAATCTTCCTCTCTAGGTACACATCAGCTCTCAAATCTCAATCAACTATTTCATTCTTGTAATTTTGTTTTTAACGTTTTACGGTTTTGGTTTGCCGTTTGCCATTTAGAT
This sequence comes from Citrus glauca, assembly GCA_029633175.1. Classification (NCBI taxonomy): domain Eukaryota; kingdom Viridiplantae; phylum Streptophyta; class Magnoliopsida; order Sapindales; family Rutaceae; genus Citrus; species Citrus glauca. The sequence goes on from JAQOOD010000007.1 coordinate 16,561,985, forward strand.
TTAATTAGGGTTTATGAAAAAAAATTGTACAGGGTTAAAGAGTTATTTTTCAATATCACAAATAATATTCTATTTATTTTGTTAAGTAGAGAGTGAGCAGTTCTGCGTAACTATTAAAAATTTATGATGTATTATTTATGCTTTGTGTTAGTTATCATTAATGTATAAGAAAACATTACTTAATTATATAAACAAAGGGGAAAAATAAGTTGTCAAATGATATTTATCATTTTCATGGTTATATAAATGTTAGTCCTTTTGTTGGGTGATTTTAATTTTTCAAGACTAGAATGGGTGATTGGGAAACTTTTCGAAAACCTCTGCTGATTATGAATTGTATTTAATTTGGTTTTCTTTAATCCATGAAATTATATATGATTTAATTTGCTCTCGGAACATGCAAGCAATCAGGAAATTCATAAAACAATGGCACCCGAGCCAGAAGATGAGATCAAGGATGAGAAGAATCCCAGACCCCTTGATGAAGATGACATTCTGCTGCTTAAAACATATTTATGGATTCTCTCTTTCTTGAACTCTAATTTTTTGTCTGTCATTCATTGGATATGGTAATAATCACCAGTGATGGCTGATATTTGTGTCGCATGAAATTGTTCGTGCAGGGTTTAAGACCGTATTCTACTAGCATAAAGAAAACAGAGAAGGAGATTAAGGACATGGCCAAGAAAGTCAATGACTTGTGTGATATAGAACTTTGTTATAATTACATTTTCATCACTCATTTGGTATGTGTCATTTTATGGGACAAACCCCTGATTCTATTTAATGAGATCATGGCACTTCTGTCCTGTAATGGGTATCAAGGAATCTGACACAGGCTTAGCTGCACCCAGCCAGTGGGATCTTGTATCCGATAAGCAGATGATGTAGGAGGAGCAACCTCTTCAGGTATTGTACTTTTTTATAAGGTTCAATAAAATATTTTGGATTCTTGTTTCCAACTTATTCAATGATTTTGCGGCTTAGGTTGCGAGATGCACCAAGATTATCAATCCAAATTCTGAAGATGCTAAATATGTAATAAATGTTAAGCAAATTGCCAAAGTCTATTTATTTCCTATGTCCTTTTTTACCAGTAATTTATTTGTTCTTGTAAACATATTTTGTGTGTAATTTTATTCTTTTTCTATATCAATGCTTTCTATATCTAAAATTTACCATTTTGATTAATGATTAAATGTTTACTGGAACTAGTAACTCTTTCTTTTTTATGAACATTCTCCTAAAGTTTCTGGTCTGAAATAATGTGCAGATGTAATACTTAGTCCTTTTTTGATGCTATGGATTGTCTCGCTTCAATTGTGTGCAAATTGTATAATCAGGCTTTGATTATAATGTTGTTTTTGTGCATGTTGGGTCTAACATAACTTTTTACTATCTCAACTCAGTTTGTCTTGGGCTTGGTGACAAAGTTTCCCCTACTGATATTGAAGAAGGGATGCGTGTGGAGTGAGTTTTGTGCTTTTGAATGAATTTTGTCTAGAGTTATCGTGATGAACCTCTATACTCTATTGTTTTATTAATTTCATTTTCTGTCATATTCCTAATTCAATGGAATGTTTATATGTTATGCTGAACTGTAAATCTGGGTTTCCTATATCGGATCAATATAAACAGAGTTAGTTGGAAAGTTCGAAGTGTGCATACTTGGCTGTCAGATGTCTCTGATTGATGAATTTGTTTGAAAGTGGAAGGAGATATTTTGATAAAATGGAATTTATGGTTTGATGTTGTAAATGATGAGAATATCAAGCAATCATAGTAATAAGTGGAAAGTGAAATATATATTACAATTCTATTAAAATAATAATAATAACAATAATAATTATGTCAATAACATATTACAAGATTTGAGCAAACCAGTGGATACTTGGGTTGTTCTTCTATTTTATTTTGTATGTTATTTAATTTTCTTTTGGAATGGATGTTCAATCTAATTTTTTCTACACTGCATTGGTTTTTAACTGAATTGAATTACCTAAAAATAGGGAAAAAAAAGTTTACTAATGGAATAATATTATTTCATACTGACCATTCCAGGGTTGACCGGAATAAATATCAAATTCAAATTCCTTTGCCTCCAAAAATTGAACCAAGTGTAACCATGATGACTGTAGAAGAGAAACCAGATGTGACATATAATGATGTTGGTGGATGTAAGGAGCAGATTGAAAAGATGCAAGAGGTTAGTATTTCATACTTTTACTTGCTTATTACTTGAATACAAATTGAGTGAACAACATGAGTAAATAATAAATTTGAAAATGACTTAAGAAACAAGATAATTATAACTGGCAGATGTATTAATGAATTTCATTTCTTCTAGGTTGTTGAGCTACCTATGCTTCATCTTGAGAAGTTCGTAAAGCTTGGAATTGATCCTCCGAAGGGTGTTCTATGCTATGGTCCTCCAGGGACTGGTAAAACGCTTTTAGCCAGAGCTGTGGCTAATAGAACTGATGCTTGTTTCATTCATGTCATTGGAAGTGAACTTGTTCAGAAGTATGTAAGTGAAGGAGCTCGGATGGTTCGTGAACTGTTTCAGGTCAGGCGTTGCTTTATTCATTTCATATTATGATTTTTGTTACTCCTTTGCATTGCATGTTTCCTCATTACCTAACAAGAATGTTGGCTGCTGCAGATGGCACATTCGAAAAAGGCATGTATTGTATTTTTCAATGAAGTTGAAGCCATAGAAGGTGCATGTTTCGATGATGGTGTCGGTGGAGACAATGAGGTTCAACGTACAATGCTTGAAATTGTGAATCAGCTTGATGGGTTTGATGCTCAAGGAAACATTAAAGTTCTAATGGCTACAAACAGGTTAAGTTAGCTACCTACTGTATGACACCTGCTTTGCACGAACTTGCTTTCTTTTACCTTCACTTTCCTAAGCATGTATGCGTGCATAGGTGGTGTTGAAGTTAATGATGATTGTGAAGTTGTAGTGTTGAGTTTTATCATGTAGTTCTTGGTTTAATATCCAGCACTACTTTTATTGTGGTATTATTTTCAGGTGCTCATGTTTATTTCTTTTTCAAGCCTAACACAATTGATCTTGCGTTGCTACGTCCTGGACAGTTAGATCGTAAGGTTGAGTTTGGCCTCCCGGATTTGGAGAGCTGGACGTAAATATTTAAGATCCATACACGAACCATGAACTACGAAAGAGATATTCAGTTTGAACTTTTGTCTTGGCTTTGCCCCAATTCCACTGGTAAGCATTCACCTTTTAGGAGTTGCTTCATGGTAAATCCTCATGGTGACTACTGCAAAATGCTTTATGTTAATAGGAGTTATATTAATAATGTAACTGAAGTCATCTTTGATGTGTATGTATTTATTCCTTATCTTTAATTATTTGGTTTGGTTTGGTTTCCTAACATTTGAGTTTTTTCTCCAGGAGCTGATATAAGAAGTGTGTGCACCGAAGCTGGAATGTTTGCCATTCGGGCACGAAGGAAAACTGCGACAGAGAAAGATTTCCTTGATGCAGTGAATAAAGTCATCAAAGGATACCAAAAGTTCAGTGCAACACCGAAATACATGGTCTACAATTGATTAAAAAATGAGAACCAACAGTTTTCTTTCCCCACTGTTACTTATATTATGGTTTAGTTCCTTTTTAGGGAGATTTTTGATTGATTTCGGATTCAATTATCGGCTTAAACTAGTGCGCTAATGTTTACATGTGCACCATTTTGGTTTCCTTACATTAATTGTTAAAGACTCTGTACTTTGAAACAATATTAAGACGACCTTTTTTAACTTATTGGGTATATTATGTATGTTCGAAAGAGAAAAAAACAGTTGTTTATAAGATTTGTCCTAAAATATCTTGATAAAATGTTATGAATCCGGTCCTTGAAGAGTTATTTCAATAGAAGGGTCTAGACTGAAACAGGAATATAAAACTTGGATCTAAAGTTTTATTAGTAAAATTCACTGTGAAAATATTTATGGACATTATTTTAAATATAAAATAGAACAACATTATTGCAAACTTTATTCTTTTCTTGGAAACCCTAGTGATCTGTAACAGAAGCTTCTTTAATATTCTCAAAGTTGGGGATAAAGAATTAGAGACCATTAGTGAAGTAGGGTTGACAAGGTGATTTGAGAGCAATTAAACCTTTTCTCCTCAAACAATCTCAAAATGTGATTTGATATGCACAGTATACTTTAATAAGCCAATTTAGATGGAGATAAATTATAAGATACTTATTTCTTATTTATTTGATCCATGCAATCAAATAGTAGATGAATGATATTCAGATGCCAAACATTTTTACTTGAGAATACACCATTGGATTGAATTTTAAAATTGGATTGAAATTTGAATTCTATAAATGAAAATTAAGTCTACCCAATAGAGTTCTTTTTTTTCCCCTCCTCTTTATATTTTAGCAACGTCCTTACTTTATTAAAACGGAAATCAACTCACTTGACAATAATAATCCTGTGTTGAATGCATTTAGTAAAAATTGTGATAATAAAAATTCTGTTTTCAGTAGGTATAAAAGTTAGGGGTGGACAGAATTGAACCAGTTCCCAAAAAAATTGGTTCGATTAATTTTTTTCTAATTTTAATTCGGTTCTAAATTTTTAGAAAAATTGATAAATATGAATTGAGAATCAAACCGATTACGAATTCGGTTCTTGGTTCAAATTTTTAGAACCAATACCAAATTATATATATATTTTATTGGCCGCTAGATTACAAAATAGTAAAATTTTAAAACTAAAACTTTAAATGTATAAAATATTTGTTTATACATTTATAATTGTTTTTGACATATTTTGAAGAATAGAAAAATATTTGTAATGATGACCTATCATTATTTTTAATCATAGTGTCGGCTTTTATAATTTTAAAAGATAAAGTTTAAATTTTGTGAGTTTATAAATTTATAAGGTCAATTTTAATAGATTTAATGGGGGTTAATTAAAAATCTTAAATATTTCTTCTTTTATACTTAAAATTTTTTTAACCAACGGGGGCCCACTGGTCACATACTGCATCCGCCCCTGTTCACATGGCATGATATAATAGGATATTATAAGTAATTTCATTTCATAAAGTTATATACAGACACACACATAAATGAACTGACTGGTTTGGTTTTAGTTCGGCTCATACTTTACTTGGATTCTTTTTGGTGAAGTTTAATTATGTACCAAATATTTGGATGTGCCTGATACTAATACTGAACCGATGTCTATCCGTATTTGAAATTATATATTATTGTAGTTTCGGCCAGGAACGATATATTGACCTCATAGCCATAGAGTATAAATGCATGGACAACATGATGATAAGTTATCGACTTGTCGACACAAATGCACAACGTGCCTATTGTGGTTGCGGTGTGTCTACAGCAATTTATAGGAGTGGCTGGCCTATCATCTAATTTAGGAGTATCATTATCTTAAACATTCGCTTTTACCTGCTAAAGGTATTTTATACACACAGACACAACTATGATAAATACTAGCCTAAAATTGAAAAATAATGATTTGGTGACTAGAAAAAAATTGAAAATTTATTATAACTTAGAGGATGCACATATTGATTGGCACAAGTCAACCACATGCAACTGAACCTTATTGCGTCAATGGTTTGGGCATAAGTCTAAAGTGACAAACCAATGAAATTAAGGATTGACACGTGTGAGGAGAATGGAGATAAAGGTTGTGTTTGGTGCTGTGTTTTAAGTGATGTTTTGTATTTGTTTCGTAAAGTAGATATTATTAGTTTACGGTAAATTTGTTAACCCTTGTCGTTTATTTCATGTGTAGCTTTGAAAAAAAAAAAGGTTTGGCGGTGATATTTGAAAAATTAGTAAAATATAAGACAAATGAGATATATTATTTTATTAATATTTTATCATATAAATATAGAAAATGCTATTCTCCCCGGGTCAAACCCCGGGGAGAACCCCGAAAATAAAACGTGCGTTTTGGTCAGCAGAAACTGAGAACAAGCTTGGGCGTTTTGGGCGTGTTTTGCTCATTACCAAAACGCACGCGTTTTGGTCAACAGAAACAAAGAGAGGTTTGGGCGTTTTCTCTTCGATTTGTTGCTCACCAGTGAACAGCACCAAGAGACTAAAGGCACCCGAAAACGGCATTGCATGAGGAACAACAGCTACGAAAACGGCATTGCAAGTGAGGAACAAGAGCTACGAAAACGGCATTGCAAGTGAGGAACTGTTTCGGCATTTGCAGAGGTTAGAAATTTTTTTTTTTTTTGTGTTTTTGACTTGTTAATGTTGTGCGTGAGCTTATTGCATAATGAAGTTTCTCCTTTATCTTTGTTGGTTCCGCAGTTGATGTTGATGAGTTGAGATAGTGAACTGTAACACATAACAGTTCTCAGTTCTTAATTGAAAGAGAAAATAAAAAAAAATTCTGATTATTACCTAGTAAATGGCAAGTTTATAAATTGTAGTTGATATTTGAGTATAATAATTTCAGTTTCGATTACGAATAAAAAATTTCTATTCGAATTTCGTGTATGGTAAGTCATGAAATTTTGCTCAAAATCAGCACAATTTAATGCCCAGTTTTCGGTCACTGAATTTTGCTCAAAAGAACCGTGTATGTGATAGATTTCAAGATTTGAAAATTGCCACTGGGAGTTTTAGTGAAGAGAATAGAATCCAGGGCTCTGTGTACCGGGGATCTTTCAAAGGTGATGATGTTGCCGTTAAGGTGATGAAGGGGGATGTCTCAAGCGAGATCAACATTTTGAAGAAGATCAATCACAGTAACATAATACGGCTTTCTGGTTTCTGCGTTCATGAAGGAAACACCTACCTTGTTTATGAGTTTGCAGACAATGGTGCTCTCGGTGACTGGCTCCACTCTAACAAGTACCAGACTTCCGATAATCTAACATGGAAGCAGCGTGTTCAGATTGCTTACGATGTGGCTAATGCTCTCAATTACCTCCACAAGTACACTAATCCCCCATATGTCTACAAGAACTTGAAGACCAGCAATATTCTCTTGGATACCAACTTGAGAGCCAAGATTACTAATTTCGGGTTGGCAAGAAGTGCAAAGAGCGATGAGCATGAGCAGGGGGGATACGGACTGCAATTGACAAGGCACGTGGTTGGTACTTATGGTTACATGGCCCCAGAGTATATTGAAAATGGAGTGATCAAATCTTTGATTTTGTGGCTAATAATTGTGAGGTGTGTTATTCAGAATGTGTAAAGCGTATGACGACACAGGAATAGTGCCTCTGATTGCCTCTGGTGATTTCTGGTGACTTGATCTCACAACACAACCCCCTGCATATTCTCTCAGATCCAACATAATTGTTCGTATTATATTTCCCTACAGAAATGCATAATGCAATAAATATACTCTTCGAGCAATTTGAATCACTTCAATTTTTCCTTTTACCAAGGATTGGGGAAATCTTTACACGTTAATGTGCGCATTACCTTTTCATTTAAAACTTTCTTGACTAAAAAATTCATGCACAAACTTCTAGTTTTTAAAGGAAGAAATTGCAGTTCTCTCCCATAATATAATTTTTCAACAAGAATAAATTAGTACCAGAAACTAAAGCATAAAGAGACAACCAGTAGCAGCAATACTAAGATAAATTCAATTCAGTGGTAACCATTGAATTTCATAAGGGGCCTGGTCAAAAGGTACAATGCTTAAAATTCCTCTGATGACTTTGATTTCTAATTTCCAGAATCACAGCGACCTAGTCCTCAATTTTACATGTACGCATGTATCAATTAATACAGACAATACTGAGATGTATCATTTTTTTTTTTTTGAGAAGACAACATGTATCACTTAATATACACAACAAGACACCTTGGGGGTGAGAATACATGTCCTCCAACACATTTTCACAGTTAACAAGTCAATCAGCTATATAGATTTGGGTGGCCAGAAGAAGCGGATTATATTGACAGGAGTCGGGAGGGAATCTGTCCAAATAGAGGTTCTTCAAAATTATCTGTCATTCCAAAAATTTACACATGACTTAGCAATTCATTAGAAAAGCTTATGCAGAACCTTCCAATATCTTAAACAAGAAGGGTTTGTATGGATTGCCCGAAGAACCCATTTCTGTGGGCTCTGACAGAACTCAACTCTTGAGGAAGAGTCAGACCCAGCTTTCGACAACATTGCAAGCAAATGCATTTGGAAAAAAAGCTCTGCAGGCCTCATTTCTGTACAAGTAAAAAGTTAACCAAAAAACAAATGCAGAATCTACCTCAAAAAAATGTCAGCAAACAAATGCAGAATCTCCAAAAACAAAAGCATGTTCTCATCCAAAATAATGCAGATCTCCAAAAACAAACACACACACACAGAAACACACTATTAATTCAAAACACACAATTTTCATCTCTCTTGTTCTTGTTTCTGCTTCTCTTCTTCAGTCTTCAGCAAAAATGAATTACGATTTTTTGGTTTTTGTCTTGCACAATATTGCCAACAAATCCCAATTTTTTATCTGCTTGTGGTTTCAATATTATTATTGCCATTACCATGTCAAATATTACAGGTGATGCTGTTAGCTTCTCTTCATCAGGCAACAATATTACAAATTCTTTGGCTTCAAGTACTTCCACAGCAACTAATAACAGCAGCAGCAATGGCTCTAGTAGTACCACCACCAAAGATTTTCTAAATTAAATTAACTAAATTTCGCGATCAAAAATTCAAAAAACGCATAAACAGATTTCGCGATCAACTAATAACAGCAGCAACAATGTTCATCAGACTGCACAAAACCACCCAAAAAATAATTTATAAAATAATAAAAGCAACAACTAGATTTTGCCAGAACAAGAAACAAATCAAAACAAAGAAAATAAATCAATCAATGGCATAAACAGAATGAACAAAAAAGGGCAACATCAGCGAAGAAACTGACTCACAACACTGGATGCTCCGGAGCCTAGCGTCGTAGTTGCGGGTGAGTGACAGCCAAACAGAGGTCCAATTGGCAACGTGGACGGCGTGGCAGGGATGTCGGTGATTTTCTGGTCGGCGATGGGCGTGGCCTGAGAACAAGCTTTGCGGGTGAGTGACAGCCAAACACGAGACAGCTCGCTAGGGGGTGAGTGAGGGAGACAGATTGGGTGAGTGAGAGAGAAGAGCGGGTGAGGGAGAGGGGAGGAAGAACGATGGGGGGAAATGAAAACGAAAGGGGGGAAATGAAATCGAAGGCAAGAGATTTTGTTATATTCAAAACGGTAGCGTTTCAAATTGAAACCAAAACGACGCCGTTTTGATTTTCGGGGTTTGACCCGGGGCAAATAGCAGAACTCTATAAATATTTATTTTTTGAGTGGGATCCATTTAAAATGATTTACAAAGTTGCTTGGCAGGATTTTCATGAGTGTTGTAACTTATAATCAGAAAATGAATAAAAAAGTCATGGGACCAAACAAGCTGGTGAGATTTGCTTAGCTGTGAGTTGGTTAAAGCCTGTAGCTGTTAACCACAAGGTCACAGGTTCAAGGCCTTCCTCTAGTGTTTTCTTTAAATGTTTTTTTTTGTACGTAAAAGGCAAATGAAACAAGTGGGCATTGGGGTGCAAAAGGGATGATGATAAAAGGAAAATGTTACGGAGCGAGAGAAATAAGAAAACCATGAGAGAAACTGCAGCAGTTGCTGTCGTTACGATTCTCATTTCTCTCGCCAATTGAAATAATAAAAAAATTTAAAAAATGAATAAAGACATGGGTTAATGGTAGAATGAAATCCAAACCTTATTCCTAGCCAGGCTTCCTCATCCACTCTTTTCTCCTCACGTAAATCACTATTATCGTTCACGATAAAGCACTCATAACTGCAAAACATGCTTCCTCATCCACTCGTCTCTCTTCACAAAAATCACCATCATCATTCATAGCAAAGCCCTTATCCTCGTTCGTGACAAAGCACTCCTCACGGCGACACACCATCATCGTTCACAGCAAAGCACTCCTTCTGTCTCTCCTCCTCACGGCAAAGCAGCACTGTTTCTGTCCTCATCTTCTATCACAGGCTCACGGCAAAGCATCACTCTTTCCATTTCTCATTTGTCACGGAAAAGCAGCTCCGTTTCTGTTTTCTCATTATGACAAGCAACACTGTTTCTCCCTCTCTCTCAGCAAACATTAAGTAAGCAAAATTGTGCCTTTTTTTCAACTTTTTCTTTTACTTTTCTTGCATTTTCTCGGCAAACAACAAATAAATGGAATTTAAGAAATGTAAGATATGATAAGCTGCTATGATTTTGTGTAATAAGTTTCTGGAATTTAATTTTTTCTTTTGACATTTCTGTGAAAATTTTGGTTTTTAGTGGGTGTATTGGATTTGGGTTTTTTTTTTTTGTCTAGTTGGGTGGTTTTTTTGCAGAATTGAAAAATTTGGATAGAATTGCTGTGAATTTTGGTTTAGATTGCATGCCTAGTAAAAGAAAATAAGAAGATTAGCTCAAATTTTTAAGTGAATTTTTTTCTCCTAGCCTTAGTAACGCAATTATATTGTTAATCATCAAGCTTATGTGTGTTACTTCTGCAACAGAGAAAATTTACCCACTTTATTACTAATTGGTAATCTTAATATTTATCAACATTCAGTTTTTATTACATATAATTATTTATGTGTGTATGCTACCCTTTTCTCCCTTAATATAGCTAGAACTGGCAACATTTGACACGACTCGATTACCCGACATGAATACAGCACTAATAAATGGGTATGGGTTGTCGAATTTAATATGATTATTAAATAGGTTGGGTCCGGGTCAACACGATTTTTTCCCGTGTCGGGTTAGGGTTAAAATTCTTGACCCATTTACCCAATCAATGACCCCATTATATTTTCTATTTTAAAATAATTTACAGATTCTTATCATCAAAACTCAAATATTAGAGATGATTTTTTTATTCTTTAAAAGGATGAATATAGACACAATATTTTATTTATAAATTTTTAAATACATTTAGAGCTTTAATAGTGTAAATGTATAAAATATTGGTAGACATGTATATTTTATAATATTGATATATAATATTATTTACATATATATAATTAAAACATCAATAGTGTATGTTATATTTTAGTAAATATGTATATTTTATAATATTGATAGATTATAAATGTATGTATGGATGGATGTATGTATGGATGTATGTATGTATGTGCATATATATATATATGACAAAGTGTAAATATTTGATGTAACTTTTTTTAATATATAGATATTTAGCGGGTTATTGGGTAACCCGATTATTTTTCCGTGTCGGGTTTGGGTCTCAATATTTTGACACAACACGAAGCTGACACGACACGAACACGACCCGATGACCCGTTTTGCCAGCTCTAAATATAACACAATATTGGTATTGTCTTGCATTAATCAGTAGCTTATTTATGTATTCTATTTAATGTTTGCTAATCTTATAATGTTGGTGTCGTAATAAATTGCAGTAATTAAATTTTATTAGTATTAGTTTTGTACTAAATTTTTCTCATTCATTAATGGTGACCTATTATCCTACCGTAATTTTTGCTTGTGATTATCCTTGGAATTTTAAGGGGGAAAGGCTTTTTATACTTTGTGTTATGAGTGTTTTGTGTTTTAATGCTTTGTTGTTTTTTAATATTTTGGCAGTTTAAGTAGTTTATTAATGACGATGTCATCTACTACAAATGAAACTCGAAATTCATTGCAAACATGAAATATGTAACGAATGCGGTGAGCAAATGGAGTTGTTAACATCACGTACTACAAAGAATCCAAGTCGTAAATTTTAGAAATTTAGAGGATGTAAGAACTTTCAATGGATAGAAGACCGTAAATCCAATAAAGAGAAAATTGATTTGTTAGTGGAGGAAGTTAGTAAGTTGGCATTGGAGATTGAATGCTTGTCTGTTAAGTTTCAATTATTTCATAAAGAACTTGAGTATATACAAGAATGTGAAACGCAGAGGCAATTGTTTGATGATAAACGTCGAAGAAGACAAACACCATGTTATGATTTCATTAGAATACTTATTATTATTTTAATATGTTTTATATTCAAGAATGTTTTTAAAGTTATTTTAATTTGTAGTATGTACTAAAAAAACTTGTAGACAAATATAATAGCATTTTCCTTCGAAATATAAGCTTTATTAAGTTTGAAATTAGATTCAAATGCCTTAATAAAATTAATAACAATAAGTTTAATAATGATAGAAATAATCATTGAACCAACAAAAATTATCAAAAGATTAAATAATATTGCAATGAATGATGTCAACAAAAACATAATATTCTCATATCATTAATTCATTACTACAATTTGTCGTCTCAAGCCAAATATAACTGAAATGATAGTGAAAATAATCTAAACAAATACAAGTCAAACATCAATTACAGCAATTGTTATATTCATTACATTGTTGATGTAACAATTGTTGAAAATTCCCACTTTCAGATCCTTTATACGTCATCAAAAGAGAAAAATAATGTGATTGCAAAGCATACGATGAGACTAGTTGCTATAATACACAAAAAATTAAAATATCATTATACAATTTAAAAATTTGACAACGTAAAATATAAGTATGCATTAAAAAATCTAAAAATATAAATATACTTACTATGTGCTAGCTATAAGGAAATCACTCGTAACTATTATTTCTACTAACTTAAACTGAGTATACAGGCACCTAAACAAAAAACAATTATCTAACATTCATATTAAAATTTTAAGGTTAAAATTTATTCGTGAATTTGATTCTTCATTAGAATAGCCTAAACTCCATACTGATTGAGATTTGCATTAACAATATTTCCTTCCTGAAACATCTACAGATACTCAACAACATACTTCGTTACATATGTTCAAAATAGTTGAACTAACATTAATAATAAAAACTCACAAAAATACACCATGGCCATGTTGCTCTATTGCGTAGAGATTTCATTACGTATTTCAAAAGATGTTGAAGCATTTTCTTATAAATCCTGTAAAATTATAATATACAATAAAATCAGGATAAAATGAAGATAAAATGAAATTAGAAACATATATGCATTTAAACAAACCTTACTCTTTTTCGACAGTCTTGTGCTTTTGGGCAGATTTTTTTTTGAAGTGAAAATTGTTTTCTCAAATAAAGAGGGCGACCTTTATAACGTACGGCTACTAGATTATTAATTACATGTTTAATATTGTTGCTGCTACAACATACTTCACCAATAGTAGTTATTTCCACACTTGCACACCGAATTTGCTTGGACAGATCTTTCATTATTTTATTAATCCAATCCAACACAAATTTGTAACTACTCTCATCATCAGTAGTTATGTTTGCAACTTTAGTGAAATTAGTACACATTTTGTCATATCTCTCCTGCTAAATGGATAAATTATGCACACCATAACTAATTCTTACATTACTTTAACATCTCCTCACATATTTCCTCCACCTTGATAAAATGTACATATCTGGAAGTAATTCAACACAATGACGTATCAGCACTGCAAAGGCATGTCTACAAAAAATCCCCCTAAACTGAAACTTTGAGTAGATACAACTAACTTCACATTTAGTTTCTTCAAAAACAACGTCAAAACTTTTTTTCTTTCCTTGTTCATATGATTCACTGATTTCATGTATTGACCCAACAGAATCCAATGTATCACAATATATTAGTGCAGTTAATTCTTGCTAGAATTCTTTGAACTTAGAAATGGTGTACAACTTCTCAATTTGCTTTTCCATCTCATATCTTGTTACACATGAAGTATTTTTATTAAAACACTTGACATTTGCTTGCCATTCCAATTTAGCTTTCCTTCGCAATGCATTTTCATAATGTTTCACAAACTGCTTTAAATTTGTTTTTGAGTTAACAAACCCATCAAAAAATGTATTTATATTTTCACTTCGCTGAATTGTTAACATTCCCGGTTAAAAATTGTCTTTCAAATAGCATGGAATCCAACGATGCCTCTCATCATATAAACCATTTAGCCAATCATTATCCCATAAATCATATGTTGTTATCATGTCATGCCAAGCTTCTTCAAATGCAACAGGGCTCAACGAATCATAAACAACAGAAAATAATGAAAAAATAATACCTTCACGTTCTTTAAAAGCCCCTAACTTCTCAAACACCTTCTTTATTATATGCCACAAACACCATCGATGCCTACTCGTAGGAAAAACATTCTCAATTGCCTTTTACATTGGTTTATCTTGGTATCTAATAATACCAATTGGAGGAGAACCGGACATGTTTGATAGCCACGCCTCAAATAGCCACGCCTCAAATAGCTACGTAAATGTCTCTGTATCCTCGTGAAAAATAAATTTGCATCATAACAAAATAACTTGCCCATGATGATTAACTCCGACAAAGGGGCAAACGACAAGTCATGCTTGTTCATAAGATACGTGGTGTCAAATGTGACAATGTCTCCAAAATATTTATAAGCTACCCAACTCCTCTGATCTGCCCACAATACATTCTTTAATCAATCCTGCTCATCGAAGTTATTGCTAAAAAAAACTCATTGCATTCTGCTTGTTTTTTTCTCGAAGTACTTTAAAATTGCCATAACATTTCCTTCTCCAAGCTGTAATCATCTTGCTTTATCAATAAGATTTCTACAATTTGTTTTCTAAAAATGACACGGTTTCATGCCCACCAACTTCGACAACAATAGAATTAAATTTTGGGCAACGTTAATTCCCACATAATCATTCATTTCAATATGCTTTTTACACTTGCAGTAATTCTACAGTTACAAGAAAAATATCTTGCTTTATCTAGACTCAATCCACGATTATGTTGAAGGTTTAAAATTTGAAAAATCTATTTTTCCTCTTCATTTACACAACCTTCGATTCTAGCTTCACAACCAATTTTCACAACAGGTTTCAGCTTCAGCATATTAGTAGATCTATTATCTAATTCGCTAGTACGGCCACATGCAAAGGTCGTATATTTTAAAGTCTCGTCACTCCCTTTCTTACTAATTAGCTTCTTCATAGGAAACCCTTCTTATTTACCATACGCTTTGTAAAACTCAAACTTTTCTTCATGACTATCGAATAACATATTAAGAGTTGGCTCATATTTTTCCAGTTCCACATCTTCAATTGCACACTCATTTTTAAAATTTTCTATTTCTACAAAATAATTAACATTTATATTCAATTTATAAAAATTTAAATTTAAAAAAATTATAAACCAAATAGAATTCAAATAAAACAAAATTCATTATCATTTATCAATAACCACCCTCACAAAATTTAAATAAATTAATTCATATTATTCTTTTAAGGTCACAACATAAACTTCAACAACTCCAGAAGCACATATCTAAATTCAAAATTACAAGAAGCTAGAATTGAAACCAACTTTCCCAAATTCCCAGTAATTCTATATCACACTAAACCAAAATTTAACAATTTTCACACAAATTAAACCAACTTTTTAAATTCTGCACAATGACCAGATATTTCATAGAAATGTCAAAACATAAATTCAAACATCAATTTGTTTTTCAATTAGTTTCAAACCTGCAAAAGAAATGTAAAAAAAAATAAAAATAAATTCTAGAAGCTTATTACACAAAATCACAGAAGCTTATCATATCTTACATTGCTTAAATTCCATTTATTTATTGTTGGCCAAGAAAATGCAAGAAAAGTAAAAGAAAAAGAACAAATTGAAAAAAAGGCATGATTTTGCTTACTTGTTTGCTGAGAGAGCCGAGAGAGAGAGGGAAACAATGCTGCTTTCCGGGAGGAGGACACAGAAACGGTGCTGCTTTGCCGTGATAGACAAAAAACAGAAAGAATGCTGCTTTGTCGTGAGCCTCTGATAGAGGAGGGAGACAAAACCAGTGTTGCTTTGTGTGAGGATGAGAGACGGAAGGAGTGCTTTGCCGTAAATGATGATGGTGCGTCGCTGTAAGGAGTGATTTTCCACAAACGAGAATGAGGGCTTGGCCTTGAACGATGATGGTGATTTTTCATGAGGAGAGATGAGTGGATGAGGAAGCATGCTTTGCCGTGATGAGTGCTTTGCCATGAACAATGATGGTGCGTCACCATGTGGAGTGCTTTTGTCGTGAGCGATGATGGTGATTTGTGTGAGGAGAGAGGAGTGGATGAGGAAGCCTGGCTAGAGATAAGGTTTGGATTTCATTTGTCATTAACCCATTTCTTTATTCATTTTTTTATTATTTCAATTGGCCACCCCGGTTCCACCTTTAATCTTTTTCTCTATTTTATAAGTTAAACACAACCCATCAAACTAACTCTCTCCAAATCTAAGTTTCTCATACCATTCTCACTTCTTCCTTTTCTTTCAAGTTTCATCCACGGCCATATCAAGTAACACACCTCGATTAAGCGAGGTAGCATGTCACCTTAATACAAATTTTATGGTGCTTTACAAGGTTTTTAGTTTCTTTTTTCTTTATCTCAAAATCTAGTTAAAACATCTAGATCAAGAAAATTATCTAGATAAAGTACTTAAGCGATTTAATATGACAAACTATAAACCAGTTAGTACACATGTGTGTAAGGCAACAATTCTCCATTACAAATTGTGTCCAACAAATAAAATTGACATAAAAGAAATGGAAAACGTATCTTATGCATAGGTTGTTGGAAATTTATATATACAATGACTAGTACTAGACCAGATATTTCACATGCAGTTGGAGTTGTTAGTAGGTATCAATCAAATCTAGGAAAAGCGCATGGGCAAGCAGTTAAAGGGATTATGAGGTACCTAAAAGGGACTAAAGATATGAAATTATGTTTTGCTTAAATGATCTATAAACCATTTGGCTATTGTGATGTAAATTTTATAAGTGATATAGATGATAAAAAGTCAACAAATGATAATAAATTTTTGTTTAGTGGAACGTATGTTTCTTAGCTAAATAAAAAACAAACTTGCATTACAAAGTCAATAATGGGCTAAAAGGTTCATTGATAATCTACAACCAGATTTATATGAAGAACCTATTAATTTGTTTTGCAACAATAAGTTTGCCATCTTTTTAGTTAAAAGTGGAGCAAATAGTTCAAAGGCAAACACATCGATATAGATTATCACTATATACAGGATATAGTGAGAGGGGAGAAATAAATGTCAACTATGTTCTCTCTGGCAAATGGTATTGATCCTATGACCAAGAGATAGGAAAATTAAGATAACGTGTGACTAGTGTAGGTTTAAGAATCATTTATATGTGTATTAATAGCACGCAATATAAGGGTATCATTGAAAATTTCTTAGGGATGCTTCGGAAAACTATCGATACAACTCTATCTAATTCATATACTGGTTAGCTGAAAGATAGAGAACACTAAGCAAGGAAACAAGGGTTGTAATAGATCATCTTGTATGTAAAGTTTATTTAGAGGCATCAAAGACGAATCTATGTAACACTAGGTGTTTAGTGTAAAGTCAACCAATAAAATTAGGTACAAACACGTTATTCCTAACTCAGGATATTGATGCCATTTTACTTTCGTAAAATGAAGATACCTTTATTTTTATGGTTTATTCTTGTTATCATGATATATGATGGTTAATGAGAATACGCACATGAAAACTATAATCATCTAAAGAAGTATAAACTGCATCATTTGATAAAAGGAGAGATGTTAATATATGTGTGATCAAATGGTAATATGCAAAAATCATGACTTATATAATATATTACAACGTTGATATATTATGCATGCCATCTAATATGATAAAAAAGGCGTGTCTCTTACATGGGACACATTGTTACATGTTTCAATTTGAACAACTTCCAAACGGTTAGTGCAAGTTATTGGTTTAAATTCAAACATGTATTTGATTTTCTATTGCCTATATAAAGACACAGCTACATCATAAATCAATATGCATCTCCAAGACACACTTAAAGATTTAACTTATAGTATATACTTAGATTCTACATGCAACCACCGGCATAACTATAGTGTATATGATTCAATAAAATTCTATAACTTAGTGTTCAGCCTAGCTATATCTTTTAGCCCCCCACATACTATTTTACTTTAAATACATGCGGCTTAGGAATGCGGCGTGAAGGTTTAGTTAAAAAATAATTACAGTTAACAATATAACCATGTAGGCCTTAAGATTGATATTTTTATATAAACAACTCTTCTTATTATGTCACTTCTCTGCAATCTGCTGTTTAGTTCAATGTTGTGCCTACACTTATAGTCTTGTATTATCAGCCAAAGAAACTATGCATCATTTTTCCTACCATTTTGTTCTTATCTGAACTGAGTCCAACGTCGAGAGAATTTATATTAACTCTTTTTAGAGTCACAATATAACTTTATTAATATTATATTAAAAAAATTATCATAATTAAGTTTGATCAGCACAATTGCAATGATAATGAGTGGACGTGCGGCGTGCCCCGTGCAGTGCACCTTTTAAATCCACCGCATGTGAGATGTACAAAAGTGCATTCCACTAAGCTTCTCAAATTTAGTTCTCTAGATATTAGTGCTGATGGCTGTGTGTCATACAAGGCTACTACACCAAAGGAGCATAAAGCCAGAGAATCTTTGATAAGTCAAAGGCACTTCCAAAAGTAAAAGTGCTTTCTTTGCAAAAATTGGTATGGGGCTTGACGTTTAAAATTCCTAAAGTTGAATGGTTAAATACCAGGAAAGTCTGCAAGATTTTTTTATCATTTGTCCAATCATCTAATGTTTTTCCAATGGAACAAACAATCCTATAATATTTTAATATCCTATCAAGTATTCTTAAGGTTTTTTTTTTCTTTTAATTTCCGACAATTATTACTATCATTTATAATAATTGATGCAAATGATAACACGTCTTTCACTAAGGACTATGATTTGGTTCAACCTTTCTGAGGAGTCGTAATATAAATATGACAAACTTAAGTAGATTATAACATAAAAGTTATAAATTTGAGCAAGGTAAATATGAAATATACATAAAAACAATGAAATTTTACTCGCTCCGTTATTCTTATTATTATTATTATTATTATATTTCTAAGTTGAGAAAATCTAAAATATATTTGAGGTACGATGTCAATTATATAATAAGTAAATAATGTTATGATATATGCGTATTTATTTTAAAAAATTATTATATCAGTGATGGTTGTATTAAATTTAACTATATATATTATGCATGCATCAATTAATTATAATATATTTAAGGTATTGTAGAATTTCTCCCCTAAAACTAGGGGACATCCAATAAATTTGTATTCGGCAATTGACTTAAAACAATAATCTCCTTAATTTAACTAATAATTTTATTTGTTGATTTCGTTATATGCCGAGTAAATTTCAGAAAATAAAATAAACTCATCGCCAATTTACACGTGCAATACTTGCCACGTGGAATCATAAACGACATCAACCTGAAACAATAACACCGCTGACCGTAACTGTACTGTACTGCATGAAAGGCTATCGCACTCCACACAGTGCCGATAACTTCCTCTTGCAAGGCGCTTTCATTTCATCTGCTCGCTTCACTCACTGGCTCCTTCCAACAAACATGGATTTTATTTGCCCAAATTCTCCTTTTGTAAGAACTTGGTTTCCTCTTCCTTTTTCCCTTCTAATTATTCTCCTTCATATCAATTTATTTATTTTCATTTCTTAATTGTATCCAATTTAAAATTTCTAATTTATTATTTAGTAATGCTGTTTAATAAATGTGTCCTAAAAGTTGAGTAACTGACTAATAGACTCTGCCTGTATACAATTTTAACTCTTAACGCTTATTTTGTTTGCACAGAAAAGCAAAAGGAATTCAAAGCTCTGTTTGTTTGCTCACAACTGCTTCTTTAGAATCCTGGACTTTCTGTTAATTATACTTGAGAATTTGATTATATTTGGTTTAAACTAAAAGGGGTTTGCGGAAAACTTTATTTGTTTTGGTTATTGAATAGAATGTTACATGATGAGTGTATTGTGAAAGAAAGAAAATTTGGATTTTCATTAATATGACTCTCTGAGGTTGATATGGTGATTATCCTTTCCTTTTTTTCTTTTTTTTTTCCTCCTGGATTGTCAGGTATGGGATGGAAGTACATTTTCGAAGTGTTTCGATGACATATATCCTTTTATTAGATTGTTGGTTTGATTCTAATTTGCTACTGAGCAATAAAATGATCTTCGCTTTTGTAAATTGCTTTCCCTTAACAATGTTTACGATTTTAGACTTTGCAACAAATATGGTAACTATTTTTATCATTCTTATAATCGGAATTACTCAACGGAGTCCTAGGCAAAGCCAGAGGGTAAGTAAAATGCGGAGTAGCAAAACCCGGGAACTGTCTATGTAAATTTTATTTGAAGAAATTGATACATAAATTAATGATTTTGCGGACATTTCTCAGATAAACTTAATGGAAAAGGTTTTCCTGCATATTCTACCTCTTGTTGGAGCATGTCTGTCATCCGTGGATGTAATTTTGCTTCTAAAGGAAAAACTACATGGAGAATTTGTTTCATATCATGAATGGCTTTCCAGTTGTTCTGAATTTGCAGTGTGGGTAAGCCTTTTATTTTGCGTTGTTAGCTATGATAATTGTGAAGTTTTCTGGGGTAGTTTATTATTTGCACCTTGACTCTTCGTTTTGGAAATATGTAGACAATTATCGTACTGCTATCAAGTTGTGCCTGTTTTCACTGCTTATTTTGTCACCGTATTCTTTGTTTCTGGTGGATTATAAAGCCAGTAATGGGAATCCTTCATCAGCTAGTAACTTTTTCTTCATTTGAGGTACTTTTTTTTTTTGGTTTCCTTTTCAAAATTTCTTCTTGCTAAATTGCATAGTTGCCACGTGATTTCTGGTGTTTACGTCCATTTCATCATAGCTATTAGATGCCTATTTACATCAAAAGCTTATTATCTAATTCATTTTTGGTGATGCAGAGGTAAGAAAGTTTAAATTGTTTTGTGTTCTCATAACCATCCTTAGTCATCTTATGCGTAATACAATAAATGATTCTGTGCCATCACACTTAATTAGAGGATTGATTTTTTTTTCCCCTTAAAAGATGGCCACGGCAAAAGTGATATTGTAGAAAAAATTGGTTTGTCGTTTATGTCTCAGGGTCAGAGCTTTCATTTAATACCAACTAGTGGCCTATTTGTGATACTAAGGCTTATGAACTATCATAAAGCAGAAGATAAATAAAACTCAATATGACCTCTTAAAACTTTCCTCTATATGATTGTCCTTAGCAGCTACAATATCCTTTTAACTTTTAGAAAGAATTTATGCGTCAGTCATGTGGTATTTAAATTTATTTGTAGATAGAATCATAATGCACCATAATTTTATTGTAGCAGGTTTTGAAATGTCTGAAAGAGATCTGTCTTGTTTTGTTGGATATCATGTTTGGCATTTCCATTAACATTATCAGGGTGAAGCGAGCGTCTTCCAAGAGCAGGTATCATCTTGTTAACCATTTGCTAATTCTCTTCTTTCAGATTTTAGTCATATCATAAGCATCATTCTGGGAAATTAGGTGCCATGGCCGTTTTACTTCAACCAACAAATTATGATAGGACTACAGACACAAATGTGTGAAATAACTGTAAAGAACAGTTTTATAAATGCAAAAACCTATTATGATGGTTTATCAATGTTAGAAAGGAAAGGGTTGAAACCTAATAGCTCCCATTTATTCAACACCAGTGATATACCATAGGACTACAAACACAAATGTGTAAAATAGCTGTAAAGAACAGTGTTATAAATGCAAAAACTTATTATGATGGTTTATCAATGTTAGAAAGGAAAGGGTTGAAACCTAATAGGTTTAAAATTTCTATCACATATAAGCAGTGAAAATAGCTCCCTCCTCAGATTTCTTTCATCATCTAGATAGTTATTCAGCAGCTTCAACTATTCTTGCTTCGTGATTGCACACTCCTTACTCTAACGTCTGTACTATTTCTTCCTTAAATTTCTGGAATTCATGATACCTAGAGGTTTCACATATGAGTTTGTTCCTTCAAGAAGGAAGTCTATAAATCTAATTTTGTCTTTAGCTTTTTGGTTATATGTGGATTGTAATGTCTGCCAACACAAATTGTAGCTCAATAGAAGAATCACTTCTTTCTGTGGATGGGGATGTTGAGGAAGACTGTAATACAGACTCTGTAAGCATTTACATTTATGTTTTCCTTCATTTGACTTTTCAATAATTTTGTAATGTTGTTTTTGGTCAATTTTCTCAATTTCCTCGTTCATAGTATTGAATACCTTATTATTCATTGTCTACTCTTTCTCCTAGTATTATGTTATATTTGGATAATGAATGAAGGGGGTAGTTGATGGGTTTTTAGCATCTTTTCAACGTAGTATAATTTTTGTCTCCAATATGAATATATGATGCTATAAAAAAATAGAAGTTTCTATAGACAGTCTTCCACATGCCATGAAATGATGCTGTCAAAATGTTCTTGGAATATAGGAACAACTTGAGAAAGCTTTTCAATTGAATGGCAGAATGGCTACTTTTATGATTTCAATTCAGAATTATTTAATAACTTCATAGGAAACAAGGGTTAGATAATTTTCAAAGTAATGTTTTATTTAAGAACACTACTTGGAGGTCTCTTATTCTTGCGTGGCAGTTTCCCCTTGGTCTTCTTATGATTTCTGAAAATGTAACTTTTTGTAAGTTCATGGTACTTTCCTTTTTTCTTTGATTAGAAGTTCAATGTCAATAACATAATTGTTGTAAATAGAACCTGCGATCATTAGTTCAGGAGTCAGGACCATGATCTGTAATAAGATCCCTCCTCTTTCAAGCTGTTTATTAGTCTGAATATTATTCTGGAAATCACTAAGTTGTAAGCAACCGTCTGAAAAAAACTTCTTTCTCAAAGGGAAACAATCAGAGCTACTGGGATCTTATGGCCTTCAAATCTATTGATTCCGTGATGAACCGTGGTGTAATAAAGCAACTGGACTTTGAAGATTTGCTTGGATTACCAACTGATATGGATCCTTCTACCTGTCATAGTAAATTGTTAACCTGCTGGCAAGCTCAGCGGAGTTGCAATTGCACAAATCCATCATTGGTCAGAGCAATCTGTTGTGCCTATGGATACCCATATATTTGTCTTGGTTTGTTGAAGGTATATATATTTCATCAGAACCTCTATACCATTTGGATATTGACGCTAAACATATGAGAGCTTATACATGTATAGATTAATTTTCAAAATAAATGAACTGCTTCAAATTTCTGGTTTATTTCACTGCATGACTTTTGTCATTGTACTGAGTATTTGATCTTATTTCTTTCTTTCTCCCTGTATTGTTGTTTACATGCACTTGTGTGTGTGCTTCTCCACTTGATTTTACCCGCATCCGTTTTGCAGTTTAAGGTAATAGTTGGAAGATCTTGGGTCATAATGCACCCTAGGACATATACATAAATTGGCAGACACTTGATCATGCATTCGTGTTGTCAGCTTAGACTCCTAATAGCTAAAAGGAATTCTGGGAATGAAGAATAAATCTTGTACCTTACCTGATTGATTACTGAAAATGATTTTTCAGGTTGTCAATGATAGCATTGGCTTTGCTGGACCGTTGCTTCTCAATAAGCTCATTAAGTTTCTTCAACAAGGTTTGTACCATTTATCGAGTGCTTGGCTTTAATTTTTTTAACTGTTGTAATGAATTTTTCATAATTTGGGTTGAGCTTTTACTCTGTTGCTTATTGTTTAACATGTTTCTGAGGTAAACTGCATGGCTGCTAAAATATCTTCAATTGTTTTCTTAACCATGCTTGCTTGCGGTTTTGTTTTTGCAAATTCAACATCTGTATGATGCATAGTTTTAGCAGGATCAAGTCATGCTTTCTATTGCTAGATCAGTTTTCATTCTTTCTTGAGATTGTCTCCAAGGACAGAGCTAGCATTGGACAAGTTGGGCCAGCTGCCCTCTTGATTAAAAGGTCCTTAAGTTGCATCCATTAATTAAGCCCCTGCCCCCGTGAACTTAATTAAAATGCCCCAATGAGTTGAAGAATTTAAGATCCTGCCCCACTGAACTTAATTGAAATGCCCCATAAGTTGAAGTTTTGATCCCTTATATTGAATTCATTGTTAAGTTGCCCCATATAAACTAAATTCCTGGCTCCATCCCTGGTTGTTTCTCTACTGTAGTAAATATAGCCACACTCTGCTGCTCAGAGATGTTGGCTTCTGGGTTTCTGACTTTGGGGTTCTCATATGTGATATAATATCAGCTTTGTAACTACCTCGTAGGTTGTAAAGAATTAAATGATTTATTATATACTTCAATTAGTTCCTCTAATATTTTTCTTTAAGTAGGAGTAATTGTGTTTAGTTTATAGTTTTTTGAATCCCCAAAGATTTTGGTTGGTAACTGTGTCAGTCTGTCAGATAGTTGGTTGGAATTTTCTCACTGCATGTTTTTTTTTTTTTCTTCTCTCTTGTAATAGAACATTCAACATATACCTGAATGCCTGGCCTGTTATTATAGTATTATGCTCAGTTGTTTACTTACTAATAAGTTTTAACTGGAGATAAGTTTCTACTGACCAAGGTTGATTTCCTTTTTCTTCTGTCAGGTTCTGGGCATTTGGATGGCTATGTCCTTGCAATTTCCTTGGGCCTCACATCTATCTTGAAGTAAATACTATTTAAGTACTGAATGATTATTTTATTTTTCCTTTTTTTGGTTCCTATTCATGCTCTGCATATCTTTTTATTGCTTTGCTCGATAAAATTTTAGAATAGTAGTGTATGGATCTAACACATGTCCAGAAATTAGTCAGGGGATACAATGTTTACCATGCTTCCGGTTAAATAATATTCTTAAATCAGTCCTAAGCAAAAAATTACTTCTTACCTTGATATGATCTTATTAATGCTTTGAGCCTTACTGGAAACAAAGTGATAAGATATTTTGTTGTTTCCCATTTTGTTTTCTGTTTTTTCCTGCTTATTACTTGGCACCCAAGTGGATAATACCTAAGATGTCATCCTAATGTTGTTTCTGTAGTTCATATTTCTAATGTATTGTGTTGTTGAAAGCTAAGAATATTTAAGGATAATGATCATCTGGCCACATGTGGCATATTTGTTGTAATTTACCTCTTATTTTTGTCGTTTTTTTGGCTTAAAGATTGTTTTGTAATTTGTGGTGCATGATACCAAATTTTGCCTAAATGCTAAAGACCAAGCATGATAGCTATAGTTCCTAAATGGTTGGCATGATGATGCAGATCCTTCTTTGATACACAATATTCTTTTCACCTCTCAAAGCTGAAGTTAAAGCTACGGTCAAGTATAATGACAATTATCTATCAGAAGGTATATTCTAACATATTTCAGTCATAAGTTTTCATATATGGATCTATTCAAGTTAATGGGCATGATATTATTGACTCAACATATTTCAGTCATAAGTTTTCATATATGGATCTATACAAGTTAATGAGCATGATATTATTTGCTGTTCATCTGAGAGAATCTTAAGAAATGTAATGAGAATATCCAATTCGTGTAGAAAGTGATTACCTTGGCTCAGCTAATAGATTTCTTATTTCCCATATTTTCAAAAGAAGATTATTACAACTCAAATCACGATGACACTTAAAAACTGTGGTTAATTCCTGATGATATCTTTTATCAATTTTATATTACGTTTTCACATTAATAATTTGGAAAAAAAATAAATAAAATACTAAAATTTCTTTGGTTGTCATGATAGAAATATTGTCATATTATGTGAATTTTAAATTTCTTTGTTTGTCATAATATAAATATCGATTCTTAAAAATCTAATTCTCACTTAATACTCATGGAAAGGACATTATGCTGAATCAGAGTGGGATAAAGTCAGATGGACAATCAATGTGGTTATTATTTGTTGTTGGATAAGGATTTTTGTGATTACTGGCAGAATCTAGGTAATTAAAAAACATTTTTGTAAATAATAAATACAAAATCAGTACGTGAGGAGAATGATTGGAATTGCAATGCAAGAATAAATAAGAAGGCATTAAGATTCAGGTTACAGAACTCATCCAAGTTGGTTTCCCCACGTAATAAAGTTTTTCAATACAATGAATGTTGATTTAGTTGAAACTACCAAAGTTTATTTTTAATTTTTGTTGTTTATTTGGAGAAGAACATTACTTGCTGATGTTTATAAAATACAGGCTTGTAAACCACCTAGCTGTGAAGTACATCATCTAGATAAATTTAACAATTTTTTCCATCTTCTTTGATCTAGTCTTTTGATATGTTTGCATGTTATATCATCCGTTGCTTTATGACCTGTTTTACTGCATTCACTCTTTGATCTCAGTGTCTATATGTTCGCTTCGCAGAGAGATCAGAATTTTCCGATGGAGAGATTCAGACATTCATGTCTGTAGATACTGATCGCACTGTTAATTTGGCCAACAGTTTCCATGATGCATGGAGGTAATGGTGTAATCTTGTTGTACATAGAAAAGACTACACTTACTGATGTTTAGCTGGTATATGTAAACTGCTGCAGTTTTTCTGTACTGTTTTAAAACCCTTGGTTTCTCTATATAGAGAAAATTGTATTGATACGTTGAATTAATTTAATATATTGAGATCATGATTACATTCCTCAATCATTAACATTCCATTCCCTGTCAATGTATGGCTAAGGAGCACTGTAGTATCAATGGCAATCTGTTGGAACTCACTTATCTTTTTACTTGAATAGCATTTTGGTAAAATACTGTATTACTGGAGGCTGATGGTCTATTTTTTTTCTGTGTTTCTTTTTTTCTTCTTCCCCTTTATTTTTTTTTATTATTATTATTGGTGAAATCCTTTAAAATTGGTTGAGACAGTGACCGAAAATTATTTAAGAAGTTAAAATGAGAGAAATGACTTAATGGAGATATTTATGTTCCATGGGTCCTTATTAAAATTTATTTTGTTTTGTGTTTCACCCTTTTGACCTGGGTTTTGTTAGATCTTTAAGTTGTTGGGCCCTTAATGTTGCCTTACCAATAAACCTAAGATTTTAGGTCAAATGGTTAATTAACCTATTGTGAGAGCCTGTGTGACCAACTAATCATATGTTAGATTTTCCCCATCTTATAAAGTAAAT
Source organism: Citrus glauca (assembly GCA_029633175.1). Classification (NCBI taxonomy): domain Eukaryota; kingdom Viridiplantae; phylum Streptophyta; class Magnoliopsida; order Sapindales; family Rutaceae; genus Citrus; species Citrus glauca. The sequence continues at coordinate 16,589,179 of JAQOOD010000007.1, forward strand.
TATAAAAACTTACGGTATCACAGCCAGGATGACCAGGTAGTCTTGTGTTCGAAATCATCCTTCATTTAATGAGATTATAATAAGCTCTATTTGTTGTTATAAGCCCTTGCCTATAAACTCAAGCTTTTAGGTAAAGTTTTTTACTAACAGGCTCTGGTTCTATTTCATTTCATTTTAATTCTAGTAAAGTATCAATTTTTTAAATTCAGAAGTATGAAACATAATTAATTTTTTAAACTTGTGCTTTTTTGACCACTAGTAGTTAGTTTATTTGTTCTTTGTCCATATGAAACACGACTTCTTTAATTTTGTTTAGCTGCATTGGCATTGTGGTCTTTGGTACACAAGTGTCATTAGTTAATCTAGTTTCATGAATTTTCAGCTTGCCTTTTCAAATTGGAGTGGCACTATATCTTCTGTATACACAAGTCAAATTTGCTTTTGTTTCAGGACTTGCAATAACCATCTTACTGATACCAGGTATCATTATTGGTTATTAATTTTTTAAATGACGTCTGCCATAAGCAGTATAATTCACTACAGAACTGTACTAAATATCTTTGAATTATCAAAGCACGTGCATGACATAGGCCTTCTTAACATTGGTACATGGAAGTGCCTAATAAAAGAATAAAATTATACATATGTTCTATTGCTCATTAATGTAGAAGAATATTTTTTAGTCTTTTTTCCCCTCTATTGCTCTCGCCTTTCACTAGCTCATACTGCTTGGAAGAACCTTTTTTGTACCAGTATGATGGGTATGATATTGTTATTCTCTATGCTCTATCTATAAAAGCTTTTATTCTAAATAAATTTATGTTCATGTAATACATGAAATTCTACTATAATCATTTAGGACAGAAAAGAGTGGCAGATAGAATAAATTCATCAATTAGTTTTCTGTATGCATTATTTACTAAATGAGCAATGATACAGTTACAAATTCTTGATACACACATTATTTTGTATAAATTGATGTGACATCACATGAGTGGTTGAATGAAGATATCACTTGGCCCACAAAATACGTTTTTATTATTTTATATTTTCATTCAACCAATCATGCGATACCACATCAGTTTGTAAAAAATAGAATTTGTACAAGAGTTTGTAGCTATTGCATTGCTCTTGCTAAATGTGTCTTGACTAGTTTTCACAATTGGAGTTCATTGGTGCTTCGGTGGTCCCACATTCATGTCATTGCAGCTTACCATGGGTGAAATATATAGTCTCATGGAGGATACTTCTTGTTTGTAGTGAACAAATGGATTGCTAATTTGATTGCAAATGCTACCGAGAAAATGATGAAGCAAAAGGATGAAAGGTATAGGCATAAATTTTATACTGTCTTTCTCTTTTATTTTTTTATTAATTTTCTTCTGGTAGGAACCTATAGTATTTCATTCTTTACAGTTCTTTTATAGTTTCAACATGATTTTCTGATTACATTTCTGTCTTCCTGAAGTACTACTAGTTACAACATGTAAGAGAAAGACTATGTGGGAAATTTCTTATTGTTGAAACACCTAAATTCTCATATTATAATCTCTGATAGGATTAGAAGGACAGGAGAAATTTTGACACACGTTCGCACTTTGAAGATGTACGGCTGGGAGCAGATATTTTCTTCTTGGTTGATGGAGACAAGATCCTCAGAAGTGAAGCACCTATCTGTATGATACTGCTACTGTTCACAGGGTATACTTTTCTTTTTCTTTTTACTGCTAGAATAGTTCTTAACAATTATGCCTAACTCCTTTCTAGACGCGGAAGTATTTGGATGCTTGGTGTGTATTCTTTTGGGCCACAACACCAACTCTTTTCTCTTTATTCACATTTGGACTCTTTGCATTGATGGGCCATCAACTTGACGCTGCAATGGTACATGAAACTACATGTGATAAATAAATGAAAAGTTCTTTTCACTTTAATATTTAAATTCTATGACTGTATTTGTTATGTGTGTTTCACAAGAACTTTGTAATTTTATACAAAACTGATTTCTCTGAGAATTTTATTGCAGGTCTTCACTTGTCTTGCCTTGTTTAATAGTTTGATCTCTCCTCTTAATTCCTTTCCATGGGTCATTAATGGATTGATAGATGTGAGTTGTCCACATTCTATAAACGCTTAACAATAATTGTTCTCACCAGTAGTTATTGATGAAATGCTACATTTTTCCTTTACTCACTCCCAGGCTTTTATATCAATCAGACGATTGACCAGGTTCCTTGGCTGTTCTGAGTACAAACATGAACTAGAACAGGCAGCTAATTCTCCATCATATATCTCAAATGGCCTATCTAATTTTAATTCTAAAGATATGGCAGTCATCATGCAAGATGCAACTTGTTCCTGGTATCGTAATAATGAAGAGGAACAAAATGTTGTGTTGAATCAAGTTAGTCTACGCCTACCAAAGGGTTCACTAGTTGCCATTATTGGGGAGGTCAGTCTGCCTGGAAAATTTTTATTTTCTATTTATTCATTATTCTTTTAAATATGATACATAAGGGGGTTGTTTTCGCTTTTAATACTTAAAAAATTTTGCTCACCATATGCAATTGCAAATAAGAATCTGACCAGTTATTGTCTTGGTTGGTTTGGTTCTTAGATATTTGTGTGAGGAATTTTTTTTTTTTTTTGGGTTGTTGGTTGTAATCTCTTTTGATGTGACTATTTAATCATAATAAATTCAAGGAAGTCTCTATTTGCCTTGAACCTCAGATTAAATTGATTTAAGTGCGCTAACATGGTAAGGAATGAATCTATTGATGATTGGCTTTTTACGGAGGTGTGCATGTATTCAGGTTGGTTCAGGAAAATCATCTCTCTTAAATTCTATATTGGGAGAAATGATGCTCACTCATGGATCAATACATGCCAGTGGATCTATAGCTTATGTGCCACAGGTTTTCAAAACTTGTTCTGTTATCAATATTGTAATTATGAAGCATGTTGGATACAATATATTCACTCATAGGACTTTTTTTTTTTTAAAACTGTAGGTCCCCTGGATTTTATCAGGAACAATACGCGATAATATATTGTTTGGGAAGAACTACGATCCACAAAGGTGAAAATCTATTGACATAAAAATAACAAAGAAATGACCTTATGTATTTCCTGATTTTATTACATTGCTTCTTTGTTCCATATATATATATATATATATATATATATAAATCACCCGGATTTGAATTTGCTGCCATAAATTTCATAAAGGCTAAATGACAGAGTAAAACAAATATGCTGAACAAACTTCTAGCAATTGCCCAATGGCTGATTGTTCATTAAAAAGCTTTTCCTTTTAATGTAATAAATCAAAAATAATTGCACTTCCCGTTTACAATTATTTTCTACCATCCTCACCCTCATTATTAATAATTGGGATTTAGTTGGATCTGTATATGAAACTAAATATTTTTGGCCACTGTATGCAATGAAAAAAATCACTTTATAAACAAGAAACAATATACAAACTACAAATGTAAAATGCAGTGGTCTGAAGTCCACACAATATGTAAACCACGGATGTACATGCAAATTGTTTATGAAAATAAAGGTACTATTGTGGATCAGGTGTCCACGAGGAGAAGCTTAAAAGAACCAGGGGAGGAAAAGAAATCTGAATTTAAAGGACAAACGAAAAAAATTACGAGTTCCAGCTTGTATCATGCCCTCCCCAAGTGAAGATAAGCTGTCAGTGCATAGTTAAAAGATGTGGAAATTAAGTGTCTGATCAAATATTTCGCCGTATATTTATATAGCACATATCTTGAAAGTATTTTTTTCGTACTTCTCTTAATTGTGGACAAGTTCTGTTTCCGGAGCAGATATTCAGAAACCTTAAAGGCATGCACACTTGATGTTGATATATCGTTAATGGTTGGAGGTGACATGGCTTATATTGGAGAGAAGGGAGTCAACTTATCTGGTGGACAGCGAGCTCGTCTTGCTTTAGCAAGGTTTTGTCATCACTATGTGTTACTCATATTTAACTTGGTGTATTAATTAGCCTGATTTTTCTAATATTTAATGCTGCGTTTATGGGACTATTACCACCAGGGCTGTCTATCATGGCTCCGACATATATATGCTTGATGATGTCCTCAGTGCAGTGGATGCACAAGTTGCTAGGTGGATTTTATCAAATGCTATTATGGGTCCTCATATGCTTCAGAAGACTCGCATTCTTTGTACCCATAATGTTCAGGTTGTCCCCTTGAATTATTTGCTCTTTCTTGTATATTTGCACTGTTTGCTCAGGTATTTTTATGATATCTATACTAATTTCAGCAATAGACATTTTTCCCACAAACACTTATGAGAAACTTGTTTTAGCTTCAACGATACCATTCAATACCCATTAACTTCTGTTCCCAGCCAACAAGTTCAGAAAGAAGTTGCTGAATGTACTTCTTTTTATGGTATTGTATTATCTTCTTTTTATGATATTGTATTATATACTCATGCAAAATATATTATGATCCAAGAAGGTTACATTTAAATTACTGAAGTAGTTTCTGAAATGAGGTTTAATCTTCCTTTCAAATCTCAGGCAATATCTGCTGCGGATATGGTTGTAGTAATGGACAAAGGACAAGTGAAGTGGATAGGAAGTTCAGCTGACCTGGCAGTTTCCTTATATTCGGGGTTCTGGTCAACGAACGAGTTTGATACGTCCTTACACATGCAGAAACAAGAAATCAGGACAAACGCTTCCAGTGCAAACAAACAAATTCTCCTCCAGGAGAAAGATGTTGTGTCTGTGTCAGATGATGCTCAAGAGATCATTGAGGTTGAGCAGAGGAAAGAGGGCAGAGTAGAGCTTACTGTATACAAGTAAGACACAATTACAGAAATTTTTCAGAGTAAAAGACATAAATTTTGTTGTTAACATTTATAGTTTTACAAATGTTATCTTTGCAGAAATTATGCCAGATTTTCTGGTTGGTTCATCACACTTGTTATATGCCTCTCAGCAATATTAATGCAAGCTTCTCGTAATGGAAATGATCTGTGGCTGTCATATTGGGTTGATACAACAGGAAGCAGTCAAACCAAATACTCTACATCCTTTTATTTGGTAATTTGTTTCTCTCATTTTCTACATGATAGAATTTGTATGCTTGTATTTATACCCTTTCTAAATGTACAGACAGATGATATTTATTTGGGTTGTCTTTGAGTAAATTTTAGATCTATGAAACAATTATCTAGGACTAGCATTGTTGGTGGGTCTCTACTTCTAGTTATTATTAAAATTACAGTGTTACCCCAAGGAATAAAATTTTGGTTGACATATCTTGTTGAACTGTAAGTTGTTCCAACTTATATTTTTATTATATGGTTGAATAAGCTGTTCCTGCAAAATTCTCTTTGATGTTCAATCGTCTGGCATCTAGAAGATATTCAACTCAACTTGACTCGACAAAGTCTTAGCCCTGCACAGTTTGCCATTTAGCACATGGAAAGAGTTGTTTGGGGTTGCAATATTATTTATATGATATGTATATCGTATTTGTTGCTTTCCAATAGCATCTAACAGAAGGGGCAATGAACTTGCTTTAATTGAAAGATTTGTTCTGTTTTGGTGGACTTACTAATTCATGATGTAGGTCGTACTTTGCATCTTTTGCATCTTCAATTCCTTCCTAACATTGGTGAGGGCTTTCTCATTTGCATTCGGTAGCTTACGGGCTGCAGTTAAGGTGCACAATACGCTGCTTACTAAGATCGTAAATGCACCTGTTCTGTTCTTTGATCAGACACCAGGTGGAAGAATACTTAACCGGTAAGATCTGGATTTTTTTTCAGGGTATACCAATTGTTTTATATCCATCTCACTCTTCGTTTACACTGCAATTTAGTGATCCACTTCAAATAGAAAGCAATGTATTCTCCGTTGGAATCTGATCCTCTTTTTCTGTTCCTCATTATCATTCTGTTACAAGAAATTTACAATTTAATTCCACATATCTGTTATATTGTAGGTTCTCTTCAGATCTGTATATGATTGATGATTCTCTTCCATTCATCCTCAACATTCTCCTAGCCAATTTTGTTGGCTTATTGGGTATTGCAGTGGTTTTGTCATGTGTGCAGGTGCTGGAGAAAAATAAAAGTTCACTATGATGTTATGCTTTTCTAGAAGTGTAATCTTTAACCATCTGAGAAACAAGCTGTTGTTTTAAAAGAGGTGTGCGTGTGTGCATGTGTAGGTCTTCTTCTTGCTTCTACTAGTGCCGTTTTGGTTCATCTATAGCAAGCTACAGGTAATGTTTTTACTTGGTCATGGCCAGGCTTTTAAATTTAAACTTCATCACTAAGGTCACGTGTCAGTGTCTATGTGTGTACATGTGCATTTGTGCATGTCATTTTAAATTAGTTCTGATAAAGGAAAATCATACTCAATTTAAATGCATCTACTCAGTCAGAACTTCTGCAGTTCTTCTACAGGTCAACATCAAGGGAATTGCGAAGGCTGGACAGTGTTTCTCGTTCTCCAATATACGCATCATTTACAGAGACACTCAATGGATCATCAACTATAAGGGCTTTCAAGTCTGAGGTTGATTTTTTAATTACTGCTTTTTTTCATGCATCTTTCTTATTGGCACCTGGTAGCTTATCTTTTTTCTGCAGACTTCACAAAAGTACCAGATCTGCGAAAGTTCTGTACATTTTATTTGCGTCATTCCTATAGAAGTTCCATTCGATTTCTAAGATAAATGTGCTGAAAACATCAGAATTTTATAGTAAAATTACATTAAAGCTGTGACGTATTGCCTCCAATAACAAGTAAAGAATCTTTACCGGGGAAAGTAGACTTTTTTTCAGTTTCCATTGGAAGTAGACTTGGAAACACTTCAAAAGATATTCCAAGGCTTTGCTGTAAAGGAATGGCTAGGGTTTAAAACCTCACATATTGTAACTTTATTCAGGCCTTACTACCAACTTCTTGTCATTGACAATATCTTAATCTGTTTCTTATAAAGCTCTGACAACTCATTTTGGTATAGCACCTTTTTTTTTGGGAGATACTGTTGTACTACTCGATAATGAAATGAATAGAGGTGACAGAATCTAATTAAAAGAAAAGGGGATGTGCACTAATATATAAGCTGGTGACAGGACTATTTCATGGCAAAATTCAATGAGCATGTGGTTTTGTATCAGCGAACTTCTTATTCAGAGTTGACGGCAAGTTTGTGGCTTTCCTTGCGTCTTCAGGTATATCTCAGATTTCAAATGTTTGCCGTTTCAATAAAATGCTTACAAAAACTATACAAGATTCTAATAGTAACATTTGATGTTGATATGCTAAAGTTATCATCATATTCTGAAGGTATCGTTAATCATGTGACTCGGCCTCTTTGATGTTTTTGTTTTCATTTATATTATCTACTTGTTAGAGTAAAATTATCATAACTGGCTGTCATTCAGCTATTAGCAGCATTTATCATCTCATTCATTGCGACAATGGCCGTCATTGGATCTCGTGGCAATTTACCAGCTACTTTCAGTACCCCAGGGCTGGTATCTTCTTCGATCCCCCTTTAACCTTTAAAGTGTTGCAGTCCTTATTCTGAGTTGTGAGCCACATTCTGTCAATTATTTCCCTCAAGATAATGTCATTCAAGCAATTAAACAGTTTTAGAAGGTTTATTCTTCCGCAGGTAGGATTGGCTCTATCCTATGCAGCACCCATTGTTTCTTTGTTGGGGAATTTCTTGTCAAGTTTTACAGAAACAGAGAAAGAAATGGTTTCACTTGAGAGAGTTCTTGAGGTATGAGGATAGCCTCCAGTTTTAATACATTCTTTCCATCTGATTACTCATTGTTGGTTCTACTAGTATATGGATGTGCCTCAAGAAGAACTCTGCGGATACCAGTCCTTAAGTCCAGATTGGCCATTTCAAGGATTGATTGAGTTTCAGAATGTTACTATGAGATATAAGCCTTCTTTGCCAGCTGCTTTGCACGACATTAACTTTACAATAGAGGGAGGAACACAGGTCAGGGTACAAATGATGCCCGATATTGACTGTCGCAAAATTTGCATTTTATAACAATAATGGGTTTGAAAGTTATGTTCCCTTCAGTTTGCATACTGTCACTGTAAATTCATATGCTTTCAGGTTGGAATTGTTGGAAGAACAGGTGCCGGAAAATCTAGCATATTGAATGCCCTTTTTCGCCTTACCCCAATTTGTGGTGGACAAATTTTGGTGGATGGACTCAACATAATCAATACTCCTGTGAGAGATCTCCGGGGACGGTTTGCTGTTGTTCCACAGAGCCCCTTCTTGTTTGAGGGGTCTTTAAGGTACATTTTAGTACATCCTTTGCTGTTTCTGCTTGACGTAATAATGAACTGTGGGTATATCTTTTGCTAATAATTTAACATTTATGCAGTACTTAAGCTCATTTGACAACCCCAGCGCTCATTTACATGCATATTTATTCCTTCTTCAATTTTCTAGGGATAATTTAGACCCATTTCACATGAATTGTGACTTAAAAATCTGGAGTGTTTTGGAGAAATGCCATGTCAAAGAGGAAGTAGAAGCAGTAGGACTGGAGACGTTTGTGAAGGAATCTGGGATTTCATTTTCTGTCGGGCAAAGGCAGCTTATATGTCTTGCACGTGCTCTTCTCAAGTCTTCAAAGGTGAAAGGGAAATATTTTTATAATATTGATGTGAGATGACTCAATACTATTTTAAACTTTAATCAAGTTTTTTAAATGCTTGCTTGGTTCTTGAATAAAAGACTATAATTTTTATACAGGTTGCTACTAGATTGATAATTGACATATGAGTGCCTGTTTGACATTAATGACTTCAATCGAACTATTAGACTTCTGTTTCTTTCTCTACTTCCCCATTCCAGGACCTTTTACTTGCACCAAGTTATCTTTTCTTGAATCAAAGTTGTTGATCTTTATTTAATTTTCTAGAACCTTTCAAATAGCGCTTATTGCTCATTCAGTTCGTGATTAGCCTATCCCACAAAATTTGAGTCACTTGACTATTTCTGATACATTTCACCTCCTCAATTACAGTTATTCCTATAAATTTTATTTCCATCTCAACTAGAAAGTAAATTATCTGATCCTTATTTATCAAAAAATAAAAAACTAGGAGATATTAATTGGGTAGAAAGTGAAGCCGAATGGAATAGGGGGAGGCTTTTCTGCTGTATGCAAACCTTCTGCATAGTTTATTTTTAAGGCTTTCATCTCCTCTAGTTTTAGGGACATTTGGGGATGATTTGACTGAACTTCACTCAATTTTTGCTTAGATGACGGTGAAATGTATTATTTACACTGTGTATGTCTGTGAGAGACTGAGTACTTACCATATTAAAAATTTCAGGTACTCTGTTTGGATGAATGCACGGCTAATGTTGATGCTCAAACAGCTTCAATATTACAGAATGCAATATCTAGTGAATGTAAAGGCATGACTGTTATCACAATTGCTCACCGCATTTCCACAGTTTTGAATATGGATGAGATACTCATTCTTGATCACGGTCACCTGGTATGCATATCTTTCATATGTAGATATTTTATTTTCCTTCTTGGATTCGTTTAAATTTCACCTTGCAGTTCTTATTTGTTTTAAAAAAACATTACCAATGCACGGTTTATAATTTCATTTAAATTTGTAGTGACTACTGTTCTCTAGATTCTTGTGTGGTCACATCTAAGGTATTTTATATGGATCACCTTTAAATGGCAATGTCTCAGAGAGGTTCATTTATACCTCATGTTTTCTATCAAAGAGTTGAAAAAAATAAAATTCTGCCTGTGCAGGTTGAACAAGGAAACCCACAAACTCTTCTGCAAGATGAGTGCTCCGTATTTTCGAGTTTTGTGAGGGCTTCCACGATGTAACGCTGAAAAGCTATCATCACATGTCGGGTTTGCGGTGTTCTTCATTTGTATCTCATCCTGTTTACCAGGGATTCTAATATCCATGCACACTAACCATAAAATGCTAGCTAAAGCCATTAGTTATGAATCTGAGTGGTATCTAAATGTTTAGGACAGGACATGTAAACTTGAAATTAATCTTTTTCTTTTTTCTTTTTTTTTTCCATCTTTGGTAATTTGACTATTTTATATTATGAACTATTGACATTAGTGCCGAAAGATAATCATGAAATGCTTGAACAAAGAAATCGAGAAAAATCTACTTCAAGAACACATGGCGACTGAAAGATGGAAGTCAAAGCCTTATATTCACTAGGAATAAGATGTTCTTTTAATTGATGGTGTATATTGTTTTGATAACAGGTGGATATTTTCTGACCTTTGTTCAAGCAAAATTGATGCGACCATGGATTTTATGGCACCAATTTTTTAGAATTTGCCCTCAAGTTTCCAGGCACAACAACTGCACTTTTATTAGTTCATTCACACACAAAGGAGAAAGCTTCTGTGAAAACAGTACCAAGTAGTACTAAAGCCCCACTTAATATTGAGATTAAATTATAATATTAAATATTTAATAAATATTAATTGCTGTGTTTAATTTATAATATTAAAATATTTAATAAATATTAATTGCTGTGACTTAAAAGTTAAGTTGATTTGATGATTCATTATTTGTATGATAAAAAATTTATATTATTTTTATCAAAATTATTATTTAAAAAAATTATATTTATTACATATTATTAATTTTTATTTTATAATTATACTTTTTTTAATAATAATTATACCTTAAAAGTTACTATCATCTCAATACTAAACAGCGCTCAAGAGATTTGCATTCATGGAGCTACTTGCATTAAGAGACATTAGATTCATGAGATTGACCTGGGTATGAGTAGAGTCGAGAATTTAGTGTATTTTAAACGTAAAATTTGTAATATGCAATGTTGTACTTAAAATCTGTAACATGTGGCATCATACTTATAATTCTAAACACAAACTCAAATATGCGAATGATTATGTAATTCTTTATGATAAAAAGTTCGATAAATGTTTGTACTTTAATACGTTTTATGTGCTGATGTGATTTTTGACAATACTAGCACTAAATAACTTGAGAATACAATTAAAAAAAAAAAGGAAAAGAAAACCAACACTTCCATAATTTGGTGAAATGGTTATAAAGAATCCTATATTTTCATACATGTCAAATATATTCCTTTTGGGAGGACACATATTTCCTTTAGGACAATCCTCAGGAGTCATGAATCTGTGATCAATTCTGAGCATAAAATATGTTTTTAGTGTCCCAAAAAGGATTTGCATGGTTATTTCTAAACATAAAAAGGAGTTTGTATATTTTTTTTTTTAAAAAAAAGAGTTTGTATGATCATTTTTAAAAATAAGGAGATTTTCTCAAATTAAGGTGATTTTCTTTTTTTTTTCTAGGTTGAGAATATTTCTATCCCATTATTACTGTAAACCCATTCGCCCTCCATAAGATAATTAAAATCAGTTCACATCAGTTTAAAAAATTTACAAATTGACAATAAATTTAAACAAATTATTAATTAATGCATTATTATAAAATATTTTTTTTTACCATTCTGACTCAAGTTTTTTAACAATCTTTGACACATTTAAGTTACTTTAAGATAATTTCATTTTAACTATTTTATTCTTGTAATATGAAATTATCAAATTGCCAAAACTTACATGCACTTGTATCTAACGGTCTAAGCATTTAGTTTCATGTTTTACAATCTAATATTTTTTAAATTAAATTCAATAATTTTCAATAACCCACACATCATAAATAATATACTTTCCTAATTTATGTGAATATTAATAATCATACATCATTTAGGAACAATAAGTTTTTTATTTATTGGAGATAAAATAAATTTCTGAGAATTTTGGTTCTTTTCCCTTATGAGGGTAAAATAGTCATACCGAGTTATGTTAAAGTAACTTTAATGGTCAAATAAAATATAAAAAAATAAGTCATAAAAAACTAAGATGGGTTTAATTGATTAGTTCTTCAATTCTTTTTGTTATTTAAATTTTTTTAAAGATAATGCTAACTCGTTGTAATAATTTTTTAAAAAAATTATAATGAGTTTGTAAAAGTTATGAGATGAAAATATCATTATCCTTTTTTCAATGAAAATATTTTAATCTGTTTTAACATACTTGAGCTAACCCTAGAAAAATAAATGTGGGGGGACAAACTTTTTAAGTTAATGCAATTGTGGTCCAACAATCTCAGCTGGGAGCGCTGACACATGCACGGATGGGCATTGATATGAAGCTAAAATAAATTCTGGATGTTCTGTTTTTATTTATTTGAAAAAGTGATTAAATTTTACAAATTCCATTTTAATTTAACCTTTTAAGATTTAATGTCATCATAGTAGTCGCATCAATTGGTTCTCAAGCCGAAAGAGATTGGCACTTGCTAGTGACGTTGGGGTGCGACGGTGGGGACCAACGATCAGGTTTATTTTATAACACAACATGCTAATTATAAATCATAATTTATAATTACATACTAATTTTTTATTTCGTTTTTTTTTTCACTTTATTTGAGTAGTTGCATACACGTGCTTCTCTTTTATGGCAACACATGTTTTATTGTGCTTTTATGTTTAAAAGTTCAAAAGCAACGGGAAAGAGACATGCAATAGTGCTTGTGATCCACGTAAAATCGATCTCGAATGGATTCGAGCCAGAGTCTACCTTTGATGATAAGGAGTGATTTAGTTTAGGTTTTAATGAGTTTCCTTATTTATATATATGTGTGTGTATAAAACAAATAAAATATATGGGTCTTAATCAAATTACACGATAGGGTAAGATATTTTCTAATTGCTAGCTTTAAAATATTTTTAAGAAGTATAACATTTCACATCACCTGAAAATGGGTCATATGCGGCAATGATGCTGCAGTCGTACCACGATGTGAACCACAAAATGCGACATCAAAAATTATCAAAAGAAAAAGGCCAAAAGTTGAAAGCTTTAACACGTTTCGGTATCGATAAAAAAAGCAACGGCCAGACAAAGCCCAGGTAGCCAAATTGGGACAGTGTAGATCGAGATCGATTCAGTACGTCCATTATCTTGTTAGATTTGCCAGTTCCCCCCAGTCTTGTAATTCTGCAAATAGCTCAAAGGATTTGAAAGGTTCAGTTTTGTACCCAAATAACCCAACAAACCACCAACATCTTTTACATTTTTTATTTTCTGAATGAAGTTATTCTTCGACACTTGCCAATTCAAAAGGCTGCAATCAATGGAAAAAGCCTAGCCACATAATCCCTTGCTATCATTTTGATTTTGAATTTTCACATCTCTGAGGAATCTTGTACATCATGTAAGCAATTTTTGTCAATACGGACAATAATTCACCAAGTTGCAAGAAGCTCTGATTCAATACATGTGTATTGCTTCTTGAAGAATCAATCATTGAATAATTTTGTGGTTTTGTTATCATACAGTCGTTGCATCGTCACAATATGATTGATCGCTTCTTAATTTTAGAACATACGCCAAACTATTCATCCTAGAAATTGAATCATCTCCCAAACTAAATTCTATTAAACTTTTAAAAATCTTCTAAATGCGTTTTTAAGTGGTAATGGATGGGTAAAGCAAGGTCAAAGTAGCACGGGAGTCCTTGGAGTTGAAGCTCTTTCCCTCGGCCACCACTCTATAAAGGGAGTGCCAGTATAAGAAATTCCCTATGATCTCCGAGAAAACATCTTAAAAAACCTACTACAGTACTACCTAGTAGGGGCCAAAAATAGAATAAGCGCTTTACATGTCTCCTTGAAGAGTTTGATCAGCGAGGCTTCAACCAATGAAGGCTCGAACACAGTTGAGAAGAAATGCTCTCTAGCCCGGCAAAAGGATATATCAAGATTCACGTGCGAAGAGACAGAGCGAAAGTTTCCTAACATTTAACTTTTTCATTTTTTTATTTATTAATTATTAATTCAGTTATTTGATCGATACATATTAAATTATAAGAGAATTCTGATCCTTCATTTTAATGTTAGAGAAATTATTTGATTCAAAATAATAATCTTTCATAGGCCATTTTTGGTAATATAGACAGAGATAATTAAAAGTTTAGTTGATAAACGGATGACTATTAAGAAATCTTACCAAATAAAAAGTATATCAGACGATAATTTAATTTTTATATTTAAATTGAGATCTTAGGTCGTTCAAAAATTAGCTAGAAAATCATTTAAGTAGAGGCGGATCTTTGAAGACTAGAGTGGGCCATGGGCCCCGTAAAAATTTTAATTTTTTTAAATATACGTAATATCTCCTAAATTATAATAAAACAAAAAATATCTCTAAATTATATATATATTATTCACTCCAGCTCGTGTGACCAAAGTTTTCAACTTTCGTGCTTGATTTAAATTAATGTATTTACAAGAGAGAGCATGGGAGAGAAATCAAATACGAGGTTTTAACTTTGATATCATGTTAGAAGCTGCTTAAAATTTAAAACAAGCATTCAAATTGATAGATACAAATGTAAATTAGTATTAAAAATAAGTCTTCATTTAAAAATTAGTTAATTAATGATGCAAATATACACTTCATGTATGAAAAAAAAAATTCTATAGTATTGTTAGAACTTACGATTGGTTCAAGTGTCTACAAGTGCAAGATTATTAACTCTCTCTTTTTTCTTTTTCGTGGAATTCATCGAACACTAAACATCAAATGTCACGTGGGTCCACAAAAATAACCGATGTAGATGATCGTGATTTCATCCAGTCAGACGGTGGACATCTTTCATTCCTATCCTCATCTACAGCACCAATCTTCTTGATGCACCACAAATCTTCAGCCCAAGAAAACTTCCTCCAATGGGGGATGGTCTCTCTTACAGGGTCTTTCGCACCCACTTCAGCCACTAGGGCCCCACATTCCCCATCATCTCTAGCCATGTTATGAGCGAAGGCACATAGAGACTTCATGAGCAGCGAGGCATGCTTACCTTCCATATGCAAACCATACAAAAAATAAACCCCAAATTGTCTAAACACATCAGGAAATGAAGGCAGCCTGAGCCATGGCATCCATGCATCAAGCAACCTTGAACCAACACAAAATGCATATTTTAAGGCACTAACACCTTTCAATTGCAATTTGAACACTTCCTTTGTGTTCCAAACACTTAAAATTGCAAAACTCGGAGGAAGAATACCGGTTTTGGGATCCCATCTAGGTACAAATTTTTTGGGCACGGCCATGAATGTGCCCAAATTGAGATTACTGGACAAAATAAGGTCAATATCTTTAGGGAAAAACTCCGAATTAGCGAAAACTCGGCGATAGATTGTTTCCGCGGATTTTCTCGGGAGGCGGACAATCGAGATGCCGGAACCTACCGGCTTATAGTGAGCATGAACCGGTTGCACCAACATGGTCGGGGTACGAAATTTGGTGTATGAGCATTTTCTGGTGAACAAATTGATTGAAGCCTCATTGCTACAGTCGGTGGCCATGTATGAGTACTCAGCTCCTTGTTGCTTGCACCATTCTTCTAATTTTTGCACAAGTTTTGTGCCAATACCTAGCCTCCTGTATAATTTGCAAACGATAAAAATTTAGTACTAGTGGTTTTTTTTGGTCTAGGGAATCTAATGAGTGGCACCAGGAAAATATCCATCAGTTGTGGATGGTGACATGATAATTATTGTGGATCACTTTTAATAGTGATCTAACAGTTACAAAAAAGTATGGAACATTTTAGAAGATTATAAAGTAAATCTTAACATAAGATGAGAATAAGAGAATTTTTTAAAAAAAATTATTATATTTTTTTTCGTGACAGGATATAGATAGGATATAATTTTTTAATTTATTAACTATTATTAAATTAAGAAAAAAATCTTGATGTAAGAATGAGACTGTATCTTTTTTTTTTCCTTTTTTTTTGGGAATTAAGAATTAGTGGAAACAAACAAGTGTCAAGGGAGGGGCTAGTGGCTGGTGGCTGGTGGCTAGGCTGGCTGGTGCTTAATTTCTTTCCATGATACGAGGAACAATTTGTTCTCTTTTGTGTGGAATCTAATCATTCTTTTTATTTAAGTGGTGGCAATTTACGATTAGAATTCCAAAAGAAAAAATGCCAAACATTTACTTGAAATTGTAAATGCATGACTTTCAATAGAGAAAAAAAGGAAGTACAAAATTTAAAGCTTTGAAAAAAAAAAAGAACTATTCATTTCTCTCAAGCTCTTTTGTTCTCTCTCATATTATCATTTATTGCCATGCAAGGTGAAAATATCATGCACATTATGATCTAATTATAAATAGAATAATTAACTTCAGTTATTGCCACGATTATCTCTTGAATCAATGCATGCAGTAACTGCACGAAACAAATAATTGTTGAAAATGAAGAGCCAAACTATATGCAAAATTCTGTGAAAAAAAAAAATAACCTGTGAGTTGGAGAAACTCTAAGTCCCAAAAGATAAGCAAGCTTAACAAAATTTGAGCCTCCTGTTGTCACAGTCTTTACACATCCTCTTATCACCCCAACAATTTCTTTCTCCTCTCCGTACTCAGCGACCTATATGTTCATCACATCATAAAATTTGTCAGCATAATTTGTTCATAATGCAAACGAGGTGGTGTGTAATTCATCTAATCACAATGTGAAAGTTCAGTGAAGAACCTGTAGTATTAATGGTAGAATTACTCAATAGAATTAATTTAATTAATTACCAGTGCGATGTGAGATGGGAAATGGCGAACGCGACAAACAGGATCACCCATAAGGTCAGTGACAAGAGTGGGCTTCCCTCTTTGCCCAGTCTCACATCGTCTTTCAATCTCCTCAACTCCCAACTTGTCACGCTCTTCATTATATTCTCTCACAATAACTACTGAATTCACCTTTGTTTTCATTGGAAATTCAGGAGAATTTTCAGCAGCTATCTTCATTGACATGATATGAAAGTTAAGTGGTAGAATTGGTACTATTGTGTAGAGTGCTGATATGCGACTTTTTTTTTTCTGAGGAGTTGGAATTTGATGTGATTTTGGGGTTGTGCTGCTTGAGCTCCTATTTATAGGTAGCAGGAAGTGCTTCTGGGGCAGCTTTTTAAAACTCGCCAAGTTTTAGTGGACTGCTTTTTCCACTCATAATGTCACAGTGGCATTATAGTTTTATCACATTATTGTGCATATAGCCGCAAAATGTGTATACTAAACTTTGGATGTGATTTATTAAAATGGATAAGAATCATAAGATAATGGGGTTACAATTATTGCTTCATAAGGTGCATAATCTTCATCATCATATATGTGCCATTCCATCTGGTGATGATGAGTATATGATCGAGGCATTGAATAATAATATGCATTTATGTAGTGGCTTTTGGCTTGATTATCTCATAAGTAATATCACTTTATTGTCCGCCTAATTTTTCCATTATCTAATTTGGATATTTCTCATTGTCTTTCTTTTCATGACTTATCCCTAGATATTCTTCATTACCCATAAATTTTCTTAAAAGTTAAGTATAAAACTAGGAAAAATGAAAACCTACAAGTATTTAACTACTTGGGTCATTACCAATAGCCTCTTGATGGAGTGGTCGATACCTTCTCCCTTAAATTTAAAGTGGAGTGTTTAATTCTTCTCAATAGTTATGAGAGTTTATTGTTATGCTAGACTTCAATAAACTTCAATTATATTAGACTTTAATATGTATGTATGTATGTATATATGTATGTATGTATGTATGTATGTATTTGGATCATTGAGAATCATCCAATAGTTGGATGATAAACCACTATTATGTGGGAAGAGGTTTGAGACAAAGTGTATTTTTGGGTTTATGTGGAAGTAATTACGACGAATAGATCCAAATTAATAATCATATTGTGCTATTATAGAGTTGATTTAGAGGGGTTTCTATATAATTAATAAATTTGCAACGTATTAAAAAAAGTGTTTAAATAGTTGGAAGTGAAGAATAAAAGTGATAAGGTGTTAATTAGTGTTGAGTTTTATGTGATCATTAACAATTGAACTTTTAAGTTAAGTAATTGACAATTATAGAATAATTTAATAGTTATGCGCAGCCCACTCTCACGGTAAAAGCTGAAAGAGAGAGTACAAGTTCCTGCAGTCACAAGGATCCCTATTTCCTTCTCTAACAAATATATGGAGGGTGAATATGTTATTTGAATATTGATGGGTAAAATTTAAGTTGTGCTATAATCAAATTTAGTTGTATAAATTAGCTTGAGTGAACTTCTGATTGCAAAGATATATATGTGTATGTAATTTGGACTTGCGGAGATTAAAATTCAAGACGAGTTAAAAACAATGGAAATATATTTTTGCAATGTTATAAAAATATATTCACAAGATTATTAATTTGTCCCATTAAGAAAGTGAGCCAAAATCACCACTCTGCCTATATATCTCTACGTTTGAACTCTCACCAATAGCTCAAAGTTTTTAAATGGGAAAATAATAATTGAATAGCATGAAAATCCAAGAATTTTGAAGGTAGCTGTTTCCATATAATATTACTTTTTTTGAGTTCACCAATTATTGGTGAGTGGGGAGAGAAACCAGGCCGGATACAAAGTTTCTGCTGAGCATGTGAATGATCATATATGACTCTGATGATCAACATCATCAGCATAAGCATAGAATTTATATGAACATCTTCCTCTTAGCCAAAAGAAGATTAATTCATTTTTTTAAAAAAAAAGAGAAAGAAATTAAATTGCATTTTAGCTCTTTGTTCTTTAGTGTTCGAAAAGTGCACATGTGGCGAAGAGTCTGGATTCTGCCTCCCCCCAGCTCCCTTCATTGAAGTTGCTTGCTATCATTATTCTCACTAGGCTAGCTGATGTGTCCTATCCCAATTTTGTAGGTGACAAAACTTTGCCCATTATTTTGAAGCAAAAATGATGCATCATGAACCAAGCCAAAATTGCTTGGACACACTCCTGAATTAGGAAAAGTTTATCTAACTTTGGTGATTTGGATTCTTTGAAGAGATCTATACTGTAAATGTTGCAACAATAATGTTCAAAGGCCTCGAGGGAGAATTGATACATTCATAAATCTGAATGTTGGACAAATCTTTATAGTGTGAGAAAGGATGGTAAGTTGGCGACAAATGTCCCCTTCATTAGGATCTTTATCCAGCTAGCGATCACCTCGGATAATATGTCTTATGTCTTGTTCCTAGCTAGAGATCATGTATGGTTTTATGCATATAACGCTGTAGGCTGGGTCCTTTTTGTCACTAAAACTTCGAAAGATTTGTATAAATTTATTGAGATATTGACAACACATATAACAAAGATATTGTTACTTTGAAAGATTTTGTATAAATTAATTGAGGTATTGACAACGTATATAACAAAGATTTATTGTTAGAGAGAGAGAGAGCTTTTCCTATAGCCCGCACTTTGAGCAACTTTTACTACGTTTAATTAAAAAATGATTTAAAATAACCTAAATAAAATCGACGAAATGCATCTAAATATACTTTGGAGATTCTAGTGTCTACGACGGCTTCAAGCTCACGTAGCCTGGGTAATCACACAAGATCACAATAATGTTAATAGGCCAATCCTCCTGATGTTTTTTTCCTAATAAAGGTGCATTGACTGATCAAACGATGCTTCCAGAATCTAACACAATTTTTTATGTGAATCAGATATGTGGTAAGAAAATTAAGAATATTCTTAAACAACCATTGTTCTGGTAAAAATCATACTATATATCCAGGGGAATTATATGATTCGATCATTTTTTTTTTTAGTGCCTTTTGAGATTTCTTCAATCTCTTTCTCTTTTTCAATTTTCTTTTCTTTCTAATTGGATGCAAGGCTTTAATTCGAAGTATGCAGATTGATTTTCTTCTAAATATCTTAAAATAAATTTGGTCTATTCAATTTAATAGAGCTAGCTAGTCTTAGATCTTACCGAATTTACAAAAGTTCCAAACTTACTCCTTTGAATATCAAGATTTAGATCATATGAGTAGATATTATCTTAATCTAAAAAAAAAAAAATTGATGTTTGGAACTTTTGCAAATTCGTTTGCAAAGCTACTTTAGATTATAGAAGTTAATGGCTCGTGCACTCACTTTCTAAAGGAATGATAGTGAAACATTCTCAAGGCATTATGACATATTTTAATCAAGAAATTAAGAAGAGCATTCACCGTTCATTCATCTTATGTTTCTATGCCCAGACATTTGGCATTCCTTTTGTACGTCAACGGCTGAAGCTTTAATAATAAATTGAATGACACCACTCATCTGTCTAGAAGAGCAACTACGTACATATATGTTGCGCAAATAATTAAGGACCTTTAGTTGATTGAACTCATGGTATGGCAGAATGGGTTTTAGATAATTTTATTTTGTTAATTAGATATAATTTCACTCAGAACAATTAATAGCTTAAATATTTTTTCCTAAAATAATATGAAAGGAATTTTGAATGGGATTTGTAATTTGATGCACTGGAACATATGTAAGACGTATAAATTAAATTATAGCTAGTGGAAAAGTAATTAGCTTTAGAATTAGTGGAAAAAGTAACAATTAGCTTTTCTAATTGGCACTTGGCATCACATGGGTTTGGTGGTCGATAACCTTAAGAGCATGTGGTCCCTTACAATTTGTACTATTGCGTAATTACTAATTTATAAGATTCCTAAAGTGTAATTTAGAGTAGGCATAATTGGTGATAATGCATGAACTTGCTTAATCTATATTGACATCATCATTATTGGTTAAGAAGTTAAAAGCCTCTTTAACAACTAATCTTATTCTAGAGCTCAAAGTACACTCTCTTTACAGGATAAATAAAAATAAATATACAAAACATTTAGAATCTTTAGTGCATTGAGAACTAATCAAGAAAGAGAGAAGTTAAAAAAAGAAGTTGAGAAATGAAAAGAAAAAAAAAATACACCACTTTTTTCCACTATATGAAAAGCAATGTTTTTGGAGGTCATTCGTTGGCATCAATCTCATTATGTTTAGATTAATGGGTAAAGATCTTACCAATAAACGTAATTAAGAGAAATCTAATTGAGAGAAATCTATAGGTGCAGTACAACTACTATGGGGCTATCATTTCTAAATTAAGGTGTGCTATGCCTACCCATTATATTGAGAGAAATCTACCACATGCAGTCTTGCCCACATAAGAGAATTAACATTTTGCCTTATGTCATATTGAATAGACTTTTTTTTATTGGTGCTTAGCATTATATTTTTTCTTTAGGAATTTAACCAATTGATTGGTTTTCAAACAGCATCGATCGAATAGCTTTGAAGTAGCTTTTTTTAGTTGATAGCTCATGCTGGAGTATTGAGGGACGTAAGGACCGAAAACTCAATCACCTATCCCTTATATACACACGGACACACACACACTATTGGGAAAAGATACATTAAAGTAAAAATCAAATTTACGAGTAAATTATCTCTCAACGAAACAAAACAATAATAGTAGGTTAAGTTTTAGTGTTGGATAGAGACGACAGTACATCAAGAATCTTGTTTAAAGAATGTAAATCATGATAACAAATCATAGGCTCCAAACCAAATCCTGTCCAATTTATGTTTGCTTTCCTCCATAGCATATCTTGGATTCGGTAGTAAAAAACATAAATGAAAGTTGCTTTATTTACTTAAAGAACTGAGTTTTATAACACTGCCACGCTGTGAACCACAATGTTCGGAGAAAATTAATAGTCCTGTATCTTTTGGAACATTAGTTGATTGATGTAGTTTGGTGTCCGTTGCTAGATGTTATGTTATCTTGAAGGAATTATGTAAGCAAATAGAACATTTAACAATCGCTAGTAGTATATATAGCCGCATGATCATGTAGATGAATAATTATTTAATCATGATTTCTTAGAATATTCTTGTTAATTAAGATTTCTTGATGTTATCTGAATCCTGAACCAACTAGAGTGATCGATTAAAAGAAAAGAAAACCAGTGCTATGGTGACGTCTTATAAGGCCTTGTGCAGCTTTGTCAACAGAATTGCTTAAGTTACAAGCTTGAAGCTATGCTATGCTAAGATTATGCTCTTTATAAGCTTAATTATCGTTAGAGGAGGCTGTCCTTGGAGACTACTCTAGTCCATTTGCCATAGAAGTAAAAGGATTTAGTTTAGTTTTAATGGGAAAGGTTTAATTTAAGGTGAGATGGGATGGATGCATGATAATTATAAAAATAAAATATAAAAAAAACCGTTATCTTTGTAATTGACCTCTAAATTTTTGTTTCTATCCTTGTAAATAATATATCATGTTCACCATTCTACATTGAATTGGCGTCCTCTAGAAGGAGGGGGTGCCCTAAATAGCATGGGACATTAGGCACTCAACTAAACGTTAAGTTTGCATCAAAAAATTTAAAATAGATCTTAAGTTAGCCCATCCTTGAGCCCAACCCTAACAAACTGAACCTCCCGGGCCTCAAGATCAAGCCCATTATAGATTTACCGTAAAACCACCTATCTTATTCCTCATCATACACAGCACACACACCTAGCGTTTTCATAAACAGTAAAGCATTGATAACACTAAAAACAAAGTCATTATCATATCAATTGAAGAGAAATCTTTTGTTGTTCATTTTTTAATATTAGATTACAAATTTATTAATATTTATTACCAGAAGTTCGGAACCTCCTAAATCAATTTATGATACATTTGTTACAGTTTTTTAAATATCCATTCTTTTTAAGTATATTTATTATTAACATCACTTTTACAAATAAAGCTTTTAATAATAAATTCTTTAGTTGTTTGATTATTAATGAGAACTTATAAATATAATTTTTTAATAAGTATATTACGAAAGAAATGAAATGAGGTTATAAAATTAAATAAAGATATTCTAGATTGTTAGAACAATAAATCCTTTAGTGAAAACCATCACGTAAATTCTAGAAATATTTATGTTGTATCACTAAGAATCAATAATTAAATATATAAAAGTGTGCTTGAATTCATAATGTATAATTACTTTCGAAAGTCATGTGGTTAGTTTTCAGATCAGCATGTTATCCTAAAGAATTTTTTAACTTTCTCTTGGCACAATGGCACTCTGTCTATCTGATGATGGGATGTCAGAAGAAAATAGAATGATACGTGTGTCCTGAGAATCATAATTACTCATATAAATAACTTTTTCTATTATTATTAGGTATTCATATTTCAACACATCATAGAAATAAAAATTACCCTTAAGACTCTACACATTAAAGGCTTATACTCTATCATATACTTTAAAGCCCGAATTACTGAAAATCCTTAATAGATCACTTTTAATTAGGTTTAACCTTGTAAGAAAATTCACAATGCATAATTATTCATATACAAGTCCAATGTTGGATTAATGATCTAATTTAGATAATTTAATTATCGATAGATACACTACAACCTCTACACTATGTCCAATATTCTAAAATTTGAATTTATCCTAATAGATGCAAAATAGCATGTTTAGACCCACAATCTCTATTCTACTCACGTTACAACCAAAAAACGAAAAAAAAAAAAAAGTTAAGACATGCTTCAACTATTTAGACCTAGAATAAAACGAATCTACTTATAAATATCTAAAAAAAATTTACAACCACAAGAAATGCAAAAGAGTTAAGACATGCTTCAATTACTTAGACCTCGAATAAAACAAATCTACTTCTAAATATCTAAAAACAAAATTACAACCGCAAGAAATGCTTGAATCCAATGGATAATCTACTGTATGTTTATTAAATAACTCTTGAGTTAAATTAATAACATAAAAGTTTTGGTTTTTTAGCTCACATATCTAAGTTTTGACAATTCCAAAAATTTAAAATTTGAGTTTATTCTAGTAAATGTAAAGTATTTAACTTTGAAATCTCAATTATGCATAATCAACAACAAAACTAAGGAAACAGAAAAAGAAAAAGAAAAAGGTACAAATTGAATATCTAGATCAAAATTTACTTCTAAAAATCTAGTAAAAACAAAAAAGAAAAGTCAATTCCATAAGAAATAATCAAACCCAATGGAATCAGCCCTAAATCATAACTAAACACACTTACACACTGAAACAATTAGCTGCCAACTTCAGTACCTCCTTCCGTCTCTCCAATATTCAAAGCTAGTAGGCAGCAGCCACCACCCGCCGCTGCAGTGCTGCTGCGCGCCTCCATGAACCTCTTTCGGTTAGTTTTCTCACTTCTCACAGAGCACAGCCATCACAGCCACTGTCTCCACCGTGCGATGACGCCAACCATCATAATCAGTCTCACTCCATTGTTTCGTCACCTTCTGAGCAGCAACTCTGCCATCATACTGGGGGTGGGCAAACGATTCGGTTTTTGCCGAACCAAACTGAATTTTTTGAATTCAATTCGGTTCGGTTCGAAGAACAAAAACTAAACAGGTCAAAAGTAAGTAAACTGATCGGTTTGTATTTGATTCGGTTCAAAACCGAACTGAACTGAGAAACCGATCGGTTCTTCTCTTTAAAACTAAAAAAACATTTCAAATAAAAAATATAAATAAGTAAAATATTTCTAAACCCTAAGATCTCTCTCACACACACACACACACCCTATCCTCCCTATCTCTCCCTCACAAGTCATAGCAACCGACACCCACACTCACTAACTCTCTTACACCAACACACCCACCCTCACAGCCTCACTCTCCATCTCACACCAGCTCACACACACCCTCATGGCCTCACCATCTCTCACACACCAATACACACATACCCCCCATCACAGCTTCACTCTTCATCTCACACCAACGCACACATACCCCTTCATCACAGCTTCACTCTCCATCTCACACCGACACACATGCCCATCTCCTTTACCTCATCTCACACCAATGCACACATCCCCTTGCCATTTCTCTCACTCTCGGCAACACACACACACCCAATCCACCGCCATCACTTATTAGTCACCCCTTCGTCGTTTTTCTTATTATAACGTTGTCGTCATTATCGTTGCAGCTCGTCTGTCATGGTTCATCACATCGTGCTATCAGCTTTGCCTCCAATTCATCCCATTCCTGTCAGGCTCTCTTATGGTTTTTCGCGATTTTGCTGGTGTCAGCAGCCCACCGTAGCTATTAAGCTAGTAGGGTTTTGTAATTTGTGTTGACTTTTTTTAGTTATTTATTGATTGTTCCTTCAAAATTTTTCCTTAAAATTTTGAGTTGGGATTCTTAATTTGGGATTTAAGTTGTTGATGATCTATAAGTAAATTCTTAAATAAATCAAGAAAGAGCAGCATTCACTAGTAAAATGGCCTTTTCATCAAGGTTGAAACCGAACTGAATTTTAAATTCGAATCGATTTCGGTTCGGTTCCAAAATTCAGTTCGTATTCGGTTTTAGTTTTGGAAAACTGATTGGGTTCAATGCGGTTTGGTGCTCAACTTGAACTGAACCGAACCAAATAGTGTCCAGCCCTAATCACAGCCACGAGTATTGTCTTTTTCTCGGTTTTTTGAAAAAAAATGATGAAATTAACATTATTATTATTATTATTAGGTGTTATATATATGCTTAATGTTTTTCTTGGATGCTATGCTTGTATTATTATTTTATGTTAATTTGTTACATAATATTTATAATTATGTAATTTATATGATTATTTTTTATTAAAGGAGCTGAATTTAGATTTAGGTTGCTTTAAATTAATTTCTTACATAATATTTATAATTATATAATTTGTATGATATTTTTTACTAATAGGAGCTGAATTTAGCATTTAGGTTGCTTTTAAGTTAATTTTGTTACATTATATTATAACTATGTAATTTGTATGACTATTTATAATTTTTTATTTAATAAACAGTAGTGCGATGTCAAACAACGTAGAAATGAATTCATCAAATGCTCTAAATTTATCCTATAATGTTGAAGATAGCATTGATAACGAGGTTGAGGAAATTTTGTTGTCAACCGTGAATGATAAGAAGGGAAAGAAAGTGGTGAAAAACAATTGAAATAAGAAGAAAGTCTCTAAGACTTGGGATCGTTTTACAAAAATAATTGTTGATGGAGAACAAAAGGCAAAGTACTTGCACTGTAGTACAATTTTAGAAGCCAAATACATATAAGGGATTATGAGCTTGAACAAACACGTGGAATCATATTTTTCGAAAAATCAACCAACAATAGAGAAAGTACTTTAGGGAAGTCTCAAAGTGCTCAAAAGAGAGGATGGAACTTGTGACATTAGCTACGGAAATTTCGATCAAAATGGTTCGTAGAGTTTGATTGCAAGAATGGTAATAATATATGAGCTTCCACTTATATTTGTGGAATATAAAGGCTTTAGAGAAATGATAACACATGTCAACCTTGTGGTTAAGCCAATAAGCATAAATATTTTGAAGAATGAGATTTTGAAGCTGTGTTATATTGAGAAGGTTAAGACTTTGCATTTGTTGAAGAAAAATCATGATAGAGTGGCTGTTACTGCGAATTTATGGATAACTAGTAATTAGAAAAGGGATACATAGTTATCACAACACATTTCATTGACAACTCTTGGAAATTACATAGTTAAATCTTAAGGTAATTTTTCTATAATTTTTTATTTGCCTAATTTCTCTTTTAGTTTTTTTAATTACTTATATTTGATTTCTTTTCAATTTTAAATTGTTATAATATTTTAAGTTTATGCATTTAATACTAACACTTGAATACTTGATAGGCTTCTTTATGTTCTGAGCCCCCATACTCCTGACACCCTTTCTAATCAGTTAGTTCAATGTCTGCTGAATTGGAATGTGGATAAAAAGCTATCTTCAATGATATTGGATAATTGTACCACTAATGATGTGATGATGGAGAAATTGTTGTTAAGCTTTCATATTGGTACCTTAATTTCTAATGGTAATTTGTTTCATGTGAGATATACTGCTCATATATTGAACTTGTTTGTTTGTTCGAGATGAGTTGAAAGTTATAGAAAATGGGATTGGAAAGATTAGGGAGAGTGTGAGTTACTGGACAAACACCAAAAAGATTCGAAATTTTTGAGCTAGCTGCTAGGCAATTGCAAATTAATTGTAAAAAAAAAAATTTGAAGTTAGATTGTCCAACTCGTTGAAACTCTACCTATATGACATACTTGATGTATAAAAATGTTTTTTTTTCTCGGTTGCAATAGTGTGAGCCTCAATATAAGAGCTTACCTAGTGATAGTGAATGGGATTTGATTGCCACAATGGTGGAGCATTTGAGATCATTTTATATGTTAAGAGCCTGCCTAGTGATAGTGAATGGGATTTGATAGCCACAATGGTGGAGCATTTGAGATCATTTTATAGGTTAACAGAGATGTTTTCAGGTACAAAATGAAAATGTCAATTAATAGGTGGCACACCTTCGATAACCATACTATTAGAATTATAATTGATAAATTTGAAAAATATTAGAATGAAATTCATCCGATGTTAGTTGTGGCTACAGTACTTGACCCGAAGATCTAAGATGTTGTTAATTGATTTTTATTTCCCAAAGATCTATGGTGATATAGCAGATGAGCATATTGAGCATGCACGTAAGCTTTGTCATGATTTAGTCAAAGAATACGAATTGAAGGCTATGGTTTTGAGTGGTGGGCAGGATGTTGGATCAGAAAATATTCATTTGAAATCTTCTTTGAATTCAAATAAGTATTGAGATGTAGATGAGTTTGAAATATTTTAAAGTCGAAATAAGCATGTTAAGGTGACTAAGTCAAAGTTGGATAAGCATTTAGATGAGGAATTGTTGGATATTACATTGAACTTTGATATTTTAGATTTTTGAAAGATGCACACAGGCCAATATCCTATTTTGGGTGAGTTGGCCTAGGATATCTTTGCCATTCACGTATCCATTGTTGCCTCTAAGTCAACTTTTAATATAAGGGATAGATTTTTGAGTTTGCATCATAGCAAACTTCATCCTCACACTTTGGAATCCTTAATAAGTGCTCAAAATTGGATTTGGGCTTCTACTTCTTAAGGTATATAGTTATTTAATTAAAATACTTTTAAATCTTATTGTGTTATTTTTGTTATTAAGTGGAGTTCCGGATGATGAGATTTTTGCTAGGGAGGAGGTAATTTTTAATGATGATGATGGGGCACAATCGTCAAGGTGCTTGACATGAAGTTATTGTTTACATGTTTTACATTCGAGTATTTTAGACTCTTTTATGAATTATTTTTGTTAGATATTTTGGGAATTTCATATGTTCTGTTGTTATTGCCTCATTGGTATTGTAGTTAAGATATATATTATGTAATAAGGTAGATGTTAGTATGCTACATTTATTTAGATTTATTTGGCGATTATTGTCATGTTGAATTTAAATTTTTGATAGGGATTAAATAAAGTTAGTTTAGAAATTGAATGAATTTACGTAACAGATGGTAGATTAAAACAATTTATTTGTTAATTACGTAAAAATTGACAAAGTAGATTGAAATAATTTAGTGGAGATGTTGTAACAATTTGTTACATGACTTTTTTTCGCTTTTAATTCAATTCATATGTGGGCAGAGAAAGCTTGGACAAAAAGCCCATACCCGGGAGGTGTCGGGCATAACTCGGCACGCATGTGAAAAATCCAAATAATGGTCCGGGACTAGGCAGCTATGTTATTCATGCGGGCTAGTATCGGGCAGCCCCAAATCCGGACCAGACCTGGACTTTTGCTAACCCTAATAATATTAACAGTTTTGTTCTTTTTAATCCGAATATTAATAGTGTAATGAAATATTTAAAAAGTTAAAATGCTTAATCTCTTTACGCCCATCGTAGACGAATTAAGCATATCGGGCCTACCCCGGCCCATATCTTTCGCACTCCTCAAAAACCAGCGAATGCCTGGGAGCTGGACCTTTCCCGAAAAAATCAGCGAAAAATATGGGGCTAGCGGCAGCAATAGGAATCCTGCTTCCCTTCCCATTCTACTATTGGCTATGGACTCAGCCACAGACATGGGTAAACTTATGCGGAAAAGGGAAAGACCCATCAAAGATAATGGCATATGTCTCTCATTTCTTGAAGCTTTTGCAGTTCATTTATCTTTACTCAGTCTCCTCTCTTTCTTGGCCTCCTCCGTTCTACTTCTACCCTCTTTTTGCCTTTGGCCAGTTCCTCAACTTCAGGTCAATACTGTGTTTGTGTGTGTGTGTGTATATATATATATATATATTCTGCTTTTATGAAAAATGGGATCTTTGAACTTACGTGAAATCATTGCTTTGCTTTACTTGTATTTTATGTAGTTATGTTAAAAGAAGCAGATATTGTCTAAGTTTGCAGCTTGAAGGTTACTACAATAGTACAATGTGTATGAGAATTAAAAGAATAATAATAAAAACGAGTGCATCTGGGAGTGCTTTTAGCATTGCTGAATGCACTTTTTCAATAGGATTTTTTTAAAATAAAAATTGAAATAGATTCATGTGTTCTTCGGGAAAGTGATGTATCTTGCTCAACAAAATTGTTTGTTGCAGTTGAGCAAAGAAGCAAAAACTTTGGAATAAGGGGACTTCTGTTGGAAAATAGAAGCTATGCAATAGAGCACAATTATTGGAGCTTTACAGGCCTACTTGAAAAGAAGTAACTTCTGTTTTTGGCCAATATTTTTCTACGATTGAAAATGCTAGTGAGAAGAATGCTATGTTGTTTTGATGTCACAATAATGTATATACATGTCTCAATCACCAATGCTTATATCCCTGTCTTGTTTAGTCTTTATTTGTTTTTAGTGGAAGGTAATGAGGTAAAAAGCTATATAAATCATATAGGATATTGTGTTTGTAAGTTGAGGGGCAGGAAAAAGGGGGAGCATTTAAGGAAGAACTTGTAGTAAACAGTCTTAAAGTACCTTATAGGTTGGCTCGTGGGTCAACATACTATATCCTGTTCTTTAGTAGAAGCTGGGTCATAAGGTAGAAACTGTGCGTGAGAGAGAATTTCATACAGGAAAAAACGAGACTGAAAATGAAAGAAGGAGAAAAGGAGTGCATTAGTGAAAAGAACCTGCTGGTCAACTTTGGCAGTTGGCAGTTATGCAACTAAGACGGCTGATGATTTGCTCTCTTCAGAATTACAAAAAAAATTCCCAAGGATGAACAGGATTAATGTACTATCTTTTTATGAATTTGAGAGTAAGAATCCACTTTGCTGGGGGGTTGAGAGTTCAGTTTTGCTGAGTAAGAATCCACTTTATATATGCATGTCCAAACCCCTTGTATTTCCTTTAGCATAGGAATCGACATACTTGAGAAGCAGTTAGGATCAACTCTGACAAGCATGAGAAGCTTATTTGTGTTCTTGCCATAATTGCTATTTCTAGAACTGAAGTTAGTTCAAAAGCTTTTTCTCCACTGATGCATTGTTTATTGGGCCTTTATTGTTGATATAGTGCTTTGGATGGAAATGTCTTATGTTTTAAGTGATAATCTTTCAGTGAAAATCATATTTTCTCATCTTGCAACTGCGACAATTATGAGCAGATCATATATCGCTTCTGTCTTTATGCTGCTTTCTGTTTATAAAACTCCTGATTTTGAGTCTATGTGCATCAGTCTGTAATTCTCTATTTGCTTATCATTGTACTAAAACAATTACATGACAGGGTATATCAGCTACTTGGTGAATCAGGCACTTATTATGGCGTACGTTTTGGGACGAACATTCCGTGGGTAACTGAGTTTCCATTTGGGTACATAAAAGATCCTCAATATGTTGGGAGTATTCTGAGTCTTCTTGCATGTCTATCCTGGGTCCCTTTTCGGTACATTCTCTTGTGGATTCTTGGCTATTTGTTCATGATACGTTTGGAGTCAAAGGAAGACCCAGCTACTCGTGCAAAGCCACTCTCTTGATCAGGAAGTTGCAGTAAACTGATGAATTATCTAGGAAGAGCATTATAGGGCTGAAGTTGGGATTTTGCTTCTAGTACGAGTACGCTTGAATCTTTGATTATTTACCCTGTTTCCAGATTCTTTCCCATTTGAGATTTTTAATCATTGTTGCTTTATATGTAATTCTTTCTGCATAACAATCAGTTTACAATGACTTTGAAATTTTGAAATTTGAAATTTGAAACTGTGGAAATGCAATGAATGAACATCATTCATGGATGTTTCTCCATTAAGAACTGTTCAGGCCTTGAGCACTGAACTATGCTTTTTCTTCTGCTGTTTGCTGTAAATCATGTTAAGGCATGCTGCTATGAATAGTGCAGCCTGTAATGAATAATTGGATACTGAAAGTCTGAAACGATGCTAAAAAATGAAACAGGTCTCATGATCAAAATGACTTGATTTATAATTTTATTTCATTGAAATAAATCGAACTTGCAACGATTTTTCAATTATCCAAGATCATCATTAATTAAACTTATCCTATCTGTTTATATACCATTTTTCTTTCACTTAAAACTTTCTTCGGTCTCAATCATTCACACAGAGATCATGGCAAAGAGAAGTAACATAATTGCTGTACACCGAAGCCTGTGTGCCGGCCACCACTATCATTTTATTAATTTAAATATACATTTGGAAATAAACAGAAGCAAAATAGAAATATGAGAAAAACAATAACCCTCTTGCTTTACGCTAGTGCTAGTGATTCATTAAAAATCTGCATTGCATTTAGCACAGCCTCAACTGGAGTATCAATTAATTTTCCTGTCGTGGATGAAATGACAGTGCATTTCTTCTCTTCTGCATTTGGAACAAATAGTCTCCCCTTCAGCTCAGAGCTGAACAATGCAATGCTGCAAAAATTGGCAACAGAGAGACAAATATGATTTATAACACTTTTCGACGTCGTTAGAGTTTGTGGTAACAGAAAATTGCAGCAGATAGTCTTCAGGTTCGCGAGCTAATTTACTCGAAAATATAAATTACCTGGGCTTTTCACGCGCGTTTGCAAGTTGTATGGCTGCTGTATTTGTAGCTATCACCCCAGCCGAGTCATTGATGAGTGCAGCAAGCTAAATAAGATGGAACCGTTGACCGAACAGTATAAATTTAAAATTAGAAAATATTTCATTTCTTTATTTTATTATTACCATTTTGTTAACTTGTTTAAATTTTCATGCTGTTGTCCTAGTTGAGACTGAAAAAAATGTGATAAAAACAACAAGAAGGCCGCTGCTTAAAACTTAAAAAATATTATGGTAGGCCTCATAAAAATAAATTATGATACGGTTTCATTTCAATTTAGAACCTAATTCATGAGTCAAAATCACAGTTTTTCTCCTCATTTCTTTCATTATTTTCCTTCAGCAATATTGAAAATAGTATAAGAAAACATATGTACCTGTCCAGGTGTGGTAATAAACACAATACTGGCATCATCACCTACTACATCCTCCACACCTTCCCTTTCTTTCTCATGTGGAATAACAAAAACTGGCCTAAATTCCCTGTTTCATGATGTATCACTAATTTAAGTTGAATATAGCATAACAAATGTTCATCAACACTACAGGAGCCTTTCACAGGAGGTAGAAAAGAGGGGTTAACACTTAAAACTGTATAGTAAAGAACTTAACAATTGAGACACACAAGTATTTATGCCAGTTCACCAGCATTGGATTGCCTGATTTAACATTACTCAAGTTATGTTTCACTTCATTTTTTTCTATTTCCAATTTAAAAGTTTTCTGAATTCAAGCTTATGCAGCTTTTCACTCTATGAGTGTTGTTTAGGCAGAGGTGTTGCAGGAAAGAAGAGATTTGACATGATTGAAGAAAGCTGTGCATCTTATATGAATAATTGGTCTTTGATGATTCATTATTTCAATCATATGAATTGAAAAGTTTTGTACCTTAAACCATTGGCAATTTCAGCCCACACTTGAATTGGAAGCAAGCTATCAGTATCACCCCTCGACTGCATCGAGGCCTTTGAAGCTGACTCTATCCCATGAATCACAATATATTTCCCTTGCTCCGCACCTGCATTCTTATACTTCTCTGCTACCACCTCCTTCAGTCTCCTTGAGATCGAAACTCTCAGTGGGGGCACCAGATGCCTTGGCACACTGCGAAATGGTCTCCCTAGCCAATCTACCATCTGCTCATACCTAAACCAAACAAGCTTATACTGAAACTAAAAGCTTTTTTTACATTGAAAAAATCATACAAGTACTTTTGAATAACTTACATATTGTACCCTCTTTCTGAAAGATTCATACTCTCTGCGGTGAAAGTTTCAGATAGAAGTAATCCTGCTCCTGCTGCATTCACATTTGGGTAAATATAACTAACTCTGTCTCGAGCTGTTGTCATAAACAGGAATGCTGCATGACCAAGTCCCGCCAATTTGGTTGATAACACCATGTCATAGTATCTATTCTGCGAGCATAGTGCAATATGCTTAACAATCTAACCCAAATTGATTGCCCAGTAAGTTGTAGATATGCACAAAGTGAACTGATCAATTATGGATATAAACAAAGTGCATTTTGGATCTGTTACATGATGGTGTCATCTAAATTTCCTTGATTATATTTACCATACAATGATTAAATGCATCCTAACTTTCAGTTTTGAAAATCAAACAGCTTTAGAAGATCCAAATAAAAAGGAACTCATTCCACTAGAAATTAAACAAACCAAATCCCTCCAGAAATGTAGTGTGAGCAGGATTCAACGTCAAACCTCTTGTACACCCCAAGAGAATTTTAGTCGAATTTTTACCTCTTCAAATACCAGAAGGCACAAAGTTAACAATCCCCATAATACAATAAGATAATATAAAAAAACACCTTCATTACACCAAGAATGTCAGTGTATTCGGCAGGTTCAGGCCAATCATCATCAGGATCATAAACATCAGCCCATCTCACATTCTTGTTCAGTTCAAAAGTCTGCTTCCCTCTTGCTGATGCAATCACATCAATAAGAACACCAGGGTACCTAATTACATGTAAATACATAACAAAACACCATCATTATAAGCAAATGAAATCCAATCTTTTTATATATTCAAGATTAAACATTTAACCTGTCCTTTAACAACTGAATAGCTGGGAAAAACAGGAGGTTTTCATAGACACCACCAGAGATGATACAACAACATCTTCTAACATCACCTCTAATTTTCAATGGCAATGAAGCAATCTCAGGGTTAAATCCCACTGGGAACTTCAGGAACCCATAAGGGTTATTGGGATCATCAGGTGGCCTGGGATCTTCATCTTGCTTGCCATCAGCAAACAATGAGCCATACTGCATATCAGGATCTTCTCCATCATCAAAAGGGTCAAGCCATGGGTTCTTTTTCTTTGCATGAGTCTGAAAAGACAGGCTTTTGGTGGTGATCAACAGAGAGTGGTTGTCTGGTGGGTTAAAGAGTGGTGATGGTTTGATGAAGTGGGTTGAGGGAAGTGAAGAAAGTGGGTTTGAGCGAAATGGGGAAGTGCTTTTGGGAAGCAGAGAAGTCGTTGCCATTTGGGTTTTCTTGAGTTGGGATTGGATAGCCTTTTTCCTTATTCAAGCTTTTGTGTTAGTTTTGTTGGTTATGTGCTTTCGGGTCGTTGGTACTTGGTAGATGTTTGGGATCTCAATGTGTGGCAGGAAGTTGGATAGGTGGGTCCCTTAAAAGTACTTTTGGTAATTTATTCGGCAAAATTAATTGAAAAACAACCAAAACCATAAACGAGATTACGAGACCGTTGGCAAGGTTTACTAGTAAACTTATTTTGAGATTTCACTCCAGCACAACAACATAAGCAAATCGGTTACTATAATCAATTAATCACCTTTCTTTTCTTTCATTTTTGCTTTAAATATTGCATAAAACACATTTGAAAAAATAAAAATAATATATACATAAAACTGAACTACTCTTAAATTTGATTGGGGTGAAATTTTGAATTTGTAAATAAAAATAAAACATTAATTCACTTTGATGTGATCAAAATTTTGAATTTTAAATCTTGTATATTAATTGAATTGTTTAATTAAAGAGTATAATTCATTTATCGTCATAGTTCATTATGCAATTGATAACAGATTGAGCAATCTCAGTAATGATCCTCTCATAATTGGACTGGCTCCTTTGAATTTGATAAAGCCTCTAAGTTTGTTTCCTCAAATTGAAGCAACAAATTTTGTATGCTTATCAAAATAGGTTCTTAATAAAAATAATTAATTATATATAATAAATAGGGCAATAATAATTAATGAGAAAGTAAATTTAAGAGAAAAATAATGACTCTTAATTCTTTATTGTGTATTAGAATAAAAAGAGATAATAAGAATTGGATAATCTTTCACTTGCAATGTCATGTTATTTATAGTGAAAATTTCCACTAGCTTTAATGTGTAAAAATGAATGAACAGAAGGCCTATTAAATTTAAGCCATAAATGAACTACATTAAATTGATAGTAAATCCACTATTATCAAACACTTCCCCTCGAATATTTACCACTCTAAGAGGATCATAATGGCACTAGATGTGCTATAATAATTGTCTCATTAAAAACCTTAATTGGTAAAAATTCAGTAGGAAAAACTGACCATAAGAAAGAAAAAAAAGAGTACAGTACACATAGGTCTAATTTTTATAGTAGTTCTTCCCATAAATATTTATACTCCCCCTGATAAAATGATCCCCCTCAAAGAGATAACTATCAATTTAATAATCTTATTGAGTCGACACATGCAAATGCTATAGTCTAACTTCTCAAACGTTAAAGTGGGCAAAGCTTTTAGTAAAATAAGTTGCAAAATTATCAATGTAGTGTATCTATTTGACATCAATTTTCTAGCTCTGCTGGAGCTCATGAGTGTAAAAAAACTTTGGTAACATGTGTTATGGTTTTATCTCCCTTGATATATCCTCCTCTAACTTGTATAGTACAAGCTGTATTGTCTTCAAATGTTACTATTGGCATGTCTATAACAGAAGTTAGATTACATGTGTCTTAAATATGACCGATAAGAGATTGTAGCCATATACATTCTAAGAGATTGTAGCCATATACATTCCTTACTTGCTTCATGTAAAGTAAGAATCTTTGAAGGATCAGAGAAGAGGCAACAAAATTTTGCTTCATATATCGCCATAAAATTGTTGTATTATTACATGTAAAAATAAATCTTGTCTATAAACGAGTTTTATGAGGATTATAAAGATAACTTGCATTTGCATAACCAACAAGGCCTGATTTTTTTTGTTTGCTTGTTTGAATAAAATAAACCTAAATCCATCATTCTATGGAGATAACGAGAAGCATGTTAAATGCCATTCCATTGTCTTCGAATTAGTGCAGATCTAAATCTTGCCAATAAGTTCACTAGGAATGCAAATTATGCAATGTGTGGCTTAGTGCGCTAAGCTAAGTATAATAATGCACTAATATCATCCAGATGTGGTATTCTGGACCAAGTGTCTTTTCATCATCTTCTTTAGGGTGGAATGGATCCTTTTTAGATCAAGCATAAGAGTACTTAATGAATAGGCATTATTTGTGTTGAAGCGCTTTAAGATTTTCTCAACATAGGCAGACTGATAGTATTGCATCAGTGTTATGCTCAATCAGCAGACAATATTATTTCGTTAAATGTTTCATTTCAGATTTTTTTTTTAAATATTGAACAACTTTTAAGAGCTCTTTAGGAATTCCAATTAAATTCATGTCATCTACATATATTGCTGCAATAGTGAATCCATATTTAGATTTTATAATAAATATATATGGGTAAATAGGATCATTTATACATTCTTCTTTTATTAAATATTCACTTAAACAATTATACTACCTGTGCCTATATTGTTTTAAGCTATAAAAGGATTGTTGTAGATTTATTGAATACAAAATATGATCATTTGATCTATATATGCTTCAGACATTTTAAAATCAAGTGACCCTTTAAATAAATATACTATCACAATATCCATGAGACACATATCAAGTTTTTCTGAGACTGCCAAATTGAGTAAAAATCGAAACGTAATGGTGTCCATCACTAGAGTATATGTTATACTCATAATCAATACCAAATCTCCACGAGAAATTTTGTGCAACCATTCGCGCTTTATATCTTTTGATTTTGTTATATTCATTACATTTCCTTATAAACACTTATTATATTAAATAGGGTTGACATTTTTAGATATCTAGACTAAAGATCCAAATACTTAATAAGTCAATTATGTTTGAATTACTTATTTTCATTGAGGCTAATCATGCATTTGTCTACATTCATCGATAGTTTCAGCTCAAAATCATTTATAATTTCAGTTTGAATGAGAAGACAATGTTGATGACAATTTTACTACAATCACATATTTTCTTAGTGTAATTATTATTTCTAGATTTTTCTTCATTTTTGAATTTTTGTGCTTTGTTGGGACCTAATGCCTCTTCAAGGAGTTCCATCACTCCTAGGACTTGTGTCTCTGCCAGGACATGCTGGGACTATCAGTTCATCTAGAACTTGTGATTCATGTAATGTGGGAATATTCATTTTTTGAGCATTATTTTCATTTGGATCTTGATTTTTCATCCTTCTATTTTGAGAAATAGTATTTATTGGACCAAGTGGTATGCACGCTTCTGGCATGCAACGTAAAACTTATTAGTTACCTTTACACTTGACTGTGATAACATAAATATTTGTATAATATTGATTTTGATGATAACAAGCAAGATTAAGAATGTTGGAGTCTTTAAAATTGGTTAATTCTTTAAGTTCATGTAAAGTTTTTGAACAAATTTAAGAATTTGGACGAAAATGGGCAACCGTTAATCTTGAAATGGCAAATCGATTTTATAAAGACAACATAAAATTTTGATTTTAGAAGATAATGATCAGTCGTTTATTGAAAAATTGTTAACCAAAAAATTCCAAAGAGCAATTTAACTGAAAACGATGAACCATTTAGCATAAATGGGTAGCCAATAATTTCTTGCATGTTTCTGAAATTAAACGGCAAACTGACAACTCCAAACGATAAGTCGACTTTGTGTAGATTAGTTACTAGAATCAATTGGCAAACCGAATACTAGAAAACGGTAAGTTGACTATTTAAATATGCATAACAGTAACTTGGACAAAGTCAAAATGGTAATGCGATAGAAGTTAATAGCGATCCAAATATGCCCAGAAAGTCAACAATGGTTAGTTTTCTTCTCCAACTATAAAAATGCTCAATCAAATTCAAATCATAACAGATTCTACAATTATTATTGAGCTTGTTATTGTGCATTCAATCCTCAAATGATGTTGAAGTGCTATCTTTGTGCGTTGTGGAGGTGATATGGAACATACATAGCACAACCAAAAATTCTATAGATAGAAAAGATTAGGTTGATAACCAAGCACAAGTTCTAATAGAAAATATTGATAATAAGGTCTAAGATGAATTAATGTTGCATAATGTAAAATGGCATGATTCCGTATAGATATTGGTAATTGTGTATTAAACAACAATCTTCGTGCAATCACCTAAAGTGATTTAATCAATGATTCTGCCATTCTATTTTGTGAATGAACATGTAGAATTGAATGTTCTACATTGATTCGAGCAAATATATATACAATAGTCATCAAATGTCTTAAAAGTAAATTCACAAACGTTATCAAGACATTTGTTTTTTATAGAACTATTTGAAAACTGTGACTTTATTCTTATAATTTAGACAAGTAGTATGGCTAATGCAACATCATAAATGGACAACAAACAAACATGTGACCATTATGCAGATGCTTCAATTAAAATTATAAAGCAACAAAATGGTTCACTTGATGGATGGATTTGCCCACATATTTTTTTTTGAATTTTTTAGAGAAAAGTTGAAGATTCAAAACCAATCTTGAAGGGGATGACCTAACTACAAATTTACCTTATGAGCAAGTGGTATAACTAATTTTATTGGACAATGGAATCTTCTAGTTCTTTAATAGGTGCCATGAGAATTCTCAACCAAGGTGTTTACGTCATAAAATAAATATTTTTAGATCAATGAACTTTTAGTTCATTAGTACATAGCTTTCAATTCAATTTATAATTGTTTAATACAACCCAAATGAGAAAGTTGGATGTTTTTCCAATGTATATTCCCTCTCCGTGGCATTTTTAGTGATGTGGGGGTATTCTATATAATTTTTATGTAAAAATTTAATATGATATTTATTTATACTAATATATTTAAAACTTAACAGATTTCTTTTAGATCTTGCTGAATGTAAAGGCATTTGGAATAAATAATATTATTCCATTTGCAAATAACATAATGGCTCTTCTAAAGCTGTCAATCAAGTCTGCAGATTCTGAAATAATGCTTACATTTCTTTCAAGAAATTTTAATCCCAAGAAATATTTTTATCTTGAAGAATAGTATGTGTAGTTGCATATCAACGAAGCATACATCGCTAATTTTCTTTTCCATGGTAGGTAATTCATTTCTTCATATCCTTTTATTCTAGAAAAGTTCATGTTGGACATCAAAATTATTAAAACATAAAACATAAGGTAAGTTTGATGTGATAACAAAAGTATATAAATAAAATATAAGTAGAGTAATAACTAAAGTTTAATATAACAAAAGTATATGAATAAAATATAAGTAGAGTAATAAATAAAGTTTAGTTAGTATCGATATTTCCATCACTAATTAAATGATCAGTTCTCCATCTGCAGGATCTCACTCATCGATAAAATTAGCCTCAATATTTTTTCCTTAGCCTATTTTGGATGCCTAATAAAGGTTTATTGCTTGCTTATTTGCACAGCAGAAACGTGACTAAAATCCCTTTTTTCTATACTGATAACAAATATCATAATTATTGTTTTCATAAAGTTTCTTTTTCTGAATCCTTGTCTTTACTCTCTTTTTTTTATCGACATTCCACTTTCGGAGGTGTCCATATTTATTATTTTGATTTTCTAAGTTTTAATGATCATGACGGGAGTAATTACCATATTTTTTTGAGTAATGATACAACCACAAACTCTTGTACGAACTTATTTTGTATAAACTGACGTGACATGAATTCATTGATTGAATGAAAATATAAATTAATAAAAACAAATCATGTGGGCCAATTGATATTTAATTCAATCAATGAATTCATCACATCAATTTGTATAAAATAAATTTGTACAAAAATTTATGACTGTATCATTACTGTATTTTTTTTCCGCCTCCTTGATTACATCCCTTATTTCTTTATTCATTTCCATTCGTTTTTTGAAATGATCCAGAACCAGATAAATGTGATTGATGATTCTTCATCAAGAGCTCGTTGTTTTGTTCAGCTATTAGAAGACATGATATCAAATCTAAATAATGGTTGAATCAGCACTCTAGGTACTCTTTGTTATAGGCTTGTATTTAATGCATGAAAAGCGAAAAGTGTCATTTCAAGCATTGTATTTTCGCTAACTTATTCTCCACACAATTTCAGTTGTGAGGTGATGCGAAATAACTCAAAGTTGTAATCAGATACTCTCGAGTAGTCTTGCAATCTTCAGTTCATCTATTCATATTGTGCCTTAGGAAGGAATATGTCTCTCTGGTGATCATATATTTCCTTTACATTATCCCAGAAAATCAGTGGGTCTTCTATAGTCAAATATTGAGCTTTCAGCTTCCATGTAAATGATGATAGAGAAAAATCATTGCTTTTGCCTTGTCTTGTTGGAATGCATGGTTTTCTTACCTTATGGCATCTTCTAGACCCATAGCTTGGGGGTGCATCTTTGCATCTAAAAGCCCAGAAAAATAATTACTTCTAAAGACATCGGGAGCGGGAATTTGTAGATCTGTGAGGTTTGATATCTTTTGAAGAATATCTTACTAATAAATAAAAATAAATACCAAACTCAAAGTATGTTAGATATAAAGAAATAGTGATGTAGAATTTCATTTATCAATTTCGAACTTCATGTTCATATATAGATGTAATGGATTTTAGAACTTTCGGTTCTAAGAATTGCATTTTAAAATTCAGAACTTCGAGTTCTTCTTTCTTTTTGCAAACTTCAAGTTGCATTAATAATTAATGTTTATACGATAATATAACTTAAAAGAATCGTAATAAACAATATCATATCATAATCCTTATTTTCTGATGTGAAGGATCCAACTTAGTGGCAATCATAGAGCATATAAGGACTACTATAATAAAAGTAAAATAAAATTCTACACTTACCAATTAGTATATCTTAGATTAGCTATCCGTGCTGATAGCACGTAATAAATAAAGCAATAATAATTAATGAGAAAGTAAATTTAAGAGAGAAACATAATGTGTCTTAATTCTCTATTGTGTATTAGAATGAAAAGATAATTACAACTCATTGCTATTTATAGTGAAAATTTCCATCAGCTTTAATTTGTAAAATGAATGAACCACAGGCTTATTGAATTTAAGCCATAAATGAACTACATTAAAGTGGTAGTAAATCCATTGCTACACAACATTACAGTCATTTTAAAATTCAAAACTGATTAATCGATAAAATATTATAGGCATTGTATAATTACAAACACAATTTTTTATATTCCTCTTCAAACAATTAAGGGTTGAGAACAATAAATTGATTCTATTGATTTGGAAATACTGGTTACAGTATTTATTTAAGGTGGATGAAGTCTTGAGGCACTATAAAGATAAACATCTGATATTTTTATAATTTGGCTCACGCCAATATCTCAGAATATTATTTAAAAATT
Organism: Citrus glauca; assembly: GCA_029633175.1. NCBI lineage: Eukaryota > Viridiplantae > Streptophyta > Magnoliopsida > Sapindales > Rutaceae > Citrus > Citrus glauca. Next base: position 16,630,910 of record JAQOOD010000007.1, read on the forward strand.
CATTTAAAGTGAAATAGTTTAAAAAAATATAATTAGATAGGTCTATCATTTTTGAAAAAATATATATATAGTTGGGTAGTTCTATTATTATTATACAGAAAACAAAGTGTTGATCTAAAAGCATACTTTTTAAATAAATCATTAATAAATTATGATTTCTTGTTTTATTACCAGCATTGTTCATGATGTATCATGAAAATGTTATCATTTATTTTCTTCATGAGATAAAACTCACAAATCTCTTCCACTTTGAATAGCGCGATGTATTGGATGACAATTTAATCCTGGCCCAGAAGAATTTGGATTTTTTGGACTAGGTCCAATCCATATCAGATGAATTTAAATTCGATATCTAGATGCCATTTTATAAACGTGGATATGTCCCGGTCCGAGTGAACCTGCATGTCCAGAACTTGAATCTGGATTTTGTTAATGTTAATATTAGTTTTTAAATTGTTTTTAATATAAATAGAATTTTTTTTGTATTTGATTTTTTCAGTTGAATGCAGATTTTTTTTTTAGTTGGATTCATTAATCTGAATTTAAAACTAGCAATTTGGAAACCTAAATTTTTCCAAGTTGAACTCATTTCAAACACTAAGTAAAGAAACCGAGTTCATATCTAAGTCCAGTACTCCAAATTTACATCCCTGTCTGAATTCAAAAAGGTTGAACCTAAACTTGGATTCGAATTTTGCCATCCTTATTGATATTTTCAGGTTGCTTAAAAACCTTAAAATGGAGAAAATTCCCTATATTTTCTATGATTTATATCTCTAAAGAAGTTATTTCAACTCTACACGCTGCTTGGTAAGAAGGAAAATAAAAACCTAAATGAAAGAAGTTATATTTCTACTGTCTTTTAAAGAAAATCAGGACCCATGTGTTCCTCTCTCTCTCTTTTTTATTCAACACAAGTTGAAGTCTAGTTAATTTTTTAAAAGGGGAAAAATCATTCAAAATGTTAGTTTTTGTTTCTCAATGATGTTTATAGCAAATAATACAATAATCTGTAAAATTTGTTAGCAATCTTAGATAGAAATGTTTCATTAAAAATATTAAACATTTTCACATCAACATGAATATGGATGGCAAAAAAGCACGGGCTAGGATAAGCCTAGGTCGGTCATGCCCATTTACATGGGATTTGGCCCACCCTTCGCATTCGAGGGCCTAGACAAGGGTTTAGGAAAAGAAGTCCGAACTAGGCCTAAACCCTCTTTTTTTTTTAAAAAAATATAAATTAAAACAATAAATTTAAATTTGAATAATAATGGAAAAATAAAAATGGTAAGTTTAATTCCTAATTTATCAATAATGAATCAAAAAACTTAAAATTATAATCTTAAACTCTCTTTTAAATGCTAATTAGTTAATAAAATGCTTAAATTAGAGAATCCAATATTAAAAATTAAATATCTAAACTTTTATTTACTTTATTTATTATTTTATTTTTAAATAATTATTTTTTAATTCATTATTGATTATAACAACTTTCAAGATTATAACAATTTTAATAAAATTTTAAAAAATAAATAAAAATTCAAGTCCGGCCCAAGCCCAATCCAAGCCCACGTGAGCCCGACCCAAGCCTAAGCCTTACACTTCTTATTTATTAAGATTGAGCCTGAATTTAAAAAAACCTAGCACAAACTCTTAATTTGCCAACCTTAAATATGAAGTGTTAATGAAGCCTTTATAGAGTAGTCGGACTCGTTTAAATAAATAATCACTCGGGACTAGTAACAATTAATAATTATTCAGTATAAACAGTAACGAGTGCTTGTCATCACCCAAACTGTAACAATATTATTTATTAGTGATATATAAACATTTAAATTGAAGTACGGCATCCAATTTTGGAATCATTGGATCTAAATTTAATAGCCTAAATATTTTTAAGAATATATAACACTTCAACAAATTATGGTTGGAATGTCTATCTATTAGAATACAAAACAGACATTTATGAAGCATCAATTTAAACATGCCCTTTTAATCTATGATTAAAACGAATCTAACTGGGAGAAGACTATAATCATTTTTTTTCATTGTTAATATACATTATGAACGCTATATGATATTCACAAAACGTGCATGCTATAATTATATGCAGTAGTCTTTTAATTTTCTACTTTTATAGTTTAAAAAAAAATCAATTTAAGTTTGAAAATGTTTATCCCACAAATTTTTTTTTTCAAATTCAATTATGAAAATGGAATATGCAAAATAACATTATCAAAAGTGATTTAGAATTTAAAAGTGCAATGATCTTGTTTGGTGCTTTTATTGACAAAAGAAAAAAAGGAAAGAAAAATAAGAGAAAATTGTGTTATTAAGAAACAGAAATGAGAGCTTTTTATTCAGAAATTTTATGTGCGAATTTAAATTACTCAATGCATTCTGCAACAAAACTTTTGATGGCCAAAACTCTAGGTTTTTAGTTTTAATCTACTCATTAAATCACATATGAATTCATTGTGAACTGTTGCTTTTTAATGAAAGATTTATATTGAGTTCATCAAATACTTTTGTTTTTGTCAATCAATTTAGTGTTTGGCAACAGAGGAAGTGAAAAAGAAATTCTGTTTGAGGGAAAAATAGGAAAGGCAGTAAAAGCGTCACGTGTCGATTAATGGAATGAGTTCAGAATAATTTGAGGTACCCCATACAATTAGAGGTACTCCACATGAATGAGGGTATTCTACATGAATGGAGGTACCCCATAAAATATGAGATACCCCACATAAATAGGGGTACCCCGAATAATGAGAAGTACCCGGCTGAACGGATGCAAGAGAATCCTCCAAAATATCCACCATGAGAAACGTCTCCGCCTCCTAAAAGATATTATTTAATTTTGTCATAATTAGGAATAAAAAACGATATGCTAAAAGAAGGGACAACTGCCTGTCACCTCTGCCAAAATGAAGGACATTGTCCCAAGGACAGTAGTCCCTAAACGCCTACCCGACAGCTACTGCAGAGGTACCCTGGACTACTCTCTAGCGTGCGCCAGGTTTCTAAAATGATGAGATACGCCTCGAGCATGCACATAATGGCCAAAAATCATGAAAACAGTCAAAGGACGTTAACCAAAAAGGGTATGCCACGTGGCAGCTGAGGTACTATATACATAAAGGCATCTAGGTTTCATTCTCCAACATGCTCTCACCCACCATTAACACTCACACTCCAAAAAATAGGTTTTCTTCAAATTTAAACCATAATTTACAGAGGGTTAGGTAGCTCTCTTTATCATAAAAGCTTAGTTTGCTAACTTGAGCGTCGAAATGTGAACGCCGGGGTACCCCGGCTTCACCTCTAACCTCTATTTCACTGTTTTGCAGGCGTGAAGCTCATTTTGAAGGACACCTCTTTTGTTTCTGACCTTCCACCATTGTTATTACTCCCACTCCCTTTCTCACCTCCCCCAAAGTTCAAATACACCGTACCCCACACAATAAACTAGTGAGGTACCCCGTCTCTCCTAAAATAACAAATTTATTGTTCTAAATTGATTTTGGATTTTCCTACCCTAAAATCAGTTGAAAACAAATTCTATGGTGAATATTAGTCAATTATAACATTATTTTTTATAGAAATCTATTACTTAACAGTAATTGATGATATAAACAAAATCAACTAACTTGATACCCTTAACTTTGACAAATTGACCTGCCATGTCAGCAGTACAATGAACTGATTTCTTTCACATCCAAGAGCAGAAACAAAAAAGAAAGTATACCCTTTTGGGTTTTTTTTTTCTAAATAATTTCTTCTAATTGTTCAAAAATATTTTACAGAATTGCTAAAATGTTTAAAATTATATTCGTTTTACAATCGGTCAACTTGGGTACTAAATTGTACATTTTGTATATGTTTCTTTCAATGCCTCTCTAGCTCTTATTATGTTCAGAAATAGCACTATTATTGCAATTGTTGTTAATCTGTGACCAAAACTTGCAGAGTTTGCTTCAAAGTATTTGACAGCTATTTACATTTTGTCAACAATTGAAATTATATTCCGGAATATGTGATTAATGACTTAAGAGTAAACGATGAGAAGGCTTGATCAATTTCATTGATTTACATGTACCAATATATACAGCAAAGAGTGCAACAACTACCTATATTATTGGTTTGTTACAACTGAATATATCATTATATTCAAAATACTTTGAACAAGTAAACTCCTATAATCATGGAGGAGAATCCTCTATCATGCCCCCTCAAGATGGACTTCTTAAAACCAGTCCGATCTTGCATCGAAGTTGAAGAAAACGTGGTCGTGGGAGAGCTTTTGTAAAAGCATCAGCTAGCTGATCATTAGATGATACATGTGCAACCCGTAAGGAACCATTTTGAACTTGCTCCCTGATAAAATAAAAATCAATAGCAACATGTTTCATCCTTGAGTGAAAGATTAGATTAGAACACAACTGAGTTGCTCCCACATTATCGCAGTAAATAACTGGACAAGTAGGCACTCTAATATGCAGGTCTGTTAACAATGAACATATCTAAGTAAGCTCGGCTGCTGTATTGGCAACTGAGCAATACTCAGTTTCGGTGGAGGATCGTGCTATTGTGTGTTGTTTCTTCGAACACCAGGATACTAAGTTTCGACTAAGATATACCAAGTATGCACCTGTCGATTCAAAATCATCTTTGTTGCCTGCCCAATCGACATCGGAAAAGGCCTGTATACTGGTAGAAGAATGATGATATAGTTGAAGACCCTCATTAACAGTACCTGCCAAATATCGAAGAAGTCGCTTGACACAGGTCCAGTGGTCAATTGTCGGATAATGCATATACTGTGATAAGCGATTAACAACAAAAGCTATGTCTAGTTTGGTGATTAAAAGATATTAGAGACTGCCCAACATAGCACGATACTCAGTGGCATCATCTAGAGGAGTGCCAGATTGTGACATCAGCTACGCAGTAGTTGGAAGAGGAGTGAGTACTGATTTTGCTGCCGTCATGTTTGCTTGCTTTAATAACTCCAGTATATATCTTCTTTGAGATAAGGTCAACCCCTGGTCATTCGGTACAAATTTAATGCCCAAAAAATATGCCAATTTTCCAAGATCTTTAAGAGAGAATTGCTTGGCAAGAAGAGTTATAAATTCATTGATCTTGAGAGGTTTGTCCCCCGTGATTATGAGATCATCAACATACACAATGAGATATAAAATATGTATGCCATCATTATATACAAATAGCGATGTATCAGCCATAAAATTTTTGAACTCGAAGTGAATAAGAAATGATCGTAGTTCATTATACTAGGCGCGGGGAGCTTGCTTTAGTCCATAGATGGCCTTTCGAAGCTTGCAGACATAGTTAGGTTTGTCACCATCTATGAATCCTTGAGGTTGAGCCATGTATACATCCTCATACAAGTGCCCTTGAAGGAATGCATTATTTATGTCTAGTTAGCGTAGCTCCCATCCATGACTGACTGTAATGCTTAGAACAATACGAACTATTGTTGGCTTTACAACCGAACTGAAAATATCGTAGAAATCGACACCTGGTCTTTGATGAAATCCTTTGGCCACCAAGCGGGCTTTATACCTGTCAACAGAGCCATCATGATTTCTTTTTATTTGAAAAATCCATTTCCACCCAACAAGATTATGATGTGGATATGGTGAAACAAGAGCCCATGTCCAATTCTTAACTAAAGCATTAAACTCATCAGACATTGCTTGTCTCCACTTGGAGTCTTTTAACGCTTGAGTTACTATGGTTGGTTTAATTTCATCAGTGGTGGCAAGTTGAGCAAAGACATTCATTCTGCGAATAGGTTTATAAATATTATTTTTAGATCTGGTGACGATGGTGTGAACAGGAGGCATTAATCGTTCTAGGCTAGTGATTGAGGTATGTTAAGATGCATAAGGTTGTAGTTGTAGAGATAGGTATTTGTAGGGGATGAGGAAACCAAGTGGCTATTGTGTTTGATTGGTATATGGACTCTTGTGGTTTTTGGTGGACGAATGGGAATATAGACTCTACAAACTTGACATGTCTAGAGATGTAAACTTTGGAAGAACTTGTATTAAGACACAAAAATACACTCTGACTTGTCGAATAACCAAGAAACACACATGGTTTAGAATTGGACTCTAGTTTGTGAACCTTTAAGGTCTGAGCCACGGATAGTAAAGACACCCAAAAAATTTGAGTTTGGTATAATTGGGTTTTGCCTCAAAAATTTTCTCATAGGGTAATTAAAGTGTTGTTGAGGTCATTAGTGTTTCTGATGGTGGTGGCCATTGCAGGATTTTCTTTTCAGAAATAAGGAGAGAAAGGGAGAGCCTCTCAAGCTCTGATACCATAATGACTTAAGAGTAAACGATGAGAAGGCTTGATCAATTTCATTGATTTACAAGTACCAATATATACAGCAAAGAGTGCAACAAATACCTATATTATTGGTTTATTACAACTGAATATATCTTTACATTCAAAATACTTTGAACAGGTAAACTCCTATAATCATTAAGGAGAATCCTCTATCAATGATAATTCTTGGAAGATGTTACATTTCAGGAATCAAGAAAAGGAAAAAAAGATGATTGCTCATCATTATCACTGTAGTTGCTTTGGCAGATTGACTTTAATCCAAAGATTTTTTTAACCGACTTCTGCAGAACTTCAATCTGAATTTATGAAGACTTTAGAGGCAATTTTGGTTTCCTTGGAACTTGTTCAGAAAGCTTGCTCTTCTTCAGACTACTTTCACTGCTCGTAAACTGAAATTCTCTATCATCATTATCAAGAACTTCATCAGAAATCCTCCGCATAACTGATTTCTTGAAAATTGATCTAACAAGTGCTTCATCTTCCGAGCTCTCTTCCTTTTCTTCTTTTGCAACAGGAGCCGTGCTTGTGCTCTGTCTCTACAAGGCCCTAAGCATATGTTAACATGAAAATGTTAATTAATATTAATTTTGATAATAACAAACTTTAAATGATTTTTTGATAAAAATATTGAAGTTATTTCTTAACAAATGTTAGTAATAAAAACTATTCCATTCATGTTTTAAAAGATGGTTTTCAAATTGGAAAATGATGCTTCACGAAAACTGGTTTAAAATTGTTTCTGGCAGAAAACGGTGAGCCGTTTATTTATAAACGATTAACCGATTACGACCAGAGAGCAAAGGTTTGTCTAGGCTTTAACCGATTAGTGAAAAACGGAAATGAAGAGCTTACTGGACACTAACGGTGAACCGTTTATTTACAAACGGTTAACCGATAACGTCCAGAGATTAATGTCACCCAAAGCCTTAGCCGTTTACTTAAACGGATAACTGTTGCTCTTTTTGCAGGTCAATAGACACTAACGGTGAACCGTTTATTTATAAACGGTTAACCGATAACGTCCAGAGAGTAATGTCAACCAAAGTCTTAGTCGTTTACTTAAACGGATAACCGTTGCTCTTTTTGGGGGTTACTGTATACTAACGGTGAACCGTTTATTTGCAAACGGTTAACCGATAACGTTCAGAGAGTCATCTCATGCAAAGCCTTAGCCGATTACTTGAAACGGATAACCGGTATTCATTTTCAGGTCACTGGACGTTAACGGCGAAAGGGTAACCTAAAAACGGCAAACCGTTTATTTGAATTCTGTTTTAACGGTAACTTTGACCAGCACAAACGGTTAACCGTTAACAACTAACGGTGAACCGTTTTCGGGCAGACAACTAATAACGGCTAGTTTTGCAGCTCTACTTATAAATAAGCTCATTCAAATTCAAATGAGATTGATCACAACACAACCATTGAGCATATACACGAGTTTGCAATCTTCAAAGAGCTTTAAACATATTCTTACTCCATCAATTCACACTTTGAGCAATTGACTTGTAATCTTATACATAGTGTGAGAGGGAAACGTTTTGTAATATTTCATTCTGAGGGATTGTGAGTGTTGGGATACACTTGTGTTAAGAGATTAGGGATAATCTCTTGTTGTAAAGGTTATTGACACCTTGAAAGTCAAGTGTAAGAAATTGAAGCCTTGAAGGCTTGATTAGTGGAATCCTCGAGCCCGGAAAGCTTGGAGGCGTGGGCGTAGGCGGGTTGGCCGAACCACGTAAACATCATTGTGTTTGATTCTCTTTTCCCTTATCTTTTTACTTCGTGATCAATTTATTTATAATTGTTTTTAATTTTATTTTTAGATTTGCTTAATAATTTAATTTTAGTGTGATTTGTTATAAAAACCCAATTCACCCCCCTCTTGGGTTGCCTAGATAGTATTTCAGCATATCATCTACACAAACAGTTAGATGTCTAGACTTGTTGACATAATGTTATCAAGTGCTCCAAAGGTATCCATCTCCCTCTTGGAATCCAAGGTTCTTTTCTCCAAGCCTTTCATAGCGTCATCCCCATCTCTCTCTTCCTTATCCTCCTCTGCACGCCAAGGTTCAAAACTGCAGTTACACTAGACTCCACTACATAATTTGAATTTTGAGCATCCGTTTTTATTATCAGCTCGGCTAAGCAACGTGCACACTTAAAATAAAACCTAAATATTTGAATTCCTAGATACTTCTCGCCGATTACATCTTCTTGGTGAAAATTAAATTTGGTCTATTTATAGATGAAACTGCCACAAGCGCTACACCAGATGCTCATGGATATCATAGAACGAACACTCATTTGTTGGTTTCGTTTTCATCGAATCCTTGGAATTTTTTATAGATCAAAATCCATGGGTAATACTTATTCAACACTTTTCTTTCACCCATTAGAAGAAAAGTAACAACAAAAAAGAGCAAGAAAATGAAGAACAAATACTTTGGGTGCAAATCGCACACACTGATTATATTATATTTACAAAAGACCAGTCCTAGTTCCTATACACTCGTTCCATAAGGGTCAAAGAGAGTGAATCTATTTTGAACTACAATAATTCTTTTTCCTCATACAACTTGAATTCTGTTTCAAATATGTCAACTTATTAACCCGACCCGCTCTCATTTTTTGGGATTTTGGGGCCCGGAATTACTGGGGATTGAGCCTATCAAAGTTCTTCTAAATGAAGGAGTCTTTGTTATAAGACAAGTGATTAATTAAAATGATGATGGTGGAAGTATTTTTGTTGAAGCTGGCTTTGATCTGAAGGTATGTTTTAGATATTGTAACAATGCATACCTACAAGATGGGGTTTTGTATTTCTTCTTGTTGGGAATTGTGATGTGATCACTTGTACATATCAATGATACTCTTAACAAGTCATATTTTAGTTTGCTAATTTGATTGCAAACAGCCATTGAGCAAAAACATGAAGAGAGGTTTCCTCAGCACAAAAAGAGTCACAAAGCATGTAACTGGAAGTGATGAGAATCCATGTTTTTCTTTTGTTCTTTTTTTTTTGTTTGAACCATCCGATATCCGACGATCACATTGGGCCCCGATTATTCTGGATTCGGGCTGGGTGCCAACAAAACTCTCCTAACGAGGGCGACTCCCAAGGGACTCGAACTGAAGAGCAAACTCAGTTGAGCCACCTAAGGGGTTCAGCTGGCGCCAGCTGAACCAACACCTTGTTGGTTTGTTCTTTTGTTCTTTTAGTTTATAACGAATCATTTTCACGTAGCTTTATCCTCGTAGAAGAGAGAAATCTTATTAGAATTGTTCATATAAAAAATTCATTCTTTGGAACCATATCACATCCTAGATCAAATTAAAAATTATCTTGATTCATCCCACCACAATGAATTGCCAAAAACCAAGTTGGTGATGATGACCGTGTTGAAGAAAAATACAGTTTTTTAAATTTTTTATAAAACCTTTTAAGATCGCTTTCATACAATATATAAGAATTTGTAATCTAAAAATTGTACCTTGAAAATCTGATTTGACTTTTTCTGCTGAAGTGATTTAGTCTCCCAGATCACGATCCGTCACAATTATGCCTGTTAGATCACGATCTGTCACCACCATGCTTGTTAGATCATGAACTGTCACCAATGATCTTTCAGGTTATGACTCATGTTTGATCTAAACTTGACGTATAGGCGCCTTTATCACTACTAAAGTAACTAGCACGAGAAAATTTTTCTCTCAATAGTAGAGAGAAAAAACTTTTTCTCTGATGTGTATAAAGTGACTGCTCTCTCTTTCTTTAGAGAAAATAAGTCTTTTTATATCTCCCTTTAGTGAAAACCCTAGGCTCCAAATAATGAAAATAAAAACTCGCGTTACTTGCTTTTTCTATAGAGGACCCACCTTATAAAATAACATAAGACGTCTTACACACAAATTAATTAAATGGAGCCTCCCACTAAATAATATATTTAGGCTTTTGACCCAAATAGCTAGTTATCTTGCTTATTAATCCAGTAGTGGTACAGTCAATTAAATGAGCTAACTTGGGGATCATTTGGGAATATACAATAGTAGCTATAACAATTAGGTCTGTAATTAAACTAGCCTAATTATTTAATTCCAAATCTACTCCACTAAAAGATTGGAATTGAACTCATAATTGTATGCTCAAATAATAATACATCACAAGACACATTGATTTTTTGACTGCACAATCATTTGTACCACATCATTAATTAAATCGATATCTTAACTGTCTAATTGATTTAATTACATCTTATTCCTTGATATTTACTGACTTTCTCTAATGATCATTTTCAACATACTAAATATGTTAACACACTCTGGCCAGAGAATTCTATGATCAAATGCCGAAACCCAGCAAGAGATATGTTGTACAAATTCTATAATGTTACTCTATAACTCCAATACTCATAAATGCTCCCACCAAGATACCGGGTAATCTAGACTGCAAGTATGTGTCATGCCCATTAGTAAATCAAATGGAATAACAATTGTAATCATAAAATCATAATTAACTCAAGATTACGATTACAGTAAAATAAATACCTATGAGATTTAATAAGTCTGACAGTTATTACAAAGTTAATTAAATCTCATATGTGATCATGTTCAATGTAGTCGTACTACATCAATAAATTCATACATGATTAAGACAAATCATTCAATGAATTTATTATAGTCTATACCTAAATAAAGTGTCCAACTTTATTTATCAACTGTGAACAAAATTTTTTTAATCATAAGATAACTTGTATTTATGTCTTCTGTGGTGATCACATAAATACATATAATATGATTAAATGAACTTTAATAAAAATATTGATGCAATTAAGATATTTGAATAAAATACCTCATTAATTTTATTAATCAGAAAAAATATTTATTACAATTAAATAAACACATATGCTTTTAAAGAGTATATTTTCCCTACAGACCGACCATAAATTTTGAAATGATTCCTAAATAGGATCATACTCTCACGTGATTTATAGGATTGCAATGTCTTAGCCCCAAAGTGAATGCATGATAAATACTGTCAAAAGTCTAGAAAATTAAGCGACCAAATCGAAAGTATGGATAAGTGTCTAGAGGATCGAAACATGTCATTGATTGACTCCATTATTGCTGTGCAGTTTTTGGATGTCCTAATTGGACCTCCTAAAGGTAATTTGATTGTGGCCTTTGATTGGTGGCTCCCCTGTCATCATGTCACCAACTTCCATGATCGTCTACCACTAGGCAGGCATCGGCCCTGATTGAACCGATATTTGCCCAATGGTAAAACTTCATATAGACTTTATCCTTATAAAATTCATATCAATTCTTATCAAAGTAGTTCGTGGTAATAGAAGAACTTAGTCAAAAAAAGAGGAATTTTGAAAGCTATAAGCAATTTAACTATATAAATCTCGTGGCCAATGAGGGCTCAAGCCCTATTGGAAAATATAATTTCGGTACCCAAATCTGGGAAAATTTGAATTGCTTATGACATTGCTATTTAAAATACTGAGCAACATTATTTTTATTTAATTCACGCCAATATCTTAAAATAATATCTAGAATTTATTTAAAATATTCCAAATTGCTATAGTTGGGTGCCTTTATTAAACTACAAAATCACATTAACTTTTATTAAAGATATGCAGTTCATAAAGTGTGATTTGATTTTCACATCCAAAAAAAAAATCCCCACTTATATAGCATGAACTATGCGGTCCCTTCACCCTTATATTGCTTTTATCCCAAAGGTTGCCAAACCCAAAAAAGTGACCGAATTTAAGCCTATAAATCTGTATAATGTGATTTACAAAGTAGTGGCGAAGACTATAGCTAATAGAATAAAACAGATCTTGCATTAAGTTATCTCGCCTACACAAAGTGTCTTTATACCTAATAGACTTATCGCAGATAATATTATTATTGGATATGAATGTCTTCACAAAATTAGGCATAATAAAAGTGCAAAAAAGGGGTTGGTAGCTTTAAAACTAGATATTAGCAAGGCCTATGATAGAGTGGAATGGAGGTTCCTTAAACAAACTATGGGGTGGCTAGGCTTTTCACATAAATGGATAAAGCTAGTCTTGAATTGTATTACAACAGTAAATTTTTCTGTAATCATACATGGCAAACTCAAAGGGTTATTTCGTGCTCAAAGAGGTCTTAGGCAAGGGTGCCCTCTATCTCGATATGTATTCCTTATATGTGCAGAAGCTTTTTCAAATCTGTTGATGCAGGCAGAAACACAAAACATGATCCATGGGCTGCGGTTTGGGCAGGAGATCTCCATCACTCAATTATTATTTACTGATGACAGTTTAATTTTTGCAAGAGCCTCAACGAATGAGTATAATCAGTTGAAAGCTTTGTTTGACTCTTATGCATCAGCCTCAGGGCAAATCTTCAACTATGAGAAGTCATCAATTTTCTTTGGTGGTAAGGTGAGTGAGCAACAAGCTGAAACCATTAAAAACATCTTCCAGCTAAATGTAATATCGAGACACGAGAGGTATTTGGGGCTGCCTTCGATGATTGGTCGGAAAAAGATGAGCTTTTTTAATGATAAAAAGCTCATGGTACTGAGTAAGATATCTAATTAGCAACACAAATTCTTTTCAACTGGAGGGAAAGAGGTGTTAATCAAGGAAGTAGCTCAAGCGATTCCAGCCTATGCCATGAGTGTTTTTAAGCTCCCTATCGGGTTGTGTGAAGATATTCAAAGAGCGGTAGCAAAATTTTGATGGGGCTTCAAGAAAGACAAACACAAAATTCACTGGGCAAGATGGGAGAGACTAAGCCACGCAAAGTGTAGAGGTGGTATGGGCTTTAGAGATTTTTTTAGTTGCAACCAAGTGATGGTGGCAAAATAGGGATGGAGAATACTTCAGGATCCAAATTCTTTGACTGGCCAAGCTCTAAAAGCCAGATACTTTAAATGCTCAGATTTCTGGAATGCTAACTTGGGATAAAATCCATCTTTCCTCTGGAGGAGCTTGTTGTGAGGTAGACAAGTTTTAAAAAATGGGGCTAGATGAAGAATCGGTAAAGGCGATATGGTGCAAGTTTATAAGAGTTATTGGATCCCAAGGCCAACTACCTTTAAACCCTGCTCAATACCATCTTTGCCAGAGGATGCTAAAGTTGCAAAGCTAATTAATGCAAGGAACTAGTGGAAAGCATATTTAATTTTGGAGCACTTTAACAAAGAATATGCAGCAGCCATAATGATAGGGGTGTCAAAAAAGCTCGCCCGGACCGAACTTGGCCTAGACTCGGCCAATCTGGTTCGGGTTTTCATATAAAAACCAGACCCAGGTTTGAAATTCTCAAACCTGAACATTTCCAGACCTGAGTCCAGGTTTAACACCAAAAACCCAGAACTCGAACCGAACCCGATTTTTTAATAAATTAATATACATACATATATATATATATATATATTATATAATTATGAATTTATGATATATTAGATGTTATTTAAATTTATTGTGTGATTATTGTGTTGTTGAATTTAATTAATTTATTTTTTTATATATAGATTGAATGAATTTACGTTAAAAATTGGATGAATTTAGGTATTAAAAAGTAGATTGAAATAATTTTTATTTATCATTTGTGCAAATTTTGCATTCTTAGTATGTTATATATTTGTATTTGACTATTATACTTTTTTAAAACTTGAGATTGAGTGTGTTTATTTGATTATTTTTTTTTTAAAATTTGCATTATTAGAGAAATTAAAAAAATTGAAGTTATCACATGCGGGTTTAGAAGTCGGGATCAAAACCCGAACCCAAAAGGCGTTGGGCTCGGGCCCAGACCGCACCCGGAAAAACCGGGTTTTAACCCGAGTCCGATCTTATATTTCACTCATCCCATCCGGTCCGGTCCCAGGCAACACCAAAACCTGGACCGGACCCAAATTTTGCCAAGCCTACATAATGAGGATCCCTCTCCCTAAAAGCCTAAAAGTGGATGAAGTTTGCTGGCATTTTGACAAGAAAGGCATGTACACAGTTAAGAGCGGCTATCAGATTGATCTGAAATATCCTGATATCCCCAGCACCTCGGAGGATTGCTCGTGTTACTGGAAGGCCATGTGGAGATTAGAGCTACCTGAAAAGACAAAAATCTTTTTATGGAGAGCTGCTCAAAACATGCTACCAACCATGGAGAATTTATAGAAGAAGAAAGTGATTGCATCCCCTTTATGCCAAATTTGCAGAAGAAGTGTGGAAATTGTTTCTCATGCCCTGATCGAGTGCAAAGCAACGAGTAAGATTTGGAAACAGACAATCTTAGTTGATAAAGGCATTGAAGTTTATAAAGGGCAGGATATGCTGGAAGTGTGGTTTCAGATGTCTAAGAGGTTGTGCAAAGCAGACTTGGAATTATTGGGTGCTTCCTGGTGGATTACTTGGAATACTAGAAATCAATTACTTTTCAAAGGGGAGAAAATCAACTCAAATGTCTCAGCTGCAAAGGCCCAAGCTATAGTTGAAGCCTATTAAAGAGTGAAGTATGTTGGAAGTTCTCAAGCTGCAAACCAAGAAGAAAAAAAGCATCATCAGTGGACTCCACCCCCTACTAGAAGCTTCAAAATTAACGTGGATGCTGCTACCAATGTTGAAGCTAAAACAATAGGCTTGGGGGCTGTTATTAGGGATGATAAAGAAAGAGTGGTGGCAGCTGCAATTAAACCATCACGACTAAGCTGGGATGTGCAGTTTACAGAGGCAGAGGCTGTAGAACTAGGACTTCAAGTGGCCAAAGAAACTCAATTGACATCCATTATCATTGAGACAGATTGCCAGGAGGTTGTTGATTTGGTCAACCATAAGAAAGGGAGCAAAATAGAAATTTGCCAGGTGATATCAGCAGTTCAAGATATGAGAGGTGACTTTCACAAGATTATCTTTCAACACATTCCTAGATTAACTAATGAACTAGCTCATAGATTAATTAAGTATGCTCTTAAGAGTGAAGCATCTAATGTTTGAATGAACTCTTATCTGGATGATATTGTTTGTATTTTTGAAAATTTTACTTAATGGAAAGTCTATTTTCTTCTTAAAAAAAACTATGTGGTCCCTCAAATTTTCAATATTTTTATTGTCACTTTTTCATGTGAACCGGAAAATATTAATGTAATGATTGAGCACATCCCAATCACGCATGCTGCTAAAAGTAAAAATTTAAGAAAGAAAAAACGAAAAGAAGTCGTCTTTTGATTTATTTCCTAACTCTAAAGAAAAATAAAAATTATTTCAGTTTTAAAGTATTAAATTTAAGAAAAGAAAAGGACTCCAAAACTCTTAGGTAAATAACTTTGTTCTGCCATTTGTTTTTTTTTTTTTTGGGGGCGGTGGAGCTGCAATTTTTGATATTGAAGCAGAGGAAGATTTTCTGTTTCCCTCTGACTTAACATAAGACTCAAAAATTAATCTTGGGAATTCCTTTTTCTTTTTCCCTTTACAATGCTGTATTCACAAAGACATCCTAAATCTCACAGCAGCCTAAATTCCTAATTTGAAAAAAAGAAACAGCAGAACACTCATACAATCTTCTAATGAAGTTCACCATTTCTCTCTCGGATTCTGTTGAAATATTTTCCCAGAAATTGCCGCAGCCAGCGCCGTCGTAAAATTAGGATCTTTTGTCAATGAAGAAGCCATCTGTTCCACCAAAAAATTTCTCACTTCTGGACTGGTGTCAATTCTTGGTTTCAAAGCCTTATCTTCATTGCTGGACCTTTTATTAGACCTTGTGAGATCGAGAGTGATGGTTTGTGCGGTCGAGCAGGGGACCGAACCGGCCGTCACACAACGGCTTGTTGAACCGGATGCTGCGTCCATTTGACACGGAAGTGGATGGTTGTGCTCCCCCTCGTAAGTCGCTACCAATACAGATTGGTCCTCAACACTTCTTTGTACCTGAAACATAATTAAATTGCAAAACTTATTCTTTTTCCCTTAAAGAAAAATATTTTTCCAAGAAAGTTTTAAAAAAGATATGAATCTAATTGCATATCATATGTGATTCTTTTCAAAAGGATTCATGTAATAAGTTGTGCATTGATTGTGTAAAGAAATTCCATTCGGGGCTTACCTTCTTTTTAACTGGGCAGCTTGGAGCGAAAGAGCATTTGAAGTAAGCTCTAGGAGAAGGATTATCTCTAGTGACCTTTTGTCCGTATTTCCTCCATTGATATCCATCTTTCACAACCTATATAAAACAAGTTCAAAATTAGATTATTCAACCACATAACATAACAAATTGCATAGCAAAAATCCCATCAACATTTTATGTAACATATTGGGTGCTTTTGTTATTTGGACTTACAAGGCTGGTGGTATCAGATGGTTCGGTCCTATAATGAACTCTCGAAATCTTTGCCTTGATGTGTTCTTCCCTTGGTTTCTTGCAAGATTCTTCATCAGTAGAACTGCTTTCAGAATTTCCCATTGTTAGCGCAACATTGTTGTCGTTGTTGCTGCTTTCGGATTTTCGTTTCTTCGATGAACTAATAAAAACCTCCTTACTAATCTCAGGATTCTTGCTCATATAATCCATCAATTGGTTTCTCAAAGCATTGTAACTCTCACACAACGCTGTTAACGTTTCTGTTAGCTTCTTATTTTCTGCACTCACGCGGTTCAATTCCGCCACTAAAGCTCCGGTCTAAAAATTATAAAAAACAAAAAGATCAGCATTTTAACAACATTTTAATTAATGTACGCATCAAAAAATGTTTCCTGGAAGAACAAATTAAGTAAATCAAAGTTCTTTTTAGTACAACTTATGCAGCTCCCAATACATTAATCTACAAATAATAATAAAAATAATAAAGTAATGCTAACTAATGGAATCCTGTACATGTAATCACCTCTTGTTTCACAGAATCCTTGTTCCCAAAACCAGAAAAATCGCCTTGCAATTCTTTCTTCTGAAACCCAATAACAACAAAGAATTTTTAAGCTTCTGAATGATATAATATATCTCAAAACAATTGGAAATTAACCAAGAGTATAGTAAGTTCGACGTACCGCCGGCGCCAGAACTTCATCATTCAATCGGAGAGGTTTGGAGTTAAGATCCAATGAAGTATCAACCCATGAAAAAGAATCCATAGCTAACCACCAAGAAGAAGAACAAATTTACTCAAAAGACTTGTATTACTTAAATTTTCTCAAACTTCTAGCAAACCCACAAAGCCAAGTAAATATATACCCACCAAAAGTGGCCTCAAATTGACCAAAACAAAACTCAAGACTAAAATCCAAAGTTTTCTCAAATTCAAACCATGCATTATAGAAAGCTCAACTTGTTGGAAACTTAGTGGAAAAAGAATGAGAGAAAAGATAAGATACAAAATATAGATAATATTTGTCACAAGAGCTGGATGTGCTATTATTATATAAGCCAATACCGTACAAGAACGAAGAATGAAAGTGGGTGAGTTAAGGAAGCTGTCGGTTACTTGTTTTTGAACTTCTTATTTTTTTCATTTTCTTTTGTCAAAGGTCAACAAGCAGAAATAGAAAAGTGCATGCACAATTAATTTTTTGGAAGGCGTTAGAAGTTTTAAATTGACCCGATTGCTATCTCTGTCTACCAATTGGCTTTACTTTATTTTCGAGTTTTGAAGTATTTTCCACGTTAAAGTACTATTATTTTATTTTTCTGAACGGAATACTTTTGTTTCTACACATGAAAATGGAATATTTTATGTTTCATTATATTATTGAGAAAGTCTAGAAATTCATGTCTTCTAGACTCCCACTCGTTTCTCTTGTTATGTAAGTCATAATTATTCTCGTAATAATTAATGGATATTAATGGATCAAGATCAAC
The DNA here is from genome assembly GCA_029633175.1 of Citrus glauca. NCBI lineage: Eukaryota > Viridiplantae > Streptophyta > Magnoliopsida > Sapindales > Rutaceae > Citrus > Citrus glauca. Next base: position 16,649,150 of record JAQOOD010000007.1, read on the forward strand.
AATCTAAATTGTAAATTAAGTTTGTGACTAAGAAATGAGTATTAATTAGGTTATAATTTTTTTAAAAAATAAAATTGATATCGCATCGTGGAGTAGTTAATTGAAAATATTACTTGGTTCACAATTTATTTTTATTTATTTCGTATTTCATTTAATTGTGTAATATCATGTTATTTTGTAAAAAAAAAACTGTAATAGTAAAATATATAATAAATGTTAAAAAAATAAAATTATCTGAAATAGTGAAATCGATCAACTTTACTTTTGGAGATTAGATTATTTTATTTTATTTTCTTTTTTTCTGTTTATATCATGGTGCTATTTAATACAATATAATTAAATTACAACCGCAAGACAGGTAGTCGATAGCATTTTTTCGTTGGTAGTGGAACTCGAAGCGACTCACATGGGTTGGGAGAAGAAGGGCAGAATTTAGTTTCCTCTAATCAGATGGTTGAAAAAAATAAAATCATGTGACATAATCTAATAAAAATTATCTTATGTTCTGCCACAATAATTAAAGAGCAGTCGGAATCGATTTTAAAATTTAAGTTCTTACATAAGTTTCTTAAATGTAATTATGAGACTACTTTATCTAGTTGATGTATCGACTACACGTAGTTATACTTCTTTAAATCATTTTTTATTTCCAAGTTTGGCATAATACTGAATCCATTTGAACTTCTGCTCATCAATTCACAAAAACCAGTCAACTTGAATTACGGGCTGACTTTAATATTGAATTTTTAAAAAAGTGGTTGCATAAACCAAGTTGTCAGGTGTGAAACAAATCTTGTTTAGTCCGCAGCCGTATTCCCTTTGTAGAGCAATGTCAAAATTGCCAATTAATTGTTGACAATTTTAGTGCAAAAATGGTACGATCAATGTGTCTATTATATTTATAACTAAAACATGGATTCACATTTTCTACTCGTCTTGTCTTTGATTTTCTTTTTTGAGATTTAATAATTAATGGTTCATTAAAAAATAAAAAAATAATATATCTAAACGATACACTATTATTCATATGTCACAAGATTTTTAAAAAATAACTGAAAAAAAACGAATAAAGCATTTGTTTCCCTCAAACATATCATAAAAATAAATAAAATTTTACTTTATATATTTTTTTATTTTTTTTAAAGAAAATCTAATCTCCTCTCCACTCATATATGAATGGAATTCAAATTTTAAATTTCTTATTTTCAACTTGAGATCACAAAAATTATTATGTTATTCCAATAAAATAAACCCATCATGCTTTTATTTATCGCATCGTCCAAATCAATGTATAATTGTTTATTCACACTGTCCTTGTGACTACAAAATCAAATACAGCAAAAAAAAATTTTAGCCACACGCATTCTAAAGTAGCACAAAATTACGCTCTGAGTGGGAGGAAAAAAAATAAATAAATAAACACTACTTTATATGGGTTTCTATTTCGTGTGGATATTTCATAAACACGTGTTAGTGAATAGTCGGTTAATCTTAATTAAACTAAATAATTTGTGATTCTTTGAAAAAGTATCTGTCTACCTCCATAAACTTTGAGAAGCAAAAGCAAGTGGTCCCAAGAAGAAGTGTTTAATCAAGGTGGCCTGGCTTCAAGTCTTCAAAAGACAGCCGACGTTATAATTAAAAGCAAATCTTACAAATTGGATAAAATCTCATCCATTGAGGGGGTTAAAAAATTAGTCAAGATTAATTGAAGAATCCCTGTGCTAAGATACTCAAATAAATAATTGCATGTTCAAATCATGAAAAAAGATTAACTTAATTCCCTTTTTCGAAGAAAAAAAAACTCAAGTCAAGGTCCTACAAATGGGCGGTGGGTGGGGCTGATGAGGTCACTGAAATTGAGGTCATTGCGTTCATCACGAATTGATCCCAATGCCCAAAAAAACAAAAGTCAATATTGAATTGGAAGAATATATGAAAGTTGGTGAGTCTATCCATTGAACAAAAATCAAAACTATGGCAACAACGTTCTGGTTCATGAACTGATTTTTATTTTCATTATCAAGTCCATTTCCATGTCCATGTCCAATTAATTGCACGACCGAATATGAAAACCAATGACCAAAATAAATGTATTAGATGGAGTACTTTTCCATTTCGACCAGTCTTAACTAATTTCAAGCCAGTTGCATGACTTAGTTCAATTACGATGATTCTAATAATGACCAAGAAAAAATTCAACGTGGAAAAAAAAAACAAAAATCGAGGTTGTTTTTGGGAAGCTCAACAATATTTGTGGTTGGGTGGGCACGGTTCGATTCGGTTCGAAATTAAATAGAACTGATTTAAATATGTTATTTCATAAAAAGAACCGAATAAAAAGCGAACTCAAACGGTTCTTTTTGGATCGGTTCTAGGCCTATTCGGCCTATTTTGAATTTTTAAATTTTTAACCCATTAGACCTCATGAATGTAATAATTTTTTTCAACAATTAATTTGTCCTAATTTTATTATAAATATTAACAATAAATACAAAGTATTCAAAATACATTTTATCACTAATATCTTACTAACTATTAATAAGATACTCCCAAAATATGAAATGTTAAAATTTCAAAATATATAACCAAATTCTAATACTTCATCTATATAAACAGAATCATAATGTTATAAAGAGATATAACACATGTTTGATTTTAATAAAATCATGTTTGATTTGAATAAAATTAAAAAATAATTCGGTTTTTCGGTTCGGTTTTTTAGTTCAGCTAAGTGAACCGAATACCGAACCAATATTTCGATTTTTTTTACAAATGGTATTTTTTATTTTAAAAAAAAAAGAACCGAATTAGAAAAAAATTATCAGTTCGATTTAATTTTTTTAAGATTACGATTTTTTTGCCCACTCCTAATTTGTGGGCTTACGTGAATGAATAGCTTTAACCAGCAAAGACTTAAGGCTAGGCAAACGGTTCGGTTTTTTCCGAACCGAACCGAAATAACTTAATTCGGTTAGGTTCGGTTCTAAGGTAAAAAACCGAATGGTTTGAAATTACAAGAACCGATTGGTTTACATTCGGTTCGGTTCAAAACCGAACTGAACTGAAGAACCAATCGGTTCAGTCAAATTATTTACAAATTAATTTAATAAAAATTCAAAATAAAAAATAAAAAATTTAAATAGCTAAATCACAAATACATGTATATGTGTAAACCGAACCGAACCAAACCGAATAAAATTGTACTTAAAACTGTAAAATACATGAATATGTGCGAACCGAACGAAACCAAACCGAACTGAATTGTAGAACCGAAACCAAACCGAAATATTTCGATTTGGTTCGGTTCGGTTCTACAATTCGATTCGTATTCGGTTTGAGTTTTTAAGAACCGATTGGTTCCGGTTCGGTTCAGTTCGGAGCCCGAACCGAACCGAACCAAAAAATGCCCACCCCTACTGCAAAGTAGTGAGTTGTTTGGTGTTGGTCGTGGCCACTTGGGTATTTACAGGTAATTTTGGCCTGTACAAAATGTGTTTGGTACTTTGTACTTGCACGATATTAAGTCAAATGGAAATATTAAAACTGGTTTGCACTTTTTTTTAGGTATTTTTACTTAGAATTTATAGATAATTACAAAATTATATTATGGAATACGTTATCACTAACTTAGATTGATTCTATTACAGTATTACAGATTTTTTTTTGTGCTATGATTTATTTATCTCTATTAATATTTAGACATGCATCTACTTTTATCTTATTTGAGAAAGGAATAAGAGTCCTATCTTAAAGATAAGGACTTAAACTGGCTTCGCTTCCTCAAGTTTAAGGTAAAAAATCGTAAGTCCATTAAATTTTGCACTGTATTTATTTGTCTTAATTTTAATACAATATTAAGTTTGATGAGGTAGGATGAACTAATTTTTTATATGTAGAATTTCAATGGTTAGAACAAATTTTATCTAATTAAAACGAAAAATGCATTAAAAAATAAGCTCGTGCATGTGTATTTGTTTACGTAAAGAGTAAATGTCCGTCTATCCTCTATAGTTTGAACTAATTATTCTATTAATTCTTATATTTTTAAAGATTGTCCAAATAACCAATATCGCATTTTTTTATAGATAAATTCTGCTGAATCATATCTATTTACATTTACCTTTTGTATATCATATTTATTAATAAAAAAAATTTATCCTAAAAATATTAGATTTAACGTCTAAAAAAAAGAACACATCAGTGTTTTAAGTTAGGTGGTGTTTGTTTTTTAACTTAATGATTTAAAGTGACTTAACTTAATTAATTAAATTAATTAGAAGTGTTTGTTTTTTTAACTTAATTAGATTTTTTAGATAATTTTGACTTAATAAAATAAGCCAATTTTTTTGGCTTTTTACTTAATGGAGAAATCTGAATTAAGTCAATTACTTGCTAATGTAAAAAATATCCCTACTTTATAATGTAAAAGCTCATCTATAAATATTTACCCCATATAATAATCTCATCATTATTTTTTTAACCGTCATAAAATCCCTACTCATTTTGCTTCTCTTATCTACTTCTTGAATCTCCCATTAATTTCTCACCAGGCAAGCACTTGACTTGGCCTTTTTTTTTTTTACTTTTCAATTACGTTTTCTAGCATTATTTGCTCAATATCAGTGGATGATGCATTATTAGCTAGAAAGTGGTTGTGGCAATCAAAACCACACAGGTAATGCTATCAACTCCTCAACTATTGAAGATCAAAATTACATGCGACAACTTTGAGATGAAATGTCAAATCAATTATTTTAAGTATCTTATTAGTTTTTTCTTTTTTATATTATATAAGATAAAATTTGAAATTTATGATATTTTATATAATAAATTTTCAAAATCATTATGTATTCACTTGAATATAGTTTTACTTATAAATGTTATAATATTGTGGTATTTAATATATTATTTATTTGACATTCAAATTTAATAAGGATACAAATGTAAAAGTATATATTTTCAGTTTTTTAAGTTAAAAAATAACTTAATACTTATTTTCCGATATTCAGACGAAAAAACAAATATATTATTCAGATTCAGACATTTAAATCCATTCAGAATTCAGATTAATTCATGTCTATTCAGATTTCAGACAAAAAAACCAATGCCACCTTACTCTTCAAAATATAAAAATTAATTAAATAATTAACTCAAACCGTAAAAACTCAAGTAACATACTAACATTTACCTTTTTTTAATTACATGAAATTATTACTCAGATTATAACTCATATTTCATGAGATTAATATACTGATATTTACAATTAGACAATTATTAAGACTAATTTACAAACTTTATATAGCATAACTTAAATTTTTACACCCTCTCTAATATTCGATGGACGTTCACTCCACTTATATTTTAAAATAAAGAAGAATACATTTATTTAAATTGAGAAATAAAATTAAACTCTCACAATTCGTTGTGAGAATCGAACTTATGGTCTCATAATTGTGAGGTATAAGTTCTAACCACTACGCTAAAGCATAGTGGCTTACTAACATTTAGCCTTTGATTAAGCTACCAAGAGACAAGATTAGACCAAGATTTTTGAAGTTAAGAAAGAGTGAAAGACTAAAGAAAAATACCCCACGAGATTTGACTTCTGGTAGACCATGGAACTTTGGATATCCTTTTCTTGACTTTCTTTGTTGGGCAAAATAAATTAAGGGAGGCTATGTGCTGTCGTATAAGGAATTTTTTTTTTCAAAAGAATAACTTTCTTCATTGTTTAATTAACTTCCCCATCCCAGGTCCCAAAGGTCTTAACAACTTGGAACACGAAAGAAAAAGAACACATGAAATGAATGCCACGAGCAAAAGTTTGACGCGTTTCTATTTTTTATTTATTTATTGATATTACATATATAATATTATTTTTACTTGATATTGAATGATGGGTCTTGCAGGCTTCATATTTCTTTTATTGTTATTTCCACACCTGCCAAAAATGAGTAAAGAACAAATAAAATACTGTACGGATCATGTTTCTTTATAAAAATTAAAAAGATAACTATAGGTAAAGTTCAGTTTATCCTTTCAAAAATTGATATATCTTAATGGCTTTAGCTAAGTTACCATCATTGTTACTTTCAATACAATCAAATATAAGTAACAGGATGGGACATCTCTTAATTTAATTAGACTGTAAATTACAGCAACGCACGAGCCTATTTTAATTGATTTTCAAATTAGAAAACATCAACGGGCCTCATTTATTGTTCAAAAAATAATAGTAAACTGGTTTTGTGAAATTTCTTATCAAATTATTTATCGTCTTAGTGGTAAATAGGATGGGTTAATGTTTTAAATAATTTATGAAATAAATTGTCGAGTCAATTTATTCAAGTCGTAAACAGAATCAGCCCCAGTAAAAACTTATTAGACCTTTTTGAGGGAAAAAAAAAAATAGAATGCAAACAAAATTCACGTGCATGGAAATTTTGAATACGACTTCACGAAAACTACAGAGATTTTTGTTGTCATCGTTTGTGGGTCTCATTTATGTTAATAAGCCCTTGTCATCTATTGGTTGATTACAATACCTATTTACATGGCTAATCCTGATATTATGCATTCGTAAAAGTAGACATTGTACCTCAGTAATAATCTAAAACAATTTAGTATGAGCATCGTGCGTTGTCAATAATTAAACAACCAGGTACAATGAATCCTACTTTACAATCAACAAAGATAAATCAATCTCAATTGTGAGTCAGGAAACTAAAGTTTCAACCTCCGCAACAAATAATAGTTAAAATATTAAAAAAGGATGAAATTAATTTTTATCTTTTTTCTTCTTTTTTTTAATCTTTTTCTCCTCCCTCATCTTCTCCCACTCAGACTTGTCGATCACCTATTCATGCTAAAAAATTACAAATTTTTATCAAAATATAAAAATCAGATTTTCAAGATTGCATCTCATTTTTTTTAAATTTCTCACATGTTATTAATGTTGAATAAAATGGCATTGGAGAAAGTTTTCAAAAACATAATCCGCACTTGTCAAAGGGATAATCTGCACTTGTCAAAGACACGATCCGCGCTGAACAGATTGACACATTTCCTTCGGTATTCACATATATAATCTTTGAAAAAATGTAGCATCTGCATCTATAAATAACTCTCAATGTATAATGTTTTATTTTAAGAAATGAAAACATGTTTCTTCATGGTATCAAAGCCATGAATACGCTCAAGTTTCTTCAAGTTTCACTACTCTAAGTTTCACTACTCAGTTTGTAACAAAAACAGAGGAAACAATTTTCTCCCTCAACTATTTTTCCCACCATTTTCTTCTTTAAACCCATTCCTACCATTACAAAAATCCATGCCGATCAAGAAACAAGCCACCCATACGTAAAAAACTTGAGTTTACAAATTTATCAACAATCCCATCAATTTTTCAAGAGTGTGTTTCTCAAAAACCAAGAATACCATCAAATTTTTCAGTTTCCAGTAAGAAAACGATCAAAATTTCGCATTTAAACACATTCCCACGCGCTCACATGCGCCACCCAAAGCCACGGCCAGTCAACCACGCGCCTCTGTCATCATTCGCGTGCTCTCACTCGCTCAAGAGGTTGAAGAAGACATCAACCGACATGTCGTTTTTATCTCCAGAGTTCAACAGTATTAAAACGACGTGTCGTTTTTTATTACATTAAAACCGACATGTCGTTTGGAAATTAGAGATAAAAACAATGTGACGTTTAATCTCCATGATGAGCATATAATATATACGTATTTTATCCTTAATTAAATAATTGCTAGTTATATTTATTTGTTATTTTTAATTAGTTGAATTGTTTTATTGAATAGGGAATTAATTAGAGATTATGGATAAAAAGTGCATAAAGAATAACAACTGAACAGCATTGAAGACCAAGTCAATTTATGGAAACAGTTAAGCAAATCTGTATGAAATTAAATCCAAAGAAGTCGAAGCCAATAAATTGAATTCTCCATGCTAGTGTAAACAAAGAAGGAATTTAAAGTTAAAGTGGCTGCACGTGAGAAGCAATTGCATGGCACTACAAAAAGAATAAAAATTCCAAGTGGGCTTCATGTGCATGGGCTTCTGGTCGGTGGTGCTTAACTTGTTTTAAAACCTTTTGATTTGAGGATTCTAGGAGTGGGTTACAATATAAAAGCCGAACTTTGGCTTTTGCGAGGAAGTGCCAGCCGCCAGAGGAGGGGACGCAAGTCTGGGAAAAGAAGCAGAATTCGGCTTAAGACAAGGAGAAGAAAATCTGCAGCAATTCGGCTTCATGGCTGATTTGATTTATTTTGTTACTCGCAATTTAAGTATGTCTAGCTAATTTTCTTATACTGAGATTAAGGATGAAACCCTATTTAATGAAATAATTATCTTTTTATTTATTTCATTTCCTATATATGTTCTTTAATAATTATGGTTTTTAATTTCACATGATTAATTGGATGTTATTAAAATCTTTTCATCAATTCTGTCATGCATTATTGATTGGTAGCATTAATATTCTATTAAATCTATGCTTAGATCTATAAAGTTCATACATGATTGTCTTTGATTTTATGTTTTTCATTGTTTACATAGAGTGCTTAGGAAAACTTTGACTCTTTGTTATTCAATATGTTTACATGGTATGCTTAGATGTCATACTATTAAGCAGAAAAAAAACCTACATAAGATTAATTTTATTTGAGCTTAATTGTTATATCCATGAGATGACATAGATTGATTTCGAGTTGTCACTCTAAAATTGAGAATTAATTAATAATTAGATAATTACTAGTTGAATAGTAGTGGATTCTAAAACCTTGGTAATTCTTATCTTATTGAATTCTCCTTTATTTTAATTGTTTCCTTAGTTTAATTTCTCTTAGAACTCAATTTGGTCAACTAGGTTAGAATTAATATTAATTTTATAATTAAATTAGACTTTTCAATTTATAACAATCCATGTGGTATCGACCTCGTTTCCACTACTCTATCTCTAGATTCATGCGCTTGTGAGTATATTAAAATTTTCACAACACTCCACAAGTGCAGCAGTCTTAAAACGACATGTCATTTCTATTCCTTCAGAACCGACATATCGGTTCATCAAGTAGAGGCCAAATGACTTGTCGTTCTTTGATCTAAAAAGTTCATTTTTCCTTATGTCAATCTAGGCGCCAAAAAAAAAAGAAAGAAAAAGAAGAAAAGGAAAAAAAGAGAAAAAAAAGAAAAAGAGAAAAAAATAAAAAATGGAGAAAACTCCAATTGAATTTGTTCCTATTGTCATTCAATCTGTTCAAATTGATGGAGTATTTAATGTTGGAATTATCCTCACTGAACCAACTACGATGTTTGGTCTCAAATAATGGAGATGTATCTCGCAGAAAGAGAAAAACTCTCATATATTCGTAGCAACGCAAAGCTATCTAAGGAATCTTCAAAAAAATATGAGAAATGGTATAGTGAGAACCAAAAAGTAAAAAGATGGTTACTCATATCTATGTCTTCGGAGATCATGAAACAATATTTACGAATTCCTACAACCTACGAAATTTGGGATGCATTATCAAAAGCCTTCTATAATGGAGGCGATGAATTACAAGTTTTCACTTTAAACCAGAAGGCGTTCTCTACCAAGCAAAATAAACAACCACTCTCTAAATTCTATGGAGAATTGATCAAAATATTTCGAGAACTTGATCATCAAGATAAAGTGGTCATTAAGAATCCAGAAGATGTTGTAATATACAGAAGGTTTGTTGAAAGATTGAGAGTGCACATTTTTCTTGCTGGGCTAGATGAAGAATTTGACCAAGTTCGTTGAGAAATTCTACGAAAAGATATTATCCCAGACTTAAAAGAATGTTATTCTCTAATCCGGAGAGAAGATGTATAGCAAAGCAAACTAAACAAGAAGGTCGACTCAAAAACGTCTGCTATGATAGCACGACAGCAGCCTCAAAGGAAGTTTGTTGACAAGTCATCACTCTATTGCACTCATTGTAGGAAGAAGGGTCATACAAAAGAATAATATTTTGAAATTATTGGATATCCTGACTTGTGGGATACTCGAAAGAAGAACACCAAGTAGGGATAAAAAAACTACAGTAGTTGAATCCACATCCACTACAATTCTTAGAAAAAAAAAATCTTCAGTGCAAATCGCAACCTCTTTCAGTCTAGGTAAGGCCCTTAAAACTCTTACACCTGTTATTAATAGTACATGGATAATTGAGTCTAGGGCAACTGATCATATGACTTTTGATTCTCGTCAAGTTTCTTAATTGAAACCATCTTCACAAAAACATATTTTCACTGAAAATGGAACCACAACCTCAGTTATTGGGGAACGATCTTTACGACTTATAGATGAATTAAATTTAGACTCTGTGTTAATTGTTCCATCTTTAGATTATAATCTTTTATCCGTGTCTCAATTAACCATTTACTTATCATGTGTTGTAATTTTTTGGCTTGATCATTTTGTATTTAAAGACATCCAAACGAAGCAAACGATTGGTTATGGTATTAGACGAGGCAACTTGTACTACTTGGAGATGTCATCAACAAACACTGGAAAGCTAAGTCTCGCACTAGTCGCAGATAGTTCTATAAAAAAAAGAGAAATCAGAAATTTGGTTATTACATAGACACTTAGGGTATGTGTCATTTGGTTACTTAAAAAAACTATTTCCTAGTTTGTTTCTAAAATTTGATGTTTGTAACTTTAAATGTGATGTTTGTGAACTTTTAAAAAGCTATCGAACTATTTTTCCATTGTCCTTAAATAAGAATCCAGTTCTTTTCATGGTAGTACATTCTTATGTATGGAGGCCATCTAAAGTTTCTACAATTGGAGGTGCTCGTTGGTTTGCTACATTTATTGATAATTGTAGCAGGATGACATGGATTTTTTTGATGAAATCAAAAGATGAGGTAAACTCTTTATTTCAAAGATTTCATAAGATGGTGACGACTCAATTTCAGACACAAATTCGAGTTCTACATACTGATAATGGTGTCGAGTATATGAGCACAGCAATTCAACAATTTCTAAAATCACAAGGAACTGTCCATCAAATCACTTGTGTGGGGACACCCCAACAAAATATCGTTGCTGAAAAAAAAAGACATTTACTAGAAGTTTTTCGAGCATCATTAATCCAAGCCCACATGCCAGTATCTTATTGGGGAAAAGCACTGGCATCCGCAACATACTTGATCAATCGAGCACCTTTAAGCTCTCTTGGATTCCAGACTCCTTTCCAGGTTCTGAACGAGCAATTATGTCACCAAATGTGCCGAATTTACCCCCACATGTGTTTGGTTGTGTTGCCTTCGTTCATTTGCCGCAACAAGACAAATTATCTCCTTGAGCACTACGTTGTGTGTTTGTAGGGTATACCTTACATCAAAAGGGATACTGATGCTATCATCCACCATCAAGAAAAATATATATCACCATGGATGTCATTTTTCATGAAGATATCATGTACTACTTGTCATAACCTGAATTTCAGGAGGAGTATAATGAAGAGGAAATTCATACTCTTACATATCTTCCACCTGAAGAAGGTCAATCTTCCATTGAGGTAGTAAGCCTTCACGATACTAGAAAAGAAAATGGTGATGATTTTCAGGCTGAGATAAGTAAAGACACATTTGGGAAGCACAATAACTCAGACACAACTGCAATCGAGAATGAGTCACATAAAAAAATACCTAACCAATCATCTGCAGAGGATGTTCCTACCACAAGTCCAATCAGAAGAATTCTTCCCCGGCATCAAAATAGAGGTATCGCTAAACCCACATATGAGCCTAACATCTCTAGCAGAGTCAAATACCTTCTGAGTCATTTTGTGTCTAATCATCGCTTGTCAGAATCAAATCAGTCATTTGTGAATCAATTATCAATTGTATCTATTCCTAACAGTGTACAAGAAGCCTTAAAAGACCCAAAGTGGAAAGTGGCTATGAATGACGAAATGAGATCTCTTCAGAAAAATCAAACATAGGAACTAGTTGATCTTCCACAAGGAAAGAAACCAGTGGGTTGCCGATGGATCTACACTATAAAGTACAAAGCTGATTGCTCTATTAAACGTTACAAAGCAAGGCTTGTAGCTAAGGGTTACACCCAAACCTATGGGATAGATTATACCAATATGTTTGCACCGATAGCAAAAAATAATACTATTTATATCTTGTTATCATTAGCAGTAGATTGGCCGGTGCAATAGTTCGATGTAAAGAATACTTTCCTCCATGGAGACTTGTCTGAAGAAATTTATATGGATCTGCCATCAAGATGCAGTGGACTAGAATGACTCAATCAGAAAGTATGCCCATTGAAGAAATCATTGTACGGGTTGAAGCAATCCCCAAGAGCATGGTTCGAGAAATTTACAAAGGCTATGGTTCTTTTTGGGTATAACCAAAGCAATTCAGATCACACCTTGTTCATTAAAAAATGACAAGGTAAAATCACATCTTATTATCTATGTAGATGATATGTTAGTTACAGGCAACGACGAGGAAGAAAGAGAGGCTCTTCAGAAGTACTTGTCGAGAGAGTTTAAGATGTAGGATTTAGGAGCCTTAAAATAATTTCTTGGAATTGAGGTTTCTCAATCTAAAGGAGGAATCTTTTTGTCTCAAAGGAAATATGCTTTAGATCTATTGCACAAAACGGGAATGACAGCTTGTCAGCCTATTGACACCCAAATAGAAGAAAGACTGAAGTTTTGTATTACCTCAGCCCAAGTTCCATTAAACAAAGGAATATATCAAAGGCTAATTAGAAGATTCATGTACTTGTCCCACACAAGGCCAGATCTTGCTTATGCATTGAGTGTTGTAAGTCAATTTATACATAATCCCGAAGAATAACACATGAAAGCAGTAACGCGGATCCTGAGGTACCTGAAGACAAATCCAGGGAAAGGAATCCTATTTTCCAAAAATAAAGATTACAACAACATAGAAGTTTATACTGATGCAGATTGGGCCGGTTCAGTTAGTGATAGACGCTCTACTTCGGGATACTTTACCTTTGTGGGAGGCAACCTTATCACATGGAGAAGCAAGAAAGAATATGCCGTTGCCCGTTCGAACGCTGAAGCAGAATATCGAGGAATGGCCCTTGGGGTAAGTGAAGGGTTATGGATAAGTTTTATCTTAAACGATTTGGGTTATCCATCACAACAACCAATACAACTATACTGTGACAACAAAGCTACACGAGATATTGCTCATAACCCAGTTCAACACGATCGAACAAAACATGTCGAGGTAGATAGATTTTTCATCAAGGAGAAATTAGATGAAAAAATCTTAGAACTGTCAAAAATGCGATCAGAAGATCAACTTGGAGATATTTTAACAAAGGTCATTTCAAGCAGGGTATTTACAAAATTCTTAGACAAGCTGGGTATGCAAGACATCTATGCACCAGCTTGAGGGGGAGTGTTGAATAAAATGACATTGGAGAAAGTTTTCAAAGACATAATCTGCACATGTCAAAGACACGATCCGCGCCGAACATATTGACATATTTCATTCCGTATTCACATATGTAATCTTTGAAAAAATGTAGCATCTGCATCTATAAATAACTCTTAGTATATAATGTTTTATTTTAAGAAATGAAAACACGTTTCTTCAATTAATAAAACATGTTAACATAATTTCAAAGGTAAAAAAATTTTTGCCAACCACTCCTTAATTGAGTTGATCATATTATCTTTATATTAAGGCAGATGGATCGAATTTTTTTTTTTAATGTGATTCTCTATGTTGGGTTTTGTGAACTTTTATATTAAGCTTTATTTGTGAATTTTGTTGACCTTTTACACCTGCTTGTCAATTAAAAAGGATCAATTTCCTTCATTTATTTTTGTATCAACTGAGAAGTTCTCGCAGGGTATAAAACACGAGAGAGATATACTTATTTAAGCTTCAACTGGAGTACATAATACCATTTTTTAACTTGGCATAATCATCTAGAAATCTTTTTTAATCATTTAAATATTTCATGGGAGAAAATTTTCATTAGTAATTAGCTACATATGAATAGTGAAACTAAACTAATTATATCCAACTTCCACAAAAACATTTATCTTCGTTTGAAAAGAAAATAATGCTCCAAAAATATTAAACCAACAATTCTCAAATATTGGTCGTATTGAACAGCATTACAAATTACAATGACGTGATTGGAACCTAACGTACTCAAAATAATTGCCTCACCTATTGGTTTACTTCACCTACCGATAATTGACTCATGACCAATTGATGTCATTTTCATCGTCATTTCAACAGTGGGAGCTGGGTAAATAGATGGGAGAAGAGTGAAGCACCTTCATATGATAAAATTAATTAAAATTTTCGTAATATTTTAAAACATATTCAAATTCTTATTTTATTTTTTATAATTATTTGATGTTAAAAATATGAATATTTTTAATTATTTAATTAATTATAATCAATTGAAAAATTACATGCAATGTGTGTGTGTGTGTGTCCAAATGTATTGATCCATATTTTGAAGGTAATAATAAGGGGCAAATGAAATTTCAAACGCGGCATTAAATTTCTAAAGGAAAAAAAAAAGAACAAATAGTTGTCACGGGGTCAAATGGGCTTGAAAACAATCAAAGCAACTTTTAATACCTTAGTCATGGATGCTATAATAAGTATTAGAAATATTATATAGATAATAGAATAAATTTGCAATAACCATATTTTTGTCCTAAGATTCAATATCTTTGAAAACATCAACCGTAATTTTGGATTCAGAAGACTGGCGAAATATTATTTATTTTTTTCTTTTTTTCTGGTTTTGCAAATTTAAATTAGAAAATAAAAGTTAAATTTTATCTATCCTTTAATTTTTCTTTTTGGAATGTAAACTATTATAAATATTATTATCAAAAACTTCAAAAATAACAAACTATGATAGAAGATCTTCTATCCATGCAAAAGTATCAGAACAACTCAAAACAAAATTAACTGAAACATCTGTTACCTGATTATAAATCTTGACACATAACGAATTTAAAAATCCTGCTTTAGATCAATTGCAATACTATGATTTATATATTCTCATGGTTTTAGTGAGTTAAAACTTTGTACACGATCATTCTGCATTTACCCAAGCCATGGAATTTTAAAGTCAAGTTTCATTCGCCAAGTTGATGTCATGCATGAAATCATACGAATACATGAGATAGACTTTTCTTACAAAGAATTTTTGTTTTTTTTCGGTGTTAATGGAATATATTGACATTACAGTCAAGGTATACATATAAAGTCATTACATTGAACTTAATTCTGAAGTTTACTTTAGTATACTTTGAAAGTCTATGCCAAATGAGAACGTAACTATTTTTTATTAATAAATATCTACGACATAACTTATCCTGTAAACTATATATATATACCAGTATATTGTTAGTTAAAAATTGTTTAACTTATCCTGTAAACTATATGCATACCAATATATTGTTAGTTAAAATTTGTTTTGCAATGGAAATTATTAGATTGGGATTCTCATGCAATATATAAAATTATCATAATCTAGAAGTTGTACCTTCACTTTTTTTGTACTCTTAATTTGGGCTCCCAAGTTATGATTTGTCACCAATGATCTTCTAGGTTACACCTTAAGTTTGATATGCACTTAGTGTGTAAGAGCTTTTATTACTACTAAAAACAATTAGTAATTAAAAAAAATCTCTCAAACTTAGAGAAAAAAAAAATCTTTGTTCTTTTTATTATTCCATCTTTTTTCTTGCATGTTCATGTCTTTTGGTGGAAACCCTAGACTCTTTATTTATCTCTTTTTAATTTTATTGAATAAAAAATATTTAATTTAAATTAAAAGATAGGATAAAGCCAAATCTGACGTTTCACTTTTGCTTGTTATAGGGGCTACCTTATACAATAATATAAGGTCTCTTATACAGAAGTATATTAAATGCAGACCTTCCACTAAATAATATATTTAAACTTTTAACCCAAATAACTAGTTATCTTATTTATCAGTTTAGCAATTGTGCAGTCAATTAGGTGAGCTAACAGGGGATTGTTTGAGTACATACAATAGTGACTATAATAACTATGTCTGTAATTAAACTAGACTGATTACTTAATTCCAAATTTACTCCACTAAAAAAACTAAAATTGACCTCTATAATTATATGTTATATAAGATATATTCTCAAATAATAATGTAACTCATGACTTATTGATTTTCTTTTTACTGAATAATCACTTATTGATTTTCTTTTTATTGAACAATCATTTATATCATATTTTTAATTAAATTAATATATCAACTATCCAATCAATTTAATTATGTCTTGTTCTTTGACACTTACTTTTTTTTATTGATCATTTATTTACTAGTTTTTTTTAATGATAGTTACTTACTTTTTTTTTATCATTGTTTTCAACATACTTAACACACTCTATCCAGATGATTCTATGATGAAGGACCAAAATTCATCAAGAAATATGTTGTACAATTCTGTATTGTAAATTTATAATTTCATTACTGATAATTACTCCCATCAAGATACCAAATAATATTGATTACAAATATATCTTGGATCTATTGGTAACTCAAATAAAATAACAAACATAATTATAAAATTACAATTAAGTCAAGATTGAGATTAGAATAAAATCAATGCCTAAAAGATTTAATAAGCTTGATAGTCATTTTAAGGTCAATTAAATCTTATATATGATCCAGTTAAATAGAATCAAACTATAAAAATAAGTCCATATTTGATTAAGACAAATCATTCAATAAATTTATAACAAACTAAACACAAATAATGTGTCGAACCCTATTTATTAACTGCGAACTTAATTTGTTTGATTATAACATTATTTTTATTTTATGTTTTCTGTAAATTCATACGATGATTACATAAATACATATAATAAAATTAAACGGATCTGATTCAAAATATTTATGTAGTTAATATATTTTAAAAAATATCTCAAATATTTTGTTAATAAAAAAATATATTATAAATGAATCAATATGCTTTGGACAGCAGATAATTCCAATACATGTGTGTTACAATAATATAATGCTTTGTAATACAACGTCATTGGTTAGCATAATCTATAACAAAATAAGCAATTATTGATTCAATTATATTATTTCTCTTGTTTTGCAATGCATAATTCGCTATTAAGAATATTTATATTGTCAATTATTCATCACCTTTGTCAACTTCCTTGAATTGAACGAGGAATCTAATTTGTTTGTCGTTTCAATTCTCTTAATTCAATTGTTTACTAAACATTATATATGCTTACCTTACGTGTAATTTCTAATTGTTTGTGTGTTGTTCTGTCGTCTTCAATGTTTTTTAAATAGATAAATTACATCGAAAATAGTGAATGTGGGGTCAAAAGTTTTTCAAAGAAATAAATTCAATAGCATTTTAAATGTGTCTAAAGCCTCGCATTTTTAATATGAATAAAAAAAATTTGCTATAGAAGCCGAAATAGGAACAGTGTCTAGTAGTTGGAGGTCTAATAAAATAATAAATAATATGTTGTTTTACACGTGCACAATAAACTCTGCAGAGCACGGTTAATGAAATTCAAACTTTATTCCTGCATATATAATTGAGGATCGCCAAGCAACAACATTAATATTGAGGTTGGTTCTGTATCATTTTCAGGTTAAAATTGAAAAAGTAAAGTACTCTTTGATAAGGATCGTTTCGGCAATATTATAGTGTTTAAATAGTTGTTATTAGTTGAGTTGAACAAATAACAGTTATAAAAATAATTAATTAAACGTTAAGTAAAATTTATTTTAAAATGACTATAAATTTTAAAAACAATCACTTGTGTTTGATAATTTTATTTATATATATATAATTTATTTATTATTTATATATAATAATTGATAACTAAAAGAAATATTTATATTATTAATACATTTTTTATTTTGCTAATCTTCATATAATTGGTAATAAAGATAATCTCTCTAAAGTTAATGATTTTACTTCCTAATTAATAAGAATAATTTTAAATTTTTATAATATATATGAAGATATATATATATATAAAATTGTATTAAGTATAAATTAATTTTTAAATTTAAATTTTGAAAAGTTATCCATCCCTTACTTTTTCAAAATATACTGTAAGATAAAGTAATTTTGACAAAAGCAATTATTGGAAAAAAAAATATTACTAAACACTAAAATTTAATTTTAACTTTTTAAAAATTATTTTTAAACCACCTAAAAACAATCTCAAACGAACCCTAGGAATATTAAATTAAAAAATATGAAAGCTATGCCCATTATGTTATATCATATGATTTTACATCTAGATTCTTTAGGCTTTGAAGTTTAGCTTCGTTTCTAAAGACGTGATAAAAAAGAAAATTTAAAGGAAAGAATAAGGAAAAGGTTTCCTTCCGTTTTGGGTTGATTGTGTGAGGTGAATATGGGCCAATTTTATCAACTGGGAATTGACTATCTTGCATAGAACTGTAGGTCCTTGGATTGGGCTAACAAACAGAAATATTGAAATTTGGGTCAATACGATTGTGGGTTGGGATAGAGCTGGCTTTTGATGGAATAGCGTTAGTCGGGACATGACAAGAACCTGGAAGTTGATGGTGTTTTACTGTTTCATAAACACATATGAGATCATTCACGGGCTCGATGAAAACAATTTAGGAAAATTAATTAACATAAGAGTAACGTATCTATATTCATGATTAGGACAGAAAGGAAGATTTTGTGGCTTTCTAATTAACTAATTATCTACAGCAATAAATTATATCTCCTCTCGTATCATCCAGGTTCTAAATTTGAACTTTATTCATGTATATATAATTGAGGATCAACAAGCAACAATTAATATTGAGCAAGGCCGCATCTAGAGTACTACAGTTCTTAGGTGAAATTTTTTTATGAGACCTCTTTATATTAAACAGCTTCATCACTCTAAAAAAACATAAAAGATCTCAAAATTTTATTAATTTTTAACTATACGTTGATTGTCAACAATGAATAAAATAGTAAGAAATTTCAAAAAAGAAAAGTAGTCAATAAAATAACTTATTTACTTCTTTTAGAATTGTTATTTTAAGAATTTTTTTTTAACTTCAGAAGTCAGCCAACAAATGTAATATTTTCTGTATAGAGAAGAGAGAGAATTTATTTTGTTAACTAATTAAGCTTCTTCTTTTTTTGGTTAATAGATAAAGAATTTTAATTTTTTATTGGAAAAACTAATAAAAAAATTAATGGTTAGTAAATACTATTAATTATAGCTTTTAACATTAAGGTTATTGAAAAGAAAAGGCTCATTTTATAGAAAACTAGAAATGTTTCACAATATACATATATGTTTTTGAATTGAACTCAACCTGATTTTTTGACTCGATTTGATCCAATTCGGGTGGAGTTCGGATAAATTTTTACCCAAACTGACCAATCTGAAATATGATCGATTGATCCGATCCCATTTTGCCCAGCCCTACCCTACCCATTATTATATATCATATGATTTTACATTTAGATTCTTAAGGATTTGGAATTTAGCTTCGTTTTCTAAACAGGTGATAAAAAAGAAAAGCACAAAATAAAATTTAAAGGAAAGCACACGAAAATAATTTCCTTTCTTTTGGGGTTGATTGTGTGATGTGATTATGGGCCAACATTGTCAAATGGGACTTTTCAATCTTGAATCAATTGTAGGTCGTTGGAGTGGGCTTCCAAACGAAAATGTTAAAATTTGGGTCAAGAAGATTTTGGATTGAGATAGAGTTAGCTTTATGATGGAATGGAATTAGCAGAGGATATAATAACTTAAAAGACAGAACTTGTTGGTGTTATATTGTTTTCTAAATACATACATATGGTATTAAAAGCCCTCGTGGTAATAAAGTATTATAATATTATGTTGAAAGTTACAATGCATAGTATTTTAATGTGGTTGACATTTAGTTTATGCGTGACGAAGCGGGGTAGCGGAAGTAGAATTATTAAGGTTGGAAACATTAGATATCATTATAGTGTTGGGGTAAACCAACATAATTAGTTTATATTTTAATCGAAGTATGATTAGATCTCATTTTAATCTAAATAATTTAATGAAATTTTTAATATCGCGTAAAGCAAGATTATGTGACGGTCTAATTCAAACGACTCTACAAGAGAGATTTTGATATATAATCTCAAAAAGAATTATCAAAGATTATTTTTATTGAATAATTGAAGTTGAAATTATGAAAACAATAATAAGACCTATTTATTTATAATAGAGAAAACTTACTTTCTTAAGTTAACTTAGAAAGTGAACTAAATAACAATTATAATAAAAAAAACACATATTATAATTGACTCTAATTAAAATAGAAAAAAAAGACCTAAAATAATAAATTCTAAGATCCTAAAATAACATTCTACATCAATGTGGTTTAGACTGCATAAACTAAACATGTGCGGGAGAAAGGCTTGTACAGGTTTGCAATAACGACACCCCAAATGCTGTCATTAAGTTCAAATCTTGTGCCATTGTCGCCCTCGTTCTATTTGTTTAACTCTCAAAGGGAAATTTTTGCGAAATTACCGTTCAAGCCTTTTGGGATTGTCATGAAGATGAGCCATTGTGCGTTATGCGGCGACAATGCGACGGATTGTTTGATGGTGTTTTTGTATTTTGTGTGCTAGATCAGTATTCGGACTAATTTGTAGGAGCTTGAAGCTATGATTTCAATGCCTCATACAAATACGTTGCCGTTTTGGAATCTAAATTGCGGTCTCTGTATCAACATCTTTTTTTACCTTGTTGAATAAATAAAGCTTTTCCATTTATTGCTTGAAAAAAATTCCTCCCTATCATTATTTGAATGAATTAGCGGTTTTCATCTTTATTTCATAGGTTATATACTTGGAAAATTTTTAAAAAATAAATATTATATGTGGCCAAAAATTTTAGAGTTTGTTAATTTTACATATGTTTTATGAAGAATTATTATTCTTTTTTTTAATTTATACTAAAAAACATAATGTAAAAGTTCTAAAATTTAAAACTTCTATATTTAGTTTTTTAAGAATTAATAAATATTTTTAAAAATATATCATTTAAAATAATATAAAAATTTGATACAATGGGTACAGCACCAAATATAGTATAATTAAAAATTAGTGTAATACATTGTAGGTCTAAAAGTTATACAACATTGTTATAGCACAATACTAATTTAATACAACATAATAAAATATGTTCTATTAAAATAATACAATATAATGTAATATAATACAAAATGCCAAAAGCACCCATAAGGTCATTCATGAGGTTAATGAAGATAATTAAGGAACATCAGTTAAATCATGAGATTATTGTATTTGTCAATAGGATTAGGATAGAAAGGAAAATTTCTTAGCCTTCTAATTAACTAATTATCCACAGTGATAAATTATATCTTGTCTCATATCATCTAGTTTTTAAATTAGAGAATATACATAGAATCATTCTCAGGTGTGGATGCTCGTTTTTTTTTTTTTTAATGTCGACACACTTTTAAACCACGCTATAAAACCGTGCGATTTTAAAGTGTGCCCGCAAAAGGACTATATATATATATATATATATTAGTTTTTTTATCTGAAATTTTAAAGTATGGAAAGGTTTAGGAAAGCTTTAAAACTGCACGGTTTTAAAATATTATGAAATCAACACTTTAAAGCTATAGGGTTTTAAATATGTTCTGAACTTTCTCGCATCTTAAAATCTTATATTAAAAAATTTATATATATATATAAAGAGAGAGAGAGAGAGAGAGAGAGACACACACACACACACTCTCTCTCTCTCTCTCATGCAGAGACATTTTTTTATTGCGAATATTCTTTAAATCATATAATTTAATAGGTTATTCACACTTAAAAAAATTGAACTCAGAAAATAAAATTTGTATTTAAATTAATATGGTAGATGATTTATCATTATCTCATATGAGTTATGTGAACATTTAATTTTTTTTATAATATGAGACACATAATTAGATAATAAATCTTATTTTTCCTCATCCAAATGGAGATTTTTATAATCTTGTTGCCGAAAACTACGGTTACTATAGAAACACGTGGCGCTCAATTAATTAGGCATTCAATTTAAGCAAATTAAATTGGATTGCAATTTTGATAAGTTTTTGGAAAAAGAGTTTTGCTTACTTCACCTTCTTATGATTGCAAACATAAAGAGAGACTGACCCCGCATAGATCATCTGAGCCTTTATTATAAACTTATTATCTGACCAAATTATGCTTTCGCGATTTGATGTGCCCCTCATATATATAATTTTTATTATACGCAGCATCTTTAAATTTCTAATTTTTACTCGAGAGATTTTACGAATAAATCTAAATAACAATTATTTATTTTATTATTTTCTTAATTAATAATGATAGTTACTTTTAGAATTATAAGCAAACGGGTAATTGTATGGATAAATTTGAAGAAATTTTTCCAATCTTTTAATCAGATACGGATAGAATTTGAAAAATTCAAACATCATATGACATCTTAATTTTTTGTGTGGAAAACGGTAAAGAGATAAGTTTGTGATAAACATGATACAGTGGTCTAATAATAGTACGTGTTCCAACTCCTCTCATATGAGTGAGTGTTGACGAAATTTAATAACGAGGCATGCTAAGGTCGTCAAATACAAAATAAATACTTTGATGGCTATTAATAACATGAAAATATTGAAATGTCACTGCTGTTTGGCAAAACAGAGGGCCACTAGAAGACCAGATTCTTCTCCAAAACGTAACGCCCGCACCATTACGAAATGTCATAAACAACTCGGGTCCACAATTCCCGTACGTGCCCCCACATCATTGCCCAAAATTGTATCAATCGGATTCGTCCATTTGCTTAGCCACATTGAATTAATTGCCCAAAATACCACGTCCTCCAATGAGTGCAGGACACAACTCGGGTCCACAATTCCCGTACGTGCCCCCACTATCATTGCCCAAAATTGTATCAATCGGATTCGTCCATTTGCTTAGCCACATTGAATTAATTGCCCAAAATACCACGTCCTCCAATGAGTGCAGGACACAACCCTGCCCGCTTCCCCACTTTACTCCCTCATTTTCTCACTCCCCAAACACGAAATCTTTTCGACGAAACTCAAAAGTACCATTCTTGTAATCATCGACGCTTGCGCCCCCAAAAAACCTTTTAGCAAAATTTCAGTTTTTCTACCAACCCATACGACAGAAAGTGTTTCTTGATGTGAGTTGAGAATTTGGGTCCAATTCTTTTCATTGATCGATTTTATTTTGCTGCATGGAATTTTGAGACTATGGATAAGCGAGTAAGAAATATTCTATTTGGAAAGTATGAGATGGGGAGAATGTTAGGGCAAGGCACTTTTGCTAAAGTTTATTACGGGAAAAATTTGGTAACTCAAGAGAGTGTGGCAATCAAAGTCATCAACAAAGATCAAGTCAAGAAACAAGGGTTGATGGAGCAAATCAAGAGAGAAATTTCGGTCATGCGTTTGGTGAAACATCCAAACATTGTTGAATTAAAAGAAGTGATGGCTACAAAGACCAAAGTTTTCTTTGTCATTGAGTATGTGAAGGGAGGAGAATTGTTTGCTAAAGTCCTCAAGGGGAAACTGAAAGAAGAATCGGCAAGAAAGTACTTTCAACAGTTGATCAGTGCAGTCGATTTTTGCCACAGTCGCGGAGTTTATCATCGGGACTTGAAGCCTGAGAATCTCTTGTTGGATGAAAATGGAAACCTGAAAGTCTCAGATTTTGGGCTCTCTGCTTTGCCTGAGCAGCTTTGGAACGATGGCTTGCTGCACACGCAATGCGGGACTCCGGCTTATGTTGCTCCTGAAGTTCTGCGGAAAAAGGGCTATGATGGAGCGAAATCTGATATTTGGTCTTGTGGGGTAGTTTTTTTTGTTCTGCTTTCAGGTTTTCTGCCGTTCCAGAATGAGAATATTATGAAGATGTACAGGAAAATTTTCAAGGCGGAATATGAGTTTCCGCCCTGGATTTCTTGTGATGCAAGGAGGCTGATCTCAAGAATTCTAGTTGCTGATCCTCAGAAGAGGATTTCAGTTTCTGAAATACTGATAAACCCTTGGTTCATTAAGGGTTTTAGCAAACCTGTGGCAGTTTGTATAGATGATGGTGACAATAGAGATGTTGAATTGATAGGAACAGAGGTATCTTCGCCACGATTTTATAATGCGTTTGAGTTCATATCATCTATGTCGTCGGGGTTTGATTTGTCTAGTTTGTTTGAGAGCGAGAGGAAATCAGGTTCTATGTTTACATCAAAGTGTTCGGCTTCAGCTATAATGGGTAAACTTGAGAGCTTGGCAAAGAAATTGAATCTTGGGGTGTGTGCGAAGGAATTCAAAGTTAAGATGCAAGGGAAGGATGAGGGAAGGAAAGGGAAATTGGCAGTGACGGCGGAGGTCTACGAGGTGGCGCCGGAGGTGGCGGTGGTGGAGTTCTCGAAGTCCGCCGGAGACACTCTGGAGTACAAGAAGTTTTGTGAAGAGGATGTGAGGCCTGCTCTCAAAGACATTGTTTGGAGTTGGCAAGGTGAAAACAACTCTCAATAGACTTTCTCTTCATCATATTTCGGTGATGTTTGACTCAGTATTGTCATGTATATATTTTACTTTTTAAAAATTATCATATTGTAGCATAAGATGATTTAGAGGGTAGATCTAGATGTAGTAGAATAGGTCACTTGGTGAATCATTATGAGGGCAATGGTTCGAGTTCTCACATATTCAACCTCTCTCAATTAAATATAATTGTGTGAATACTACTTACAACGTCTTTCTCCCTTGTGAAATGCGAGTGGAGTAGAGACATCTCTTCTCCGTGAGGGGTATTTGGCTGGACATGTATTTCATAGACTAAAAATATAATAATATAAGTCTCATATATATATATATATATATATCTATATATTTATATATATATCTAATTATAAATATCAGTGTAATGTCCTGCTGTCATAGCAGTTATATATATTTATGTGTAATACAATAACCTGATGCTTAATCAGTTAAAAAAAAGATGTAGTAGAATAGTGAATTTTACAAATAGGTGTGCCTAAGAATAATTTATTCGGGCTGAAGCGTGATGAAATGGTGACAATTTTGATTATTTTATGCGTCTGATTTTTATGAATTTTTACTTTTTTGGGGATGAATTTAGAAAAATTTTATTAAAAAGAATCAAAATACATATAAGTTTGAAGTTGGCTCGAGGCAAAAGTAAGCAAATCGATACTTAGATAAGCTTGAAGAATCATGCAAACGTGAATATTCACTGAGTATAATCACAACAAATCAATCCGATTTTTTATTAATCAATTAGCCACAGAAATTCTTTCACGGTAGCTTGTCAACAGAACACAAACAATTTTGGGAGCAGAAACAATCCAAGGGGCCGGAAAATTAGAACTACGGAAACAATTTGTAAATAGGGTCTTGTAGTTTGTTGAGTGTGTGGTTTCCTTTTTTCGTCTTATCTTCTTGTGTGGTAGGAATTGAATTTGATAGACGGTGGGTTGCACCAAAATGGTGATTGATGCAACATAGAGGACCTAAAAAATGGCTTTATCACTAACTTAATTTATGGTTAGCATAATTGCATAATTTAAAGGAACCATGGCCCTTTGAGCTAAAATATATAATATTTGAACATAGGTAACGTCTATTTTTAAAAAAAATATTCTTAATAAAGGGATTATGTTTTATAAAAAAAATAGGTAGATTTAATAAAGATATTTTTGGTATATTATTTACTTTTTCATTCAGTCTTTTTTTATTTAAATAAAAGTCACCAAAGTTTATTTTTTTATTTAGATATAAATGTACAATAATAATAAATGATGACTAAAATCAAACAAGAAATTTTTTTAAAGGTCTGAAATTAAAAAATTTCATATTTCAGGCATTTAACAAATAAAATTTACCAAATCATCTTGATTAAGTAATAATTTTGAAACTGAAATTTAAAAAAAAAAGACAAATTAATAATTAACAACCAAACTAATGGACATGTTGAATTTCAGAGTGATGGTAACTTCATACTAAAACAAGAACAAAACAAATCACGTTAAATTCAGTTCTTTACGCTGAGGCAATTGCAACGAATGAGGGGCAGAAGGTCGGGACATATTTAGATGTTTGAATTTGTAAGTATTGATAATTTGATATCCTAACTTCTTTTCTTTTCAATATGAGAAACGAATCAAAGGAACACAGTTTTAATTTCTTTTTTTTATTAATCTATAAAAAAAGGTAATAAAATTATTTTCTTAGATAAAACTTTTTTTTTTATCAATCAGAGAAATTTTACCAACTAAATTAATTTAACCCACAAACTTAACCACACATAAACTTTTGATTTCACATTTTATCTAAATAAAACCGAAGTGGGTGTCTTGATTCTGAAAAATTACTTCACTGGGATATGTACACGTGGGGCAAGGGTTAAGTGCAGATTGTACTTTTGATAATTTGAGCTCCATTATTTGGAATGGCAGTTATTTGTATCGTTTTGGTTGGTGGTACCATTTCATCCCTTTCTATCTTCTGGTGTGTGGAGGTGGATGCATCGAGGCAGGACTTATATCTAATCTTATCGGGCAAATGATTTCTTGTTTGGTAGCATTCACTGATTCTGTCAGCCGTATAGCTTGACTTGCAAGATGGTCCCCTCAGCCCCTAAATGAAGCTTTCAATTAAGGATCGAAGGATTAATTGTAAGAGTTTGACAAGTGGATGAGGGCCACGCAGGTAAAATTTCGCGTTCGGAGCACTTTCTGTGGGCAAATGATTTCTTTTACGGCATTTTCTTTGTTCGGAGCTTGAAGAAATTAAAAAAATATATATTTTAAAAATTAACTTAGTTTTTATTCATATTCTACCTAAGATGTCGTGTTGATTTTATTATTATCCTTATATCAATGCTATTCTATTGTATTATTATATAGAAGATGTTAATCCATATTGTACTCCTACTCTTCTAGTACTAGTAGGATAGGGATGGCAGAACTAATCATCTAAGATAAGGGTCTTGAGGGATTTTTTTTATTTAAGAAGGTACGAGAATAATTTTATTCATATTTTCATAATTGAAAAAAAATGAAATAATTTAATATTCAGTTTCGGGAGGGGACAAGAATTTGTGAAATCCTCATCCCCTCTCCCATTTTCTCATTTCTATTTTTTATTGTGATTTGTATTTATTTTCTCCTAAATTTTTTAGTAAATTAATCTAAAATTTAAAAAACGGCATGGATTAAATAACAAATATCATATTAATTATAACCGAAGATAATTTTATTGATGATTTATACCATATGATTTTATGGCTGTTTTCAACTTTGAAGTTGCACTTTTACTTAAGAGTACAAGCTTGTTTAATCCTCATGTTTTAATATTAGTACTTATTTAATCTCTATATTAAAAAACAAAACTCAACACACCCTTACTGTTAAATCAGTGATACAATTACCATGACTTTTTATTTACTTTTACAATGATACCATTTTGAAATAATGATTCTTTTTTTACATTAGTAAAAGTTAAATTATCAAATTAACCCTAAAATAAATATAAATGCAAAAATATTTATTTTTTATTTTATTTTTAGGGTTCATTTGGTATTTTAATATTTTTTTATTAATGTCCCAAGCAAAAGAAACATCATTTTCTATCTGTGCGTACCCTTAAAGCAATTTTGAAGGAAACAAGAAGGATAAAAGAATATAAGTAAAGAGTACAAGAGATAGATACCGAGTAATGGAGATATCAATTCCCCCTCCCCTCCCCATCAGCATCCTAGGAATAATTGAGTTTAAAAATCTGTTCAAACATAGGATTAAAATGATATTAATTAATATAGATTACTTTAAAAAGCATACTATCCATGAAACTAGCTACAAACCAAAAAAAAAATCATTGAGAAAGACAAAATAAAGAAAAACAAGAGTGGAAATATACTATTAATCATTGATACTTTAGATCACAAAATGACAAGCTGATGAAAATCAACTCCATCACGTAAAATGATTATTTTATAGTAACTAATATTAAGTTACATGTATATAATTCAGGGAAATTCTAAATAGATTATGCTACGTATGAGTTGATGCCAATTCTTTGATTTTTTTTTCTTCATAAAGATATGCTTGCTGTGACAAAATTTTACAATCTGGCAAAATCATATTTGATTGATGCTTTATCTAATGACTTTGTGTGACTAAACAACACCCATATTGATTGATAAATGAATAATTCCATTGTCCTTCACACTCTTGATTTTAATTTTATTTTTACACTTTGGCCGCCTCGACAGGTTCATGAATTGACGTGACTCTATGCTATACGTGTTAACTAAATAATTGAAGAGAGAGTAATAGCACAAGAATTGATTTTTCTTTTTCGCTTTCTTTTCATTATTCAATTGATTAGCAAATTTGATAACGATGCGCACTATTAAATTAAAAATCACTAATACATCATTAGTAAAGTGCACTGAGATTAAGAAATCGCTTTAAGCTTTATCTGTTCGTCGACAATAAATTTAGAAGATTCAAAGGTGGTTGTTAGTTGGTACGACGGATAAAACGCGTTTTTAATTAATTATAATTTAATCTTAAAGTGAAACAATTAGAAAAATGATGAAAAAAAATATTCTATTTACATATATTAAATAAAAAAAACTTGTAAATAAATACTCTATATTAATATAAGATCTCATCTAACCATTAATCCTTTATAAGTTTTCTGTTCAAATAATGTATACCGATACGTAACAACTGAAATTACAAAATTATGCGAACCTTTTTTCTCAAGTTATCTAAACTTTGGGATTAAATTTCGAAATTCTATTAGCACTAACTACAGTGTCTTGATAATCTCAATTTTGGAAGTTTGAAAGGATGTTCCAGTGATAATAATTCACATCAAGTTGATGGAAATTAGACTATTAACACCTCTTCATAATTCTCATAGCATAAATAGAATTAACTTTTATTAATTTTAGTTCTTTTTCTCTCTGTCACACATTTATGATTTTTCTTTCTTTTTTTTTCAATTGGAAATCCAATTCGTTTTTTCCAAGTCTCACTCTTTTTAAATTCGACACTCGACAGGTTCGTGAATTGACATCACTGTATGCTATGCATGCTTTACTAAATAGCCGAAAAGAGTAGTAGTTCAAGAATTACTTTTTGATTGTCATTTTCTTTCCTTTATTCCGTTGATTAATTAATTTTATTAGTGACGTGCATTGTTAAAAGTATGCGGAGTCGCGCTCTTGAAAAGTTGTGCAATAAAATCTACAACTCTTTTTAATAAAATCTAGACAGATGCGGTGTCGCTTATTATAAAGAGAGCAATGTGTCACGGGATATTAGTGTACAAGCGTATATTTCGAGGGTCACAATTTTGGTCCGCGACAAATGTCTCACTTATGTGATCAGTTCATATTAAAAATCACTAATCTATTAAGAAGTAAACTGAGATAAGGCTGCTGTGGAAATTTTTTTGCGGAGTACTGAAATTTAAGTTATCATTTTAAGCTTTAACAATTTGTCTTCGGCACCAAATATAGAAGATTCATAGGTGTTGTTAGTTGGTGATAAAACTCTTATTTAAATCAAGCTCGACGCAAGAATTATCACCTATATTACGGGTTTTAAGAACATCTCCAAAAGACTCTTTAAATTTTATTTTTTAAATATTTATTTACTTACTTATGTGGTAAATAGAATGATAAAAAATATAATATTATTTTAATTAAATAATTATTTTTTTAAAATAAAAGTAAATAGCAATTAAAGTATTTATTTGTCTTTCTTTCATGACAAGTAATAAATTATAAATTGAAGAGGGAAAAATTAACTCTCCAAATTTAAAGAGAGATAATTAATTCTTATTTGAAAAATCTTAATCGGAATATTTCTTGAAAATTTAAAGTATTGATGTGGCTCTTCAAATAAGTAATAAAATCTTATTTGAAGAGTTTTTTGGTGATGCTCTAATTAATTATAATTTAATCCTAAAGTTAAGAAATCAAAAACAAAAAAAAACTCTAATTACATATATAGAAAAACCCTGTAAATAAATACTCTAAATTAATATAAAATTTCGATCTCAACCTCTTTCTGATCATAATAATTTAAATTTGTTTCATTTGTTTTAATAAAATGGTTTTCTGTTCAAATAAAGTACCAACAACTAAAATTACAAAATTACTATGTGAACTTCTTTATGAATTTTTGCTAAAATTTTGAGACTAATGTTGCGTTTGTTTTTTTATCTGAAATCTGAATAGATCTGAATTTAGTTGAATTTTGAATAAATTTGAATGAAAAACATGTTTATTTTTTCTTTTTCAACATCTGAAGAGAAAAACTTAAAAACTAATAGTTTGACATAAATATTATTTTCAGTGGTGCCTATATTTGTTCTTCACAATCTATAATTTTCGCAGGTTGATTAGTTTGGTAGCATTAAAAAAATACTATCATTGTTGATCTTAATTTAATTTTTTAATGAAAGATGTAATTATTACATCAAATTTTATTATAAAGTCAACATTGTTATTTTATTTTTGATTTATCACAATGGACATAATTTGATTTTTTCCATGTTTAATTTAGCTAATGTTATCATGCCAATAAAAGTTTAAAGTAATTAAAAAAATAACTTCAAGAATAATACAAAAATATTAGGTTTATACATAATATTGGAAATCCACGAGTTGTTAAGGGTATTTTTGAGATTTAAAATTAAATTTTTCTATTTAGACTTCAGACTTAAGATAAAAGTGGACTTTTTCTACTTTTTATATTTAGATAAAATTGTCCCAAAATAAGTGGTAAGTTAACAAAACAAACAATCTAAAATAAACAAATATCTAAAAAAATTAAATTCAGACTACAGACAAAAAAAACAAACAACATCTAAAATTTGATATTGTCTTTCCACTAATTACAATCTCCTGATAATCTCAATCTCTTAAAGTTTGAAAGGGTGATGTTATAATAATTCACATCAAGTTGATGGAACAAAAATATTTCAAGATATCAATTTCCGAAAATGTGAGCACCGATGCACCATTCCTTTTACGCATATGGCTCACGAAAAAAGAAAGCTCCATTCTTTTCAAATCTGTTTACACGCAATTATGGCTCCAAAAACAAGAGCCATTGCTGAGTACCTAGTGGGCTTAGCAGGCCCAATCCCTCTATGGGCTGCGTCTCCCCCAATTTTGCGTTGATTCAATGGGGCAACCTTCATGGGTATGAGCTAGGAGAAAAGTATCTCATATCAACCAGTAATATATTAATTGTTTAGTAATGTAAGGTTGAAATAATCTTCGATTCATGTTAGCTTTTTGTAACTTTTTAAGTAATTCAAAATTTCGTATTATATCCTTCTAATTAATGAGTTGGTATTCTACTTCATTCTTATAAGGAACAACGTGAAAAGATATAATAATTTAATATGAGTAATGATACAGCCACAAACTTTTGTACAAACTGACGTGGCATTAATTCATTGGTTGAATGAAAATATAAATTAATAAAAACAAATCATGTGGGTCAAGTGATATTTAATTCAATCAATCTTATCATGCCACATCAGTTTGTACAAAATAAATTTGTACAAGAGTTTGTGGCTGTATTATTACTCATTTAATATTGGACTTAGATCATGGATACAATTATATTGTATTTACTTCCCATAAATGGGAATCAATCTTACCATATTTACTTTTTATAATAACATCAGGGAATTGAAATGGGAATAATGGGTCTTACAAAAATTTGAGAATGAAACATGAGGTTTTGATTCTCGGCGGGGGGTTGGGAATCAAAACCCCTCACACTAAAGAGACGAAATTGTCCCCAATGAACTTTGATTATTCTAATTTTATCCTTTAAATGAATACAAAATATAAAAGCCCAAAATTCATAAAAAAAGGAAAAAAGAAAAAGAAAAATGCATGTACTCTTGGAGCAATAATAATAATAATAAACTAAGGGCATTTTAGTAACTTAAAACAACTCAACTTATTTTTATACCAATTCTAAAATAAAGTAAACACATTAATGGAATTCCAATCCATTTCAATTCCGATTCCGATTCCTCCGATTCACGTAAATAACTTATTCTGATTTCTATTCCTTATTTTCATTCAATCTCATTTATATTCTAACCCATTTCGATTACTGACAAGTAAACGCAACATTAAATCAATCCTTTTTCCTCCCGAAGATTAGCACAATTATAACAAAGAAAAGAAAAGCAAGAACATGATGCTTAGAAGGAAAAGACATTGGGTTTCAATGGTTGTGAAGCTTCAATCAATCCAAACTTGGCATATGCTAGTGCAAATTCAAGGGATATATATACACACACACACTATTAGGCAGCTTTTGAAAGAATCTTGAACAGAGCTCATCGCTTGGTTAATGGTGCAAGAATTTGAACCATCAAATCTTGAATCGTTTTCCATGTACATGCCAATTGCCCAGCCATTAATTTCTAAAGAAAGTAGATATCAATTTCATTATTCCATTTGTGACACATGAACTAATGGCCCAAAATTCATTCTCAAGTCAAAAGTATGCTATCAAGAAGCATGATTCTATCAGGCACTCTTGATCTTATATAAAATAATAGATAAAAACAATATATATGCTCTATATATTCCATTGCATTTTGAAGGGAGAACTTGGGGAGCAATAGCATATTATATATATATTCCGAAATAAAGCTAAATAATGATGTGAAATTGATGGACATTTGAAAAGATCATTAGCTCAAAGACCCTACTTAAACTTCAATCTACAGGAAAGGGATTTGAATGTGAATATATTCTCTTGCAAATTGTTGCTACATTATAATATTATTATCTTACTGTTGGCTCTATTATTAATTTAATTATGTTGTATATAATAATGTTCTTAAAGCTGTTAACTTTTTCTTCGTTGATTCCGGGAAACCTTTCCGTAAAGTTCAACAAGGAATACTGTTTTGTTGGCAACAATTGTATGTACAAAGCCAAAAAAAACAGTTGGCTTATATAATTATTCTATCTTGATGTCTGATTCTTTTCACCCAAAAGATGAGAGTGTTGTTTTATTAGGAAACTCGAATAATTAATGGGCAGAAGCCACTAATGTAGATAGTTAATCATACCAATACTTTAATATTTTTGTATAATATTCGAGCAAATAAATGTTCTCGTCAAGAGTTTGCATTTTTATGGACTTTGATGCTGTGCCAATGGCAGTGCAAGCCAAGTTATATGACAATCTAACATTGCAATAAACAAGTCTATTACCAACTGAGATACTCTCCAAGGTAAGAAGCATAAAAAAAAATTCGTATTTTTTATTTGATTACTCAAGTTCGAATTCTCATAGTGAATGTTTTAAATTTAGTTCAGAGAATTAAAACCAAGCTTAAACCTAATTCATTAAGATTAGTTTAGGTTGGCTTATAATTTTGGTTTGCTTTGGACTTTTTGTTGTTAGATTGACTACTTTAGTTTTTGAAATTTCAAGTGTTGGGCCTAAATGCTAACTTAATTGTGGAGTCGGATTATGAACACTCCTTTCAAATACCTTTCAAATCACCTTCAGGTACTTAATGACTTTAACATTTATTAAATAACATGAAAGTACAAAAATATATCTAATTAAACCCACAATTGAAACAAAAACAGTTTCTTGTCCTTAAAAATCTATACACCCACAAACATGTGGATTTTTTATGTTTAATTTTATCTCTTTTACTTGACAAGTTTTGACACTCATGTATCATCATCAATATTATTTTATTTTTTAAACCATAATTAACACTAAAAAAATTTAAATTGAGAAGTAGTAATCAAGGGAGGAAGATGATCATAAAAAAGTTAAGACCCCCCCCCCCCCCCCCCCTCCCCCTCTCTTGAATGGTAACTTCATTAAGATCAAAAGAAAATTCACAAGTAAGGCTGAAGAAATGTCCTTAAGCCAAAGCAAAGGCTATTGGTAAGGAAAAGCATGTTGGCGCCTTTTTCATCCGTTGTTTTCTATGTATGATGCCAAAAAAAAATATATATAAATAAATACCAAATAGCTCTACCATTCTCACCAAACCTCAAGTTTTCTCAAAATTAAAATTTGTTTATTACTTGCAAATCTAGAACGTCAATCTAGATATTGATTTACATAGTTTAGTTTGTTATATAATCATCGAGCAGTGGCTAAATAGAGAGAAAGAGAGATTAGGACAAACTATAGAGGGAGAACAAAGTGATGAAGATAAAGAAAGGGTAGTATTTGAGGTGGGTTTATTCAAGAAGAAATCTGGAATTTTTTTGGAATTAAAGGAGTTTCATGAGAAACTTTATAATCTCTATACAAATTTGATGGGATAAATAAAGAAAAGGGGTTTTAATGTCAGAATCAATTGAGTGTAGTAACGAGAGCTTAATAAAGTGGACTGAATGAACTTTTTATTAAAACTCAAGTTGGCTTTTAATAGCCATTTTCAACTCTAACAGAAAGCATACAAATAGGACACGTTAGCCATAACTTAGCTACGTGTTTAACAAAGGAATAAGTCAAATAACAACATCCCCAAAACCTATAATTTATTGAAATAGAAAACAAATTAAGGTTGCATTTATTTTTTTATTTGAAATTTGAATATATCTGAATTTAGTTGAAATTTTAATAAGTTTGAATGAAAATATCTGAATGATATGTTTATTTTTTCTTTTTCAACACCTGAAGAGAAAAATTTAAAAGCTAGAAATTTGACATAAATATCTTTTTAAGTGGCGCATATATTTATTTTTTACAATTTATAATTTTTATAGGTTGATTTGTTTGGTAACATTAAAAAAAACTACCATTATTGATCTTAATTTGATTTTTTAATGAAAGATGTAATTATAACATTAAATTTTATCATAAAGTCAGCACTGTTATTTTATTTTTGATTCATCACAACTGACATAATTTGATTTGTTCAATATTTCAATTTAGTTAATGTTATCATGTGACTAAAAATTTAAAGTAATTGAAAAATAACTTCAAGAATAATACAAATATATAAGATTTATACATAATATTAGAAATACATGAATTGTTAAGGATATTTTTGAGATTTGAAATTAAAATTTTTCATCTAGAGTTCAAACTTCAGATAAAAGTGGACTTTTTTTACTTTTTCTATTCAGATAAAATTATTTGACAATGAGTGATAAGTTAAAAAAACAAACAACCTAAAGTAAACCAATGTATGAAAAAAGTTAAATTCAAACTTCAGACTAAAAAACAAACAGCATCTAAGTAAAATCCAAACAATGGCTCTTTCATTTAAGAGGTATTTAAAGGGGTGCCAATAGTCTAACTCTTAATTGTAACATATTTCAAACTCTACCTGTTATAACCCCCTTCCATTTATGAATATACACTACAAGAGTATATTCTACCTTTTTTTAATTTTTAATATTAAAATGTTTGTAAACTAATCAATACCAAATTGAATTTGTAGAACAAATTGAACATAATTTAATTGGAACCAAACTGAAAAAACAGGCGATTTCGTATCTTAAAATCAAATGGTTTTCATATTGAAAATTAGACTGAAGCGAAATTTTAGTTTGATTCATATGGTTTGAGGGAATCATAATTATATGGCGGCCCAAACTAAAAGGGATACTAAGATGGAGGCTAAAAAATCAATTCAATCACCCTATCTTTAAAAAAAAAATTACGCAAATTACTCAAATTTAAATAAATCTTTTTTTTTTTAAGAAATCATTAATATGACACACACGGACACACCCGGCACCCAAGCCCATTGAAAGTGATATCCTTGTCAAATCAGTACTGTTTACTTGACTACTTGGGACCATTTTAACACAAATGAATAAAATATAATCTTTTAGCGAAAACCCAAAAAAAATTGGGGGATCGTAATGTTATTATACCGTGTTCTTTTAAGATGGATTGTCGATGTCAGGGTACACAGCTCGTGCAGCGTACGTGTATCAACATCAGGTAATGTGATGAAAATATTCCTCCATTGTGTACCCCAGTGAACTCGCAGGGTAACGCAGGAATCCTGGTCCCACGCAACAAATCAACAAAGATCTTATTGTCAGAAAAATAAAATTAAAGCCGTTGATTGATAATCAGCAACGATCAACTTGATCAGTCCCCTCTTACAAAATCTAAACCACTCAATCCAAGTACAAATTGTGGGACCTACTCCGAGAAATCCATAAGTCAACGGCTTCTCTGTAGTTGGTCATGGAATCAGTGGAAACCCGGACTGGAAGATCGGATCACGTAAAGTTGTCATCTTGTGTGACTTTGTCGTTTCTGCAACTCTGACGAATGAGCTTTGTTGTTCTCACAAACCCCGGGTCCCACGACTTGCTTGCATGACGTGGCAGCGTGCCAGGTCCCAAGTCCCGTGATTCCCTTTGACCAATTGCTCGAAACTCACAGTACACCGCACGTTGGCGGCTACTATGAGCTTAAATCGCCAGCATCAGTCGTAGGTTTCTTCACGACATCCCAGGCGTTGAAATTTGATTTATGTTAGCTGTAACTGTAAGCCCGAAAATCTCTCAAATAGTAGATGGACATCACTTTCTTTTTCTTTTTTTTAATAGGATTTTAGGAGTATCAAATATTTTATCTAAAATTTTGGCACCCAACATAATCGTTGCATAGTGAATAAAATTAATATTATTTGAATTTTCAACATATATTGTTGATTGAAAATTCATGTTAAATTTTTAAATTCAAAAAGCCTTACTTATTTTAGAAAAACAATTAAATAATAACTTATGCGGCATGAATAAATTAATTTTAATTACAAAACAGCGTATTAACACATAAGTTTAGTAACAAAAATATATATAACAATTTTATTTATTTTTATTTTATTAAAAAATAACTAAAGCTACGAGTTTTAAGTTTCACGTGTTACATAATTCTTGCAAGCCATATTAATTTTTATTTTTTAAAAAAAAACATTTATTGTTAGCATAACAGAACGCCTTTCTTTATACAAAAGTAATCATGTTAATTATCATCAACCCCTGTACACACCCAAAAAAACACTCTCCACGCCAGCTCATCCAGCGAGCGAACGAACGAACCAACCCAAGCGACGACTTTTTTTTTTGGGGAAAACGAATGATGCACGCGTGGCGTGTGACAATTGGATAGACTGACCCAAACGACTGAATTTAGAGCGTGCCCTCAAATGGACAATTACAAAAAAGGACATTTTTAATAGACACGGAAACGCAGCACTGTCATCGCTTTTCTGTTCTTTCCTGTTATTATATAAACACTACGAGGCTGAGCTGCTTTTACATGTCAAGGCCGCTTCTTTGAGGCACCACCTTACTATTTTCTGTTTGTTTCTCGAGAAGATGTACGTGGGTTATTCCAATTCCATTGTTTTAGTCTTATTGTATCATATCTCTGCAGGAAATGTAATCTTTTGTCGCACTTTCAAATGGGTTACTTCCTTTCTGTTTGCTCGTTGAGAAAAAAGCGGAAATTTTTTTAAATTTAATTCTTATATCTTAGTGCGTTTTTTGTTTGTTTGTTTTTGGTTTTGTTATTTTTGAATTGGGTGTTGTCGTTTTCTTGAATTATAAAATTTTCTTTCATCTTCCTTCAGTCTCCCGGCAACCACAACATGAGTTTATATTATATTAATCTCTTGATTTGTCTTTAATTTCTTTATGTGCCATTGTCATTCTTTTTTCAAATGCTTAGCTGGTAACTGAAACCTTTTCTTCTATCATCAGAATTGAAGGGTGGCTATGGCGGCTTCAGCCACTGGGCAGCCCCAGTTCATTGCTGGCACTGGCGGTAACCGGAGCTTCTCAAATGCACCACTCATTAAGAACGAAGATGCTGACCAAATTGTTGTGCCCGATGTGAGTTTGCTTATTTCTTGTATATTCAAACTTAATAAAGATCATCTTTATTGGACTTGAGTTATTTGATGTCAATTTTGGAAGATTTCATAGCAAACAATGATTAAAATTTAGAGGTATAAAGACCCAATTCGTGTGTTAAGCCAAACCTTCCTTTACTCTTCTCTATTTATTCCTTTGGTGGCGGCGGCGGGGGCCGCTGTGGAGTGGTTAGACAGTGAGTACGAAAGAAGTTTATAAAAAATAAAACTTGCATGGGTTGCTTTCAATTAATTGGTTGCTTGTCATGGTTGTATTACTTGGGGAGGCTGTAACGCGACAATGAATAACTCCATGTTATGACTAAATTTCAATGTGCTCTTTTTCTAATAATTAAGCCTTGGTTACCATCAGCAATATTGACTTTAAACCTAATACTACAGATAAGATGATATCTGCATGACACCTTTCTGAATATTCAAATATGCATCCAAGAATTGTATCCGCATATAACTGTTTTGCTGATAAATATATGGCTATACCATTGACTTTTACAGGAACTGTGAGTTTTTTATTGTAGAGGATATGATATAGCTAGATGCCTACTAAGCCTTCCAAATTTGATAGGCTTGTGGATGTTATGAAACTCTCAAACTATTTGTGGTCCCTTGATCATTACAGATTGTCCAGGAAAAAGAGAGAGAGAGATAGAGAGAGAGAGAGAGAGAGAGAGAGAAAAGGTGGTCATTGCTGCTATGGGGATGCAAAGTTTTTAAATTGCCACAAATTCATTGAGTAATGTGACTTGTTGAGAAATGTCTATAAATATACTGATTCAGTGGAAATTTATCTATGAGCATATATAATGAAAATAACTGATAAAATCTGTTTGATTGTGGGAATTTTATTTGTTTATCATCAAGAAGAGTTGAGCACAGTAAAGTTGGCAGCCATTGAATTTTTTATACAAGCCAATATTAGGATGATGAAATAGGATAAAGAAAGCCTATTTGGGTAAAATAGATGGCTCCTAGATATAGGTGGCATAGGTTGAGGTCTGTTTTATATTTTTCTAATCTTGATACATTCCTAAGAAAGTTGACAATACTATGATAGAAAGAATATGGTAATATAGATAGATTGTAGAGGAAACCAAGCTTCTTAGACTTTCAGCTGATTCAAATAATTGTTTCAAGTGAAAAAGCTAAATTCTGTGTCTTTGTGACATGAATGCTTTCAATCAGTTGTGTCATTCAGGATACATAATTTCGAAAATGAAAACAATTGGCCGTTTATTAGAAGCCAGATCACATGCATCTTATATGATGCCTTGCCACGTCAAATTATGGTGTCTTACTGCCTTCACACACATTGTCTAGTAGTTATTATGGACGTTTATCTAGCTTGTTGAAGACAGCAAAAAATAAGTACAGTATGGAGTTGGGACTTTAAATGATTCTGTGGAAAAGTGAAGGTGGATTGTGTATGTAGGAGCTTGCTTGACCAATTCATGAACCGGTTATATGAATTTTGTCGTGAATATTGTTGTTGACTTCTGGTGAGTAACGTTCTCAGTATTTTCCTGTTCTTAAGTTTATGCTGTTTGCAAGATTAAGTAGGAATCCTCTTTAAGATTACATTAAAGCTATCATTATAAAAGTCTAATTTGTACTGGCACTGTCTTTGTAATAGAATTGAGTTTTCATATGATGAATATCTTGATATCTGATCATTTATGCTGCATTCATGCAGAAGACAAGCTGGAAAAACTTATTTGCTTACATAGGCCCTGGATTCCTTGTTTCCATAGCATATATAGATCCTGGAAATTGTAAGATCAGTTATTCTTATATCCTTTTGGGAAATCACAAATCCCAACTTACAGAGTTTCTAATCACTGTTATCTTCTGTATACTTTTGGATAACATACAGTTGAAACAGATCTGCAGTCAGGAGCACAGTACAAGTACGAGGTGTGTATGTTATACTTATGGCTAGAAGTCAATGTCTTGCCTTAGCCATTCTCAGCTTAATTATTGCTAGCTTTTTGCTTTTTGAAGGTTCCATATTTGTGTAATGCTCTCACAGAAGATAGTAGGGGTGTCTCTCTTTGACATATATAATGTGCACATTAAAACTTGTTTATTTTTGTTTCTTTTCAATCATCATGTGTTCTTGAGGGACTCTGTTTTCTGTTGCAGTTACTCTGGATCATTTTAGTGGCTTCATGTGCGGCTCTTATAATTCAGTCTCTAGCAGCCAATCTCGGGGTTGTCACGGGTATGTGATTTGTATACCAGCTACATTGGTTAGAAATCTTCTTTCAATATGATCAGTGATGCATCAGTTTATACAAATTCCATTTCTTGCTTGCAGGAAAGCATTTGGCAGAGCACTGTAGAAATGAATACCCTAGGGTGCCGAACTTCATATTATGGGTTCTTGCCGAAATTGCTATAGTCGCGTGTGACATACCAGAAGGTACATTATAGTGTATCTCCTTTCTAGCAGTCAAATGATTTGAATGCTTTCATTGCTATTGTAAGGAAATATCTGCAAAACACCACTGAAAGCACATCCAGTTAACATCGTTTTTTCAAAAAGTCTTAACAGTATGTTCAACATGAATGAGTCCAGCAAAGAATTAAGACTCTGTTTCAATAGGAAAGCAAAGAGAAGACAGAACCTCTTTAGCAGCTTATTTAGCCAAATTATCATACCAGTGTAGAACTTGATCATAATGGTGCAGTTACAATCTCAGAAGATAACTGAATTCCTTTCTTCTTGTGATATAAAGTTAGTCTGTGGCTATGGATTTTAGGGTTTTAATCTCTGCCTTCAATTCTGTTTGTTTATGAAGCTATCAAAAGAATCAGAGGCTTCCCCTCTTTGCAGCATTTCTAGATCAATTTTTACTGATACTCGCAGTTCAACTTTTTCTGACTTATTGTTCTTCTATTTCCAGTGATCGGAACAGCCTTCGCATTGAATATGCTCTTCAAAATTCCAGTGTGGATTGGTGTTCTTCTAACTGGGTTCAGTACTTTGATTCTTCTGGCATTGCAGCAATATGGGGTATCTTGATTCATTTCCCATATGCTATTCATCTTGGGCGGCTATAAATTAATGTTTTATTATGAGCTATCAAAGTGAAATTACTTTATTACCTTTTGAAGTAATTTGAAAAACCTTAATTTTTTGTGTCCTTGTTTTGCAGGTTAGGAAGCTTGAATTTTTGATTGCTTTTCTTGTATTTACCATGGCCGGATGCTTTTTTGCGGAGCTTGGCTATGCAAAGCCTGAAGCAAAAGAAGTTCTGCATGGACTTTTTGTTCCTCAACTTAAAGGAAATGGTGCTACTGGTCTCGCAATTTCACTTCTTGGTGCTATGGTTATGCCGTAGGTTTTTTATGTTCTTCCTACTTTGTATTGGTTCCCCTGTTTGGAGTTTGTCATCTTTGTTTCCATTTGTACTTTTCAGACACAATCTCTTTCTACACTCAGCATTGGTGCTTTCTAGGAAAATCCCAAGATCTGTTAGGAGCATCAAGGTGAAGTTTCGTTTACTCTAGACAATTTTAAATATGTTTTTCTAGTGTATTGACCTGTTGCATGTACAATGCAGTCCATACGCAAGGTAAGTTATGACTGAGAGTTTACCTTCGGGGTTAAGCAGAAATTATATTACTATGCAACATTACAGAAGGTTTTCTTCCTCAGCAGGCCTGTGTGGATGATAGGGTTAACAACTTATCTCGTTCTCATATTGATTGTTGGGCAATGGTCTTATGGGACATGTTGAGTTTATTTTCCTTTATGGAAGGATATATAATTTAATCTCTGATCACCATACGGTTTTAATCATTAAACTAGTTGAATGGATAAACCATGTTGATAAATCAGATGACTGAATTCTGATAGTCTTGATAGCCTAGTTGAAGAAAGTTAAATTTATGTAGAATAACTCCCGAATGTAATAAGTAATCACATATGGCTGCAATGTTCATGAAATGCACTGATGAGTGGTGTCTGAATCAATTCTTGTTCACAGGAAGCTTGCAGATTTTATATGATTGAAAGTGGCTTTGCTTTAGCAGTGGCTTTTCTCATTAATGTGTCAGTTATTTCTGTAAGTGGTGCGGTTTGCAGTTCCTCAAACTTAAATCCAGAAGATCAAGCTAGCTGCAAGGACTTGGACTTAAATAAAGCCTCCTTTTTACTTAGAGTATGTGAACGAGCTACATTTCTCCGGTATTTCATCCTGTTGATCGTTTTATTCATGATAGCAATTTCTATTTATTGTTTACAGAATGTCTTAGGTAGTTGGAGTTCAAAACTTTTTGCAATTGCTTTGTTGGCATCAGGTCAGAGTTCTACTATAACTGGAACTTATGCAGGACAATATGTTATGCAGGTATTGGCTAATAATTCAGGTTCTGTACCATAAAGTATTCTTGCCTTTCCAATGAAAATATGCAATCATCATTGAGACCATCTTTTGGAGTTGAATAATCTTTTAAGTCAATATAATTTTGTTAATATAGTCAGCCTTAATTATATTACTTGAAATGAATAATCATCCAATAATATTACTTGAATCACATGGCAAGACATTCTTTTTTAGGCAACATTTAGGGAGATTCTTTACATTCCTTTTTAGGCAACTTTCTAGGGCAATTCTTTTCTGTGATGTAGCGGATTTTATTGGAGAGTTGAGATGTTTTACCATTCTGCTAAGTATTAATATTCAATCAAAACAGGTAGATCATAGATGTTTCTCAGAAGATACTAACAGAGGTTATAAAAATGATGGTTTTATGCCTTACATAAACTTTACGTTAGCTTGTTAAAATGCATGCATAATGCTTTAAATTGGACGCCCTAACACATCTGTTTTCCTGTTTCCCTTTGCTTGTTTTCCAGGGCTTTCTTGACTTACGATTGAAGCCATGGCTTCGGAACTTTCTAACTCGATGCTTGGCAATAGTGCCTAGTCTAATTGTTGCACTGATTGGTGGTTCTGCTGGTGCAGGACAACTCATTATTATTGCATCGGTAATTGATATAGTACAAAACAACTGAGCTTATTTAAACTGAAAACATGCCATATTAGAAGAAAAAAGCTATTGTCAGCAAATCTTCTTATCAAATATAATCGTAAAACATCATAATATCGAATGCATTGTGAATCTAAACCATCATGAATGATGGAAACAAATAAGTGTTTAATAATAATTGTGCTTAAGTATTTCTTGAGTGGGTGGCAAAAAATAAATCATGCCTACAAGTGAATGATGTAATATAATGTCTATATTCACACTTTAATGTCAACTCTTTGCCATAGGTGCATCAGTCTAATATTAAGATGCTTGTATGTGCCTACATTCTATATAGCTTTTCCATGATATTTAGAATAAGCCATTTAGGAGAATAGCAACTTCATTGATCACTTACAAATATTCAGATACCATCTCATTTGACTATATTTTCTCAAATTAGTAGTCCTTGCTGATTCAACTATTTGTAGAACGAAATGTTCTGTAAATGACATTGGACCAATCCGGTTTCAATAGGACATTTTATTACCTAGTCTTTCAAATTGTTAAACAGTTACTATGCCATTCTGGCAGAGCCCATTGAAGATATCTATCATTGGTGTCTCAGATTTGTTAAAAAGACTCTGGATGACCTCATGTCAAGGTTCTTAGCCCCATCTCATTATTGCATTTAAGATGTCTCCACCTCTGAGATTTACTGCTAGCTAATTTTTGTTTCATTCCACTGCCTGAAAGAGTGAGCAAAAGAAAAATGGCATTAAATTTTAAAGGAAACTCATGTACGCGAGCCTTTTAATTTTTAGCAAACTTATCTTTGATGCTTTGGGCAGATGATTCTTT
This sequence comes from Citrus glauca, assembly GCA_029633175.1. Taxonomy (NCBI): domain Eukaryota; kingdom Viridiplantae; phylum Streptophyta; class Magnoliopsida; order Sapindales; family Rutaceae; genus Citrus; species Citrus glauca. The sequence goes on from JAQOOD010000007.1 coordinate 16,693,057, forward strand.
CATTTGAGCTCCCTTTTGCTCTTGTGCCACTTCTCAAGTTTACCAGCAGCAAGGTGAAGATGGGGATGCATGCCAACTCAATTGCGGTAAAAGCTTAATTTTGATTTTTGTCACATTGTTGTTTTGTGGTTTTCCATTCAACCCAAGAAACTTGACTCATCTCTTCTGAAATTTGCATGACTAAAACTATTTATGGCATATTGATAACAAGAAATATGTGATTGAGATTTTTACAGAAACTTCAGAAGGTTTTGCTACCTGTTGGATTGGCCTCATGCACTTGCATTATTAACTAATAGCAAACATCACTGAAAACATTAATTGTGACTTTTCAGTTCTCAGGCAAGAGCATGCTGTGAAATAGAGCAGTTACTGTAGAGTCTAGAATGTGTATGTGCCTCTGTGCGTGTATTTTGCATTCATCATTTGGAGTCTGATTTTTCTGTTTTGATATTTATCTTTACACAGATTACAGCTATTACATGGATCATCGGTTCCCTGATAATGATAATAAATGTATACTATCTCGCGACAAGCTTCATCAAGTTCCTTTTTCATGGCAATTTAAAACTTGTGGAAGTTGTGTTCTTGGGAATATTTGGGTTTTCGGCAATGGCAGTATATTTGGCTGGAGTGGCTTACTTGGTCTTGCGAAAAAATAAGGAAGCTTCACACCTTTTGGCACTAACAACACATGAAAACCAACATTCAACTAACGAGTCTGGCAATGCATCCCTTTATAGTCTCCCTAGAGAAGACATAGCAAGCATGCAGCTTCCTTCGAGGAGTGGAACAGTAGACATAGACTAGTGGACTACAGGTAAGTGAATTTAGGAACGCAAAGATAGGGTGGAAGTATATTAGAATAAAACTGATAACCACAGTTCCCCCACACCCGTCCCCTTCTTTTTCGGTTTGCACCTCTCTTTTTGTCATGATGTTAGCTTCTAGCTTCTCATGCATTATGTTCTCAGTGTACAGTTGGGCTCTGCTGGGCTTATAGCTTAGCTTGAAGTATAATAAAGAGCAGGATCTTTAGTTGCATTTGTTAGAATTAATATTTCTGTTGCAAATACATAAATCCTTTTCTGTGGCCATATTAACTAGAATTATAAAATCTGGTAATTTGGAAGCACTTGTAGGATTGATAGCTACACAATTAAAAGATTTTTGTTATTAGCAGTTCAATGTGCAGAAGGAAGGATCCTGTGCATCATAAAACTTATGGCGATTTCTTAAATGATTTGGTACCCTGTTTTAAGACTAAGGAAAAGTCTGTTTTTGGGTTTTATAACCTATAAAGAACTCGTTTTAGGATCTGTTAATAAAAGGTTCTCTACTTCATTCGAACATTTGTAGCAAAAGGGACATTAGTACTTGCTCGGATTCTGCCATGGGAAATCTAATTCATCTTAGCATACGGGGGTAAAATCGTACGTTACTTGTCAAACTTAGAATTGAAAGAGTTTTTGGAACAATAGTGCTAGGCTTAATTAGTTTGGATATTTGTCGGTATAATTAGTGGCATGTCCGGTATTAATTGGGCCAATTTGATAATTCTGTATCTTTGGAAAAATAATTAACTTGAAGAGGATCACTTAAGAGTTTGGTTGTTTTTTAAAGTGTTACAAATTTGAAAAGCTATTATATGTGTTTAATTAATTTAATTATTAAACTACTACGAACATAAATAACTAAAAATTGGACATAATATATTAATTTTAAGAGTTAGGCTATTGGCACCCCTTCAAAATCTTTTTAGAACCAGCTTTTCAAATATATTAAATTTAATGTCAAAAGTACCCTTCTTTCTAAATAAACACAATTTATTTATGAATCCTTAAATTTTCTTGCTCCTAAAATTTTTTTAGTCTTATTACTTTAGCCTCCACTCAAACAATTTCTATGGGTGATAAACTTAATATAAATCAATGAATTAAATTGCATATCTTTAAGGTTATGGTGAAAAAAGTCCTAAGATGAGCATAAACAAAAATCATATAATTTGTCAAATTGGGTTTTGTTATTAGTCAATAAATTGTGTTAGTTATTGAAGTAAAAAGATACATAGAATTTTTTTAATATATATAAAAAAAGTAAACCTTTCATTAATTCACATTAGTGAAAACTGAAAACATTTGATATTTGCTAGTAGAGAGTCCAACCATATAACAAGACTATTGTGTCCTAAAGCTAATTTAACCAAGGAGTGGGTATAAGCAATACAAAATTTAAAGATGCACTGACATTTTGTATGTTGAAAATCCTTGTTGTTACTTTGGATTTATGGAATTATCAATAACATTTCTAATTTGCTACCCTGCTGCTTGTTTACTAAGCTTGCAACATTTTGGCAGTCAATTTCTACGACTTTAAATTGAAACTATGTATTTTTGGCCGCCTGAAAACCCCGTTTTACGGCTTCAACTGCCGAATATTTAACATCTCCATCAACTTGAGTTTGCTGAATTGCTGCAGCTATGATTTTTTTATCTGAGTCCCTAACTACAACTCCCAAATCTGCTATATTCTCATTACATCTAAAGGCTGCATCGACCTAAGCCTTGACAACATGAGCAGGGAGGGGACTCTACTTTTGATGCATCTTAAATATTTTCTTCTCTGCAAAACTTTTGTCCAAATTTATTAAGTCTCTTAAAGGCATCCATCAGTTTTGCCTTTGCAACACTTTCCACAAAGTAGAAACTTTTCTTGTCAAAAATCCGCATCATAAAACACAAAACCAAGCAAAATAAAATGAACAACCCCAGATTTGTAAATTTGGGTAGAGAAACAATAACAAACCACCACAAATCTCTAGATATGAGTAGAAGAACATACCACCATATATTTGAAAATTTGAGTGGAGGAATAAAACCACCACAGATGTGCGGATCTGAGTGGAGAAAATAAATAAAGAAAATAAAAAGAAATGAAAAAAAGAAGGTTTCGCCGGAAAACCAACACATAGAGCTGATTCTCCGGCGAAAGAAGAAGTTGAAATGTTTCCGGTTTCTGGATGTTGAGAGAGAATGTAAAATATCAAAGTACTTGAATGCCTAATGTGCTTGTTTACTTTAACTAAAAGATAAATAGAAGTTGGGAGAAAAAAGAAATGCCTTTGTGAGTTTGGAGGGAGAAAATACATGTGAGTCATGGTAAAGTATTTGTTCTTAAATGTAGTAGTAATAGAGTAGAGGTTCTAAGAGGATTTGGAGGGATGCCATTGTTCAAGTATTAATATTAGTTCATGCTTTTGACACCCGTTTGAAATTCTTATAAAACCCCACATTTGGAATCATAATTCTATTGCTTGAAGAGATTACATAAAAGGGTAAATATGAATTTAATTAAATTAAAATATGTTTACACTTATAATTATCATGAAATCTCCCATCTTTAAATAATGTAATTAATTTTTTTAAATCAAAATAATTTTAAGGTAATAGATTATATAAAATGATAAGATTCTAATGAAAAAAATAATGTTTAAACTTAACAGGATCGGCTACGCTGCAATGGGTACACCATACCCCTTTTTTGTCTTTTTTGACAGTACCCCTTAATCTCTTCTGCATTTACAATGTATTTAAGTAATTTCTTTTTCCCTTTCTTTAACCCCTCAACTCAACATTCTTCTAGATTTTTTTTTCCATTTTCAATTAAACCAGTAATCAAACAATTGCAATCAATAAGGGATGACATTCTGATTGAAGTTACTTCTTTGTTACTTTAAGATTCATTTGCTCTATATCACGTAAACAATAATGAATTAATTTTTTATATAAAAAAAATCACAAAGATATATTTTTATACCCACACTCTACTCATCATACAATGAAATTAGGTGTAAGTAAATTGAATTTTTTTTTAATGTTATATTATGTGTCTTCTTCCCCTCTTCTCCTCTATTCATCTTTCCATTTTTTTCTTGAACAATCTAACTCTAGGACTTTCCAATAATTAATTTATTATTATTTTTTATTAGTACGCCCCTATCTATTATGTCAATCAGTTTGTTTTGCTTAGGTAAAAGAGTATTTTAGTAAATGATAAAAGTGAGAGCTTTAACAAAAATTTAAAATCCACATTAGTTTCTGTTATTTTTGTTGATGCATCTGACATGTTTGGTCTATCAATTATAACTTACAAAAGTGGATGCTTTAACACAATGATAATGATTAGTGATTCTTGTTGAGAGAATTTGGGAAGAAATATGCTGGTGCAAAATTTTGTAAACTTTAAATTTTTCCTAAATTATTTCCCTCTCCTTGAAATTATTTCGGTGTTAGATCCAATGGTGGTAGCATAAAAAGACAAGAAGAAGGATATGGTGTACCTGTTACACTGTAGCTAAATCCTTAACGTTTAATTAAATTCTATTAAAACCCTTTGTTGTTTTTTTTTATAATTTTTGTTAAAGGAACTTCACACTATAATTCATTTGAGCTTTGATGGGGACCCATAAGCTAGCGCATTGACCTGTGTAAAAAATGTGAGTCCGGCCCAACTTATGGGCTCTCTTATTGCCATATTGACACGACCCAATTTTCACCTCTGCACCCCTCATAAGTGGGGATTGATTTAGTTTTCATTTATGGTTTTTGAGCTTGGTTCAAAAAATTCCACACAAAGTTATGCTCATTTGCTCAACATTTTTTTTCTCATCTTAAATAAATATAAACGCATAAATTCAAATATACGGACACAGTCATCATGTGTAAACACACTGATACAATAATCCTCATGACAATTTTAAATGTACATAAATTTTCAAGAGTGAATGCATATGATTCAATATTTTGTGCTCCTTTAAACTTTGAATGGCCGACACTCTTTTTAATATTTGGTTACTTGAATTAATGTGAAGCTTCTTCAATGAAGGTTCAACGTCCATGACGAGAGAAAAAAGATAATTTACAATTGGAAAATTACATCATTATGAGATTTTCACAGTGGCAAATTACATCGGATTAAAGATATTTCGAGAATTAAAATTTATTGAGGGTGTATTTAGTTTGTAAATTGAGAAACTAAAATGATAATTTCTCATTCTCATCGAATTTATTTATTTTTAGAAATTAAGTTTTAAAATGAGAATGAGAACAATGAGTTTTACTAAATTTGAGAATGAGGGATCAGAATTTCATTCTCAATGGAAATTTGAAAATAGAGATGAGATTTTAATTTTCAACTCATGCCTTCTTCATTCAACAGTTTCATGACCACGAAATGTGAAAACTGTCACAACAATAGACTTCTTGTTTCAAAACCAAAGCTGCCTTTTTGAATATATTGAACTGCCCCCACAAATTCACTTGTTTAAAACACTTTTCCTGATTGCGCCTAAGAACACCCTTTTTTTTCTTCTTTTTTTTTTCCTTTTTTCTAAAAACAAACAACGGCTAACTGGCCGACGCAAATCTTCAACAATCTTTTGATAGAGGGAGCATGAAATGCCATTGTCAACATAAACTCTTGAGGCCAATAAATTAAAAAAAAAATCTGTAGTATATAATTTTTTACCTCGATATTGTATTATGAACTTTGTCAAAATGTTTGAGAAAGTTTGACAAAGACACGCCTTTACCGACCATGAGCCAACCACCAAGAGAATGAAAATTATCTTTTCTGGTCCATCATGAGACTTTGAGATGTAGTTTATCAATCATGGTTCACTTGATTCATATAAAGCAGCTGCCAATTCTTTTGATTTTTCATTTTTTCAAAGTCAAAATCATAAGCTGCGAGAGGAAACAAATGTCCATAGTTTGTTGCGTTGTTGGTGAATTGATGTTCTCAAATCTATAAAATAAAATAAAAATAAAAATATTGTAATTGGTTTGGACTTTTAAGGTCTTTTTTCTTTTTATAAAATAAAAATATAATCTTCTCAATATTATTATTTATGGGGATTATATTTTATTTGTTCCTAAGGTTGCATTGTTGTAACTTTTAAATTGTAATTTTAAAGTATTTAATAAACATTAGTAACTATAGTTTGAAAATTAAGTTGTTTTGATTCACATAATTTTTTTATCAAAATTATTATTTAAAAGTCACACAATTAGTTTTTATTTTATAAATACTTTTTTTACAGTACCTTAATATTAAATGGAACCTATATTTTTCGACTAGTCTCAATAGACTTCTATTATGTACTGTAAATGTATATATTTTGAAATCAATAGATCCTATATTATAACCATTCAAAAAAGAGCAATCCTTTGAAAAAAAAACCAATAAATGTGATAAATATTTTAAAGGAAAGGGATACTACAAGGACAATTGTAAACATGTATTGCAGCTTTCAAATTTAGGCAATTGACACCTACACTCCCAAGAGTTAATAAAATAGTGATGTAAATTCCTAAATTTTCATTAAGATTTAAGGGATCTTCAGACCTTCTTTTGATTATAATATCATTTGTAGATAGTAATTAAAAAAGTTGACTTTAAAATTTTTTAATAATACAAATATTATTTAAATATTTTAATTTGTCTAGTGACTATTAATATTAGAATATTTTAAAATATATTAAAAAATTTAAATGTAAATTATTATGCTTATTTTGATAATATATTTGTATTTATAAAAATTTTAAACAAATCTTTGGTCAAATAGATTTTAAAATTGATAAAATATATCTCATGTATTAATAATACTAAAATTATTTTATACGATATTAAAAGTTATTTAATTTTTTTATAGATTTATTTTAATATTATGTGCCTATTTATTATAATTTTTTAAACTACAATATAAGAATGTAAAGTATTAAAATGTTTTTTAAAATATTAAAATTATTTTTAATTTTATATATTATTATATTTATTTTAATATTTTATTCCTATTTATTATAAAATATTTGAGTCGTTTTTTTAGTTAATAAAGACAAAGAGTATTATAGTAAAAAAAAAAAGAATTTTGATGTCTCTTATTAAAAATGTGAGAATTTACATAACTATTTTTTTAAAATTTTAAGGACATAGGTATTATTTTCCCTTCAAATTTATGTTTTTATTACTTCTAGTATAGCTAGATTGTCGATAAAAAGAGTCTTCGGTTAATTAAAGTTCAAGCTCGGGCTCTGGATGCTGCAGCTGCACAAATATGAGCACCATGAATCAAAGAGTCTTACGCTTATATGAAATTATAGTATTGATTAAAAAATAATGTTAATTTTCAGTTAGCATTATATAATTCAACCGGATGTAATTTTCTTTTTATCGTCGTTGTACCACTCTTAAGTTTTTTTTTTTCTTTTTTAATCAATTTTCAAGGTTTATTTGACAAAGAAGCCAGGAATGCCTTTCTCCACTCTTATGGCCGGTAACGTAAAAAAAATATAAACTATACCCACTATTATTTTTTTAATTTGATGTTGCATTATGAAGTTGGTCAAAATGTCTAACAATTTTTTGATACACACACATCTTGCCTACTCTGAATTAGGACATAATAATATTTTATCCTACATTCCGAGAATCACCATTGATTATATGTATATAATATATACTTAAAGAGTACGTTAGAGGTTATAATTTGAATACCGTCCAACATATCTATTAGAATCTATCTCGTATCGTATCTCAGTTGAAATTTAATTTAAAAATTTGAAAAAAAATGAACAAATAAACTCTCATAATTATGAGGAGACTGAACCTTAAAAATAAGGTGATGAGGTGCGTGATAATTTAACTAAAAAGTTATTGGTATTAATTTTATAATTTTAAGCAATCAATAATTTAATTTTTTTTTCTTGTACATAGGTTCTACGAGAAAGAAATATTAAAAATATCTTCAATGGAAGGGATGCAACATATAAATAGACTGAAGCTACATTTAAACAATTGCCATTATTATTTGTGTTTTGTCTTATTTTTCGATGCTTCTTTTTTAATCCCCTCCGTGCTCCTCTTAGGTCTCATTTAAAAAGTTACGGAGATTATCAATTTTCCTTTATTGAAATTACTATATACCATATGTTATGTATCCTCTTCCTCTAAAAAACACGTATTAGGTTGTAAATCTTAATAAAGCAGAATGGTTCTGTGCATACTTATTGTGTAATAATTTGAACCCTTTAATTCATCTCATCATCCCCTACTTTTCAATTCACCCATTTATTTCCAAAATACCCTTATTAAAAAATAGTAAAAAAATATTGAAAAAACTTTTTTTTTCCTTTCTATCTCTTCTAGATTCTTTTTTTTTTTAATTTGTTTTTATATTGCAGTCTCTTTTTGTTGTCTTTTTCGTTATTCTATAAGAAATAAAAAAAAAATGAAAATGACTACAAACTTCAAATCTCTTGTGAAAACTTAAGTCCTATATTATATTTTCTTATAAATTTTCTTTTTTGACCCTAACTTAGTATATATAATATGCAGTCTTTGAAGCCGATAATGAAAAACTAGAGGGTTTGATCGAAAATTTGAAATTTTATTTGATAACGGACACGTTCAAAAACTTCACATAAAATCCTCAAAACCAGAATATACTTTCAAGTGCCAAGGTTAATTTGTTTCTTTTTTTTTTCTTTCTTTTCTTTTTCTTAACCTTTTTACAGAAGAATTGCATGAAGTAACATTCTTTTAAAACAAAAAGGCATATACAATTAATTGATTCATGGGAACAAGTTAAGGAAATAAGGATCTTCTAAACTACATTTAATATAACTTATTTCTAAGTAAAATTTACCCACTGACCTCATTATTATATTATTCATTTTTGTACTAAAAAGTCTGATAATAAATTCCAATAAATATAATTTAAAAATCCTAGGAAATAAATATCATGCTGACCCAGTGCTGGTGCAATAATTTAAAAAATAAAATAATAATATTAATATCTTCTTGTGGTGAAGCAGTTCCACCAACTTTAATTGCCTAGTACTACTTAAAAGAAGCAAATATAAAGCAATCCCACCAAAGCTAGGAGAGAGTGACCCAAAGAAGAACCTAACAAAAAGTTGAATCAAATTACAAATAATGAAAAATTAATGGACCAAAATGCTTCTCACCTAACTCAAGCCTTTTTCAAGATTTGGACCTAGGAACTCTATTCACCTAATAATGCTCATCATGCCCTGGCTCCAGTACGGAGTCCTTTCCATTTTGTTAGTAAAAGACAATTTTTTTTTTTGTGCTTTGAATTTTTGTTTGTTGAGGAGCGACTGGGATTAGAAGAATGGTCCCATTAATCTTTTCTTTATTGACCTTAATATGAAAATCATGTGGAGTTTCTAAATGATATAGGTTGAGGCGTTGAGCACCTTTCTGCATGGGCTAAAAAAAGGAAAAAGAAATATAGGGGTATAAATTGGAATTTAGCTAATTTTATGTGTATTTTATAATTCTTTTTTACTATTATAGCTCCCGTCAAACCAAAATCCTCATTCTGTCCGTCAGTAATGATTGAGCATCCAAACTTTTAATTTATAAATAAATAAATATGCATAATTTGGAATAAAGAACTTTGAGTTACAATTTTGTTAATTAATCTTCATTTTTTAAAATTTTGAATGCAGATGTTTTGATGAAAAGAACCCTAGAAAAAATGAGCACATGCTATAAACAATGCAATGTACAGCTCTGTGAGAAAAATAGATGGCACAAATGAGCTGATATTCATTAACCTGGAAAGCACATGCTAATTAATACTAACAGTTTCCCTGTACATTACATATAGACCTAGCTTAAAGTTTTGAAGCCCTTCTGCTACGTCTCGTCATCCATGACAATTGTGCCAACATCGTTGGAACTGCTTCCTTTGACTGCCTCTTTGCTTGTTTCTACTGGGTTTTCAATGGCAGATTCACCCTCATGAGTATTGTGGCGTTCACCCTTAAAGACACCCTGTTGTTGTTTGTTTAGAGCAAATATCAATTTTCTTTCTTCCAGCATCATATGTTATATATCCCCTAGTATGTGATAATACTTCGTTATTCTTAGTTATATGACATCTTATAAAGGTACTTCTATTCATATTTCTTGATAAATTAAATACTTAAATAAGAAAAATTCACGAGATTAAACTGAGGATGTATGAGTAATTAATTATGTTAACGATAAACTAGTCACTTCTTATTTTCAAAATATGTTGTAATAAAATAATTTTATCGAAAGAAACTTTTACTCTATAATGTTGTGATTAAAGTTACGGTATCAATTCTGTAATTGAATATAAATTATGTAAACGAAACATTAAACTTGTAATTTTAATATAAAACTTGTAAATCAACATTGACTGTAAAATAAAACATAAATTTTAGAAATTAAACATAAGACTTCTAAATGGAAGGTAAACTGAGTAGATTAATTTAAAACTGATAAATTGATGTATTATTAGTAAATAAAAAAAACTTGCAAATATAACATAAAACGCATAAATCAACATTAAGTGCAAAATAACACATAATTTTTAGAAATTAAATATAATATTTGTAAATGAAAGATAAAACAAGTAAATTAATATAAAACTAATAAATTGATGTACTACTAGTAAACAAAATAAAAACTTACAAATATAAGTTAAAACTAGTAAATCAACATTAACTGTAAAATAAAACATAAATTTTGGAAATGAAACAAAAGACTTGTAAAGTAAAGGTAAAATAAAAAATTACAACAAAACTAGTAAATGGATGCACTACTAGTAAATAAAACAAAAACTTAGAAATATAACATAAAATTAGTAAATCAACATTAAGTGCAAAGTAAAAAATAAATTTTAAAAATGGAACATAAAACCTATACATGGAAGGTAAAAGAAATAAATTAATATAAAACTAGTTAATTATTGTATTAATGGTAAAAAAACAAAAAACTTGTAAATAGAACATAAAACTAGTAAATCAACACTAAATAAAAAAATAAAATATAAAATTTGGAAATAGAACATAATACTTGTAAGAGGAAGGTAGAACAAGTAAATTATTATAAAGCTAGTAATTTGATGTATTATTGATAAATAAAACGAAAACTTACAAATATAACATAAAACAAGTAAATCAACATTAAGTGCAAAATAAAACATAAATTTTGTAGATTATACCTAAAACTTATGAATAAAAGGTAAAATAAATACATTTTTTGAACAAAAATATATAAATTGCTGTAAGAGTTATTACAAAAAAAAATTCACAATTGTAAAATAAAAACTCATTACAATCTTTATTACCTTATATATATATTCTAATTTAAATTGAATAACGCTAGTTTTGCATTTATGTAATACATATGATACTTTATTAAGGATGAAATTTATTCTCAAAATTAGATTTTGAAAAAAATATTATTTTAAAATCATTCATTGTTGTTGTAAAATGAGGTTATTTTACATATTTCTACACTTCCTCAAGAAGAATCCTAAATGGTCTCTAAGTATAGGTAAAAAGTTTGAAAATATATGAAGTATGCATAAGACTCAAAATTAGATATAATTTTATTGATATATTGTATATGTGTCTAGTAATATAAGATTTTTTTTTTTAATTTTGTTTTTGCTTGATGCATATCAAGATAAATAATTGTGCTTGATTAACTTATGTAGTAAATAGATGTTATTATAGAAAATGGGTGAAAAAAAGTATACAAATGTCGTAGAATAAATATAGAATTAATGGTTAAACAAATTCAATAAAACTTATTCCACTTTTTTTAAGGATAATTTTTTTGTTTAATTGAGTATTTTTTTCTTTTTTTTATAAAAGAAAATATTTTTGTAAATGAATCAAATAGTTTTCACTAAAATTCTATAGAAACGATGTTAATTTTTAAATAATTAATAATATTGTATGAATTTATTAATTTTACTTTTCATTTACTAATTTTATGTGTAATTTACAATATTTATGTTTATTACGGTATTAATGCCGTAATTTTCATTGCATAATTATATAATTTTCCAACTTGTAAAACAATTTATCAAACAATAAAATAATTTTTAACCCCGTCACAGCAATTGCAAGTGAGTCCGTAATATACTCGGATTTGAAGTGTGTAAAGGTGTTACATCACATCTTCGTGACCTCAAACACCCCATAAGTTGTGATCACCACCGACTAACTCCAACCCCAATTCATGGAAATTAATAAACCTCCATTTCAACAGGGAAATTTTTGGAGCTACAAGAATTTGACTGTCTATAGTGTATCTGTTGTCACCCTTTGATTAAACTCTACACGCGTCATAAACTCGAACCAAAGTCAATAACCACAATTCGTGGTTTCTCAAAATTTCACATTTAAAATATTTCTTAGTCCGTCAAACCTTCCATTTGAAAATCAAAGGTCGGTTTAAAACCTGCTTGTTCATACATCACGGAACAAATTTTCGTTTGGTGTCACCAATTCCTGATAATGATATGTATATTGATATTATCTCGCCACCAACCCATTCAAAGCCAGCTAGCCCTAGATAATCAAATCATCATGCAATAAAAAATTGCAAGTCAGAAACCTATCGAGAAATGACCTATATATCCTTATATTACTACTACTTGCTGTACCACTTGCAATATAGATAAGATAGATGGATGATGATGAGAAATTTCGCATTTAATAATCTGAGAGAATGTTTATATATATATATATATATAAGTTTGTAAACATAAGAATTCATATGCAAATTTTCGGAGTAATAATAAAAATGTGTTTGGATGATATATCATTAGACCTTAAATGACATTGGTGTTTAATTGAACTTTTAAATGGGACAGATTAGTAACCTTAAAAGTACATTTAATTTAACACTCATTCATATCTATTAGATTTAAGTTGAATTAATGGATGAGATTAACTAAAATAAAAAAAAATAATGAATCGTACTGTAAAATTGAAAAATGATTTGTTTTAACAACATATGTCTTTTATATATATATTTGACCAATAAATAACCTCTTCTTTTTTTAAATGATAGTTCCAAAAAAATCGTACTTTCTATAATAAAGAGAGGCATTTGTAAAAATCTTTGGAAAAGGAGGTGGGTATTGGGTAGTGTTGAAGACTTTTTTATTAGCAAAATCCCTTGCCATTAGGACCCTCTAAAACATATTGGTCAGCATCTTTTAAAAATATTCTCAATTTCATAGTTAATAATATTTATTAGATTGAAGTTGAATTAATAAATGAGATTTATTAAAATTAAATATTTAATATTTTTTCACATTCTGTGGACTCCATTCCAAATCCTCTTTCATATTTTCTATCTTGTTACGCACATGCTCTCTCTCTATCTCTCTCTTCTCTTCTCTTGTTTTTTTTATAAGTCCTTGACTTTTGTTTTGCGCTTTTTTTTTTTTCCCAGCCACGACTCTTTGCTTCGTCTATTTTATCTCTTCGCATACATTGAAAGCACAAATGATCAATTTTAACCATCAAAATTGGTCCCCACCCAAAATTCATCGAACACAAGTTTAACGAGAAAACCTTGTGATTGTACTTGTCTATTAACAAGCACGTTACTACCAAATTGCGTATTTGCTTCAATATGATTTGGGATCAATCAATTTGTTCTACATTACATTAGAATTTTCCCTTCAAATCTCATCTCTAGATCTAACTGGTAAAAAGATTTTACTAACAACCAAAACCCATTTACTTTTTTTTGTCCCTTTGCAAGAATTAATGATCGAATAGTTCAAAAAACTCTTCTAGTAAAGGCCAGTTCATTATACAATGCTAAAGCGAATTAAAGAAAATATACTATATCTATGCTAGAGTAAAGAAATTTCCGTGGCTGAGGAAAAAAAGAAAGAACGAAAAAGTCGGAGATTGAAAACAATTTAGAGAAGAGAAGAGAGATAGAGAGAAAGAACACGTGTAAAAGAAGAGAGAAAATATAAGTTGAGAGATTTAAAAAAATTTAAATTTTTAATTTTAATAATCTCATTTATTAGTTCAATTTAAATTTAATAGATATTGATAAATGTAAAATTGAGATAATTTTAGAGAACCTGCTTATCCGCCCCTTTATTAAAATTAAACAACCAAGATGATAATTTTTTATTTGAAGATTGTTGACGGTAATCACTATTATTTTACTACAATATTGCATTTATGCAGTCAAGAGTTTTCGAAAAATAAAAAATAAAAACATGTCTTACCGACTTAAGAGAGAAACTTAAATGGCCACCAAATCATATGTGTGCCCATTCACGCATATTTTTTTTTGAGTTGATTAATAATAATTAAGAGGGGGCCTTTATCATTCGAAACATGCACTTATTGAATTGGATAGTACTGCCCCATATATATTTTCTCTATCAGATTCAGATACATTGTCTGATTGTGCTTGTAACAATTCCAATTTCGAAAATAAATGAATAAAATAAATTATAATTGAATGGATAGGTGGCTGTTGCAAACATAAATTATTTGCAACGAAAAATCATAAAAAAATAAGAAAAAAGTAATAAATGAGTTAATTCGAGGAAATCTAAATCTCTATAAACATACTCTTAGTATTTTTAGGGACCACATACCTTTAGTTATAACTATTCAATTGTCAAATAAAATATTTTAACCTGCCATTAAAGATATTGATGCCATTTTAAATACTAGCTTACAAAACTTATACCTAATTATTAGGAGCATAATAAACCTCATATTATAACACTTCATATAACCTTTGTGTCTCACACTTTTTATATTTTGATAAATCGCTAGCATGCTACTTAATTATACTACAAGGTTCACTAACATGGCTTAATTTTTCTTATAGATTAAGAACTAAGCAAGCAGAATATGAAATAAACCTTTTCGACATAATCATTAATTATCAATTAGATTCTAAGAGTGTGATTGAGTGATTTTTAAGTAATTTTATTTGGTTGGCTACTCGGATTTTAATCTTCGGAGAGGTAAAGGGCTGAAAAATAAATTTGAACTTCACTTACATCTTTATTTATGAAGGAAGGAGATTAAATGGTCTCTTACTCTCAAATGGTGATCTAATTATATAAAGAGTAACGGAATAATGTGCATATACCTAAGGATCATAGGGATATTTACCAAAGAAGAATAAGCTAATTGTTTTAGTCGATCCCTAATCCCAAATGATCAAATGCCTCATGGATTTGACCAAGTAGTTTTTTAAATATCTTTCTTTATTTGATCACCGTGTAGGCTTGAATCTTAAGGAAAATAGGAGATCTAAAAATTAGTTTGGCTTTACCTACATCTATCTTTTTAAAAAGAAAAATGTCGAATTAAAGGATATAAAATTTTATTGCATGTACAAAGATATTTAGATATTTAAAAAATGATATATTCATGGGGCTAGCTGCACACTAAAACACACATGCAAAAAATTAAAGGAAAAAGGGAGTAAATGGGTAATTTGTTTGATATTTTATCTTGAAAATATAAAATATATATTAATTATAAGGAAAGATGTTTAAAAATAACAAAAAAATATACAAAAATATCTTATTATTAATTTGTTTATTCACACCAAAAACTTATAATTCTTATTTTTTGTATTTTATTTTTTTAATTTTCATTTAGGAGAGAGGATGCCTAAATCCTTACGATTTGGGAAAATGATCACAAAGACCCTCTTAAGTTTTTAATAAGGGACACCAACTTTTTTAACCATAATACCTTTTGACTCTATAAATAAAAAATAATTGAACCCAAAATATTAAAATAAATAGAAATATAGCATTAAAATAATATATATATATATATATATATATATATATTTGAAAATAATTTTAATACCTAAAAGAGATATTTTGATGTTTTACAATATATTACATTAAATTAATTTTTAATAATAAATAGAAATATAATATTAAAATAAATAAATTCTTAAAATTATTTCGAATATTATGTAAAAAATAATTTTAGTATATTAATAGGTAGATATTTTGCTAATTATAAAATCTATTTAACCAAAGATTTATTTAAGATCTTGATAAATATATAATTAAAATAAATATAATAATTTAAAAACTTTAATTTTATTTTATGTTAAAAATTATCTAATATTATTAGGTCTACTAGATAGATTATATTATTTATATTAAATTTTTATTAACTAAAAATTTTAAAATTAATTTTTTAATTACTGTATTTAAAGGATATTATGATGAAAAGGGTATCTTAGTGTACCTTTTTAAAAACTTAAGAGTTTTTATTACTATTTCCCTAAATCTTGAGGGGTGTAAGTACTCTTTTTTATTTTTCCATTTATATAGTCTATTTAACGGACAACAAATATGAGTAGAAATAGTTTTGAAAATAATGATAATATTATAGCATAAATCATAGTGCCAAGGGTTATTGGCTTTTATGAAAAAGGTCGGAGAGATAACTAGTTTGTATTAATTTCAGTAAAGAAAAAATTAGTAATCTCCCTATAAAATAAAGGGCGGGGATTGGATCAAAAAATATTTTACTCAATTAGATAGTTAAATCGTGGTAGGTTCTCCCAATATAGTTGATGCGTTTTAGATGTTATATTCCGATAGCAAAATTGCAATGGCCTATATGTTCAAAGTAGGGTCAGGATTGTTATAACTGATATCAAAGCTCTCATGCTCTGACTTGCGAATAAATATGCGTCATCATCTCGTTCTATTTTCGTTGACGTTTAGGAAGCACGTTTTATGTTGTAAAGCCTAATAAATCAGACTGGTTATGACTTATGTTCATACTTGTTGTGTAATGATATGACCCCTTCAATTGATCTCATCATCTCCTACTTTTCAATTTACCAATTTATTTCCAAAATATTTTTATTAAAATTTTTAGAATATGAAGGTTATTTCCCATTAGTTCGTTTTTTACTCTTTTCTTCTCTATAAAATTAAGATTTATCATTTATGTGTTTAAAAAGTTTCTGTGATCTTCCTCTTATTTGTTAATTTTCTTATTGAATTGAGACACTTAATGATAATTTTTTTTTTCCTCTCATCTCTCTTTTGATTGTTAAAGAATTTATCACTATGACTAAATCCATCAAAGAACTAGATCTACAAACTCATATTAGAGCTAAAATTAAAACTCTTTGAGATTTTAAACACTGAAGAACTATATAATTACTTAATCTATAGAATAAATAATGAGACATTTAAAAAACTAATAAACTACTAGCAGTTGCAAGTAAGCCATTATGAAACTTAAATAATATCTGTGTTGGATGGAGTTTAGAATTTTGATACTTTATAAAAGAAAAAGTAAATTGAGATGTTGTACACTGATGGTGCCAAGAATTCGATATAAAAGACACTTGTTATACAATATCATAATTTAAGAAAGATTGAGGTTGTAAAGTATCTAAAATAAATTTGAAGAATTTTTTTTATTATTTTAGTGGTGACAATAGTCCAACTCTTTGTCACCAGCTCATTGTTTGTTGCTTTTGACGGTTGTTGTTTCAATTACTTTGTCAAACGTAGAACGAGTAATCTACACGCACTTTGCGGCTGCCTAGATCATATCACGGATCCTTCCGAATTTCAAAAGCATCAAATTAAACACTTATGGATTCACATGTACTTAATTAGCATCGAGTCTACTACTATTATTATTATTATTATTATTTTATACTCCAACAACCACAAAACTACAATAATACGATCAAAAGAAAAGTCGATTAAATAATTTAAATTGCCACTAAACGCACACGTCTTAGAAGACTTGGAAAACTTTGGTTTCCCTATAAATACACAACTCAGTTACCCATCTCTTTATTCTCTCAGCTTACTCATTTTACTTCCATTCTTCAATTTTTAACAAAAATATCCAGCATGCTGATTGATAGCACCACGCAAGTTTCCGGCCAAACTGTTTGTGTCACCGGCGCCGCCGGCTTCATCGCTTCTTGGATCGTTAAATTTCTCCTGGAAAAGGGTTACAGTGTTAAAGGAACCGTTAGAAATCCAGGTACACATATAATTTTAATTAGTTAATTAATTACAAATATTATTTATCATATTTTTTTTCTTGTATATTGACATATATATTTGGTTTTTTGTCTTTAGATGATCCAAAGAATGCTCATCTGAGAGAGCTTGAAGGAGCCAAAGAAAGATTAGCTTTATGCAAAGCTGATCTTCTTGATTATGAGAGTCTTAAAGAGGCATTTAATGGATGTGATGGAGTTTTTCATACTGCTTCCCCTGTGACAGATGATCCAGTGAGTCGTTTCAGTAATATTTTTGTCCCTCATTTTTCTCTTTTAGTTGTCAAGAAAATGAGAACTTGCAAGTGTGTACTTGGAGTACTTAAACCATTCTTGATGGACGGTGGATTATTTTCTTTTAATGATTATGCATGTTGCATTACGTGTATACTTCCTCTTCTATCAACTGGATTCCTTTCTTATATATGTTTAATGATGATGAAGGAAAAAATGTTGGAGCCTGCGGTGATTGGAACCAAGAACGTCATTGTTGCAGCGGCGGAGGCCAAAGTCCGACGTGTCGTATTCACGTCATCGATCGGTACAGTTTACATGGACCCCAACAGGAGCCCTGATATTGTTGTTGACGAACATTGCTGGAGTGATCTCGAGTATTGCAAGAACACTAAGGTTAAATTAATTATTTTAATTTATAAATATTTAAAATTTTAAGGTGCGTTCAAAAAAACGAATAAATCGTGTGGTTTAAATACTTTAAGTTTTAAGTTTTTACAACCCCATGATTTTAAAGTTTTTTCGGATGTTTTCCACACTTTATGATCCTCGGACCAGAAAACTACTATATATATATATATATATATACACTTCACACGTTATTGATTTTAATTATTTTGATTTTTTATCCGACAAAACTATTTTATCTGATTAGTTTGCATGATAGCAGCCTACGGGGCACAAGTCATGCCAAAAAAGAAACTACTTCAAGAATCCTCAAACTTATACTCATTCTCCATCCAATAAAAATTTTCAACATATGCGAAATATTTTTCTATGGGATTAGTATTACTCATTAACAGTATGCACATGACATTTACAGAACTGGTACTGCTATGCAAAAACTGTGGCAGAGAAGGCCGCGTGGGAAGAGGCGAAAGCCAGAGGGCTGGACCTGGTGGTGGTGAACCCTATGTTGGTGATAGGGACATTGCTACAACCGACTGTGAATGCTAGCATTATTCACCTTCTCAAGTATTTAACCGGCTCAGTAAAGACTTATGCCAATTCAGTTCAAGGGTATGTGGATGTTAGGGATGTGGCATTAGCCCATATTCTCGTCTACGAGACCCCGTCAGCCTCCGGCCGCTACATCTGCGCTGACAGCGACAGCATCATCCATCGCGGCGAGGTAGTGGAGATTCTGTCCAAGTTCTTCCCTGAATATCCAATCCCTACCAAGTAAGTGCTTGTTCTCTGTGTGTGTGTGTTTTTCCCCCAAAATTTTGTTACGTATTGCATGCATGTTATGGCTATTGTTTTTTATTTACTAGAGCAATAATGGAGAGACAAATATTATCAGATAGCAAATTATTGGTATTCTTAATTTTGATGTGAGCAGAAATCAATCTCAAACCTATTGATCTCATCAATTAAACCGAATATTTCGTTTAACTTTCGTTATCAATATTATATGGTTTAAAAATGGACATGAAATGAAAAATATGTACGATAAACCAAATTAACTTCTTGTTGGTAAGCGTTTTACCTAACTATTCTAGAGAGATATTTAGACATGACTTCGCTCTCGGTAATGGTAGGTGCACGCCTTGTCATACGTAAGTTTCAAAGAAGCTAGTTAATTAGGTCAATAACAATATTTTAGTTTATACTTTTTTTTTCCCATGATATTTGACGTTAGTCGTTGATTTGATTATAAGAGCTTCAATAAAATTTCATTTACAGTCAACGATGTACATGATTATACTTCCACAGTATTGAAACGGTGTACATGAATTGAGTAGGTATCAGTCTCTCTCATCCATAGTAATTACTCTAACTAAAGTCCACTTGTTGTAATTTGGGATCTTGACATGCAGCAAAGTCTATTATTGCTTTCATACTTTAAAATTTGTAATATTATCACTTTCAACCCTAAAATTCACAATAACTATATTAATATTATATTTGGGATCTTGACATGTTGCATTAAAAGTTAACCCTTCTCTAAGTTAATATTATATTTTAGCCCCTAGAATACACGATAACTATGTTATTGCCTATTTAATATGTTATATTTTCATTATGGGCGGATGAACCAAATTAATTTCATATCTTTTTTCTATTAAATTCGAAACACAGGTGTAAAGATGAAAAGAGCCCAAGAGCAAAACCCTATAAGTACTCCAATCACAAGATTAAGGACCTAGGCTTAAAGTTTACGCCAGTGAGGCAGTGCCTATACGACAGCGTTAAGAGCTTGCAGGAGAAAGGTCACCTTCCAATCCTTACACAGAATCAGTCAAATTTCAATATTAATTAAGGTCTTACAATTTGTTAGCAGTATGTTTATAGGAAAATTGTAGTACTAATACAAAATTATGGAAGTGCTTTCATTTTTCTTCTCTCTTTTTGTTTTCTTTTTTTGTAAAAAGATGTAGCAGTTTCAATGGATTGAATAATATATTTTGTTCCCTACTAATGTTATGAAAATTATTTCATTTTTACATTAACAACAGTAATTAGAACTTTATCATTTGTGTTTATGAGTTGACGTTTAATCAAAAAAGGGCATAATTTATCACATTTTATTAAATTATTCTCCACATATTTTATGTTATACTTGAATTTTATTATCAAAGCTTAACGAAAGCCAAATACCATTTGTGATTTTCATTTCTTCATACTAAAGCAAAATTGCTCAAAAGCTACTCAAACGAATCATCGGGATGTATAAAACCGCTAAGACTTGATAAAACTATTATAAGAGAAGCTTGCAATTTTACGAGACTGAAAAGTCTTAAGTTATCCCAAAACTACTATATTATCGTGACACTACACTAGATTAAAAAATAATCATTAATAGATTGTATATACAGTGACTTAGCAGTATTAGAACCGCCTAATTAAGATCTTATTTGGTATTGAACTACTGTAATTTTTAAACTATAATAACTGTAACTATAAAATAAAAACTAATGGTATGTAGTAAATATATTTTTTAAATAATAATTTTGATAAAATTAGAAAGATATAACAAATTTTTCATCCTACAAATGTAAAATCAAATCAATTTATCTTTTAAGTTACAACAGATTGTTAGCAAATACCTTAGTGATGTATCTTTTAATTAACAACTGTCCAACCTTAATTCAAACGAGACACAAATCTAATATAAATTATAGGTAAATATTAACAGTATTCACCAACTCAATGTAACCCAATCAGCCCCCTAGCTAAGACTTTAAACTTCTAATTCCTGTCAAATAAATAAATAAATAAAATAAAATAAAAAAGACGAGTGGGTTACGATTGACAGCCACAAGTTTGAACTTTTGCAAAAGAATCATTGACTAAAATGTACTAAATTCTAAAATAGATAGTCGTCACTAATTAGGACTTCTCAAACATCAAATATAGGGATAAATTACAATAGCGTGTCTTCGCAATGCTGAGATTTTAAGCACAGCAAGCGAATGCGCGGCATATAAAATACTATTTTATTTATTGACTCAACATCTATATCTCTACAGTAAAGAGAGGGTCATTCTGGAACGAGACTATATGGATGAGAATTAATGTAATTAACCGCATAAGTATATGGAAGGCTGCTCTGTTCATCATTATATCTAAGTCTATATAAAATTATGTTCAGATGCAGATGTGCGCATCTATAAGTTTGCAAAGTAGTTGAATGAGTAATTAGAGTGCGAAGCCAGCATTACTCATGCCAAAAATGAAATTCGGTGTTATACGAACGAGTTTCTTATTCTCTTTTATGTATAATTTTAATATATTGTTATGATTTCTTTGTTCAACGCAACTATAATTAATTATTGCACAAGTTGAGGAATGCTATAGTTTAAGTTGACTGGCAATTTGATTCTTTTATTCTCATACGACAACTCGGTTGGCCACTTGAAGTTAAATAAGAGTATAAAAGTTTAAGTCCCAGGGATATATAATTTTAATTAAGAGTGGGTAGAAAGTAGGGTGCAAGATAACTGAAGAAAAGGAGGGGGGAAAAGTGGATTCGTTCATAAAAGTGTGAAGTATCATGTACAAGAATTGCAAGAGATAACAATGGGAAACACCTCCAATTATAGTCATTCGATTAGTAGAATTTTTTTTTTCCCTTTTCTCTGTTCTCTCAAATTGACGCATAAAAGTATTTTCTAAACCATTTCTGTTTAGAGCCTTTTCATGGAAATTAAATTTTGTTGCAGGCATTTCTTGTTGGCTATTATAGATTACGAACCATTTTAAAAAACAAATGAAAATAGTTAATTAATAAATTCTTCCTACATTTTTCATGAGCTTATCTTCTTGGCTTGATTAATGATTTAACTATCATGATTGCATCTCTTGAAAAAGAAATTCAAAATATTCTCCTCACAGTTTGGTAGATTGGTTAAAAAAAGTTTTTTTTTTAACAATAATGCCACACCTACATAGTTGGAATACTTGGTTTATAGTCCAAATGATATGTCACCAATAGAAATTTATTATTTAAATTAAAAATAATAGATCTTAATAATTACCTATTAATTAAACCAATCACATAGTAACACATCAGTTGGGAATTGGGATACAATTTAAGTATCCTAACTAAGTAAGTATAGTATCATTTAATTGTATTGAAAATAGAACTAAATAATCTATTAGGAATTTAGCCACCTTGATTCTACCTTTTAAAGAAATAAATATAATTATTTAAATAAAGAAGTTCAAAACATTAGGAAACATTTTGAAGGAATCCTCCATGAAAAGCGCTAGTCCACATGACCATGCACCTCTTGTATTGAAAATATAACTAAATAATCTATTAGGAATTTAGCCACCTTGATTCTACCTTTTAAAGAAATAAATATAATTATTTAAATAAAAAAGTTCAAAACATTAGGAAATATTTTGAAGGAATCCTCCATGAAAAGCGCTAGCCCACATGACCATGCACCTCTTGTGACAAAAAATTTCAAAAATCAATTAAACAATATTCCCAACGTACGGTTGGTTATTTAAATTCGATATTTATTTGGTTAGATAAAATGTTTGGAAAAAAGTTTGACAAAAACCAGATGCTGTACTTTTTTAGAAACTTAACGTGTTAATAAAAACAAAATTCTGAAACTTTTACTCAATGGTAAAGGCCATTTTTTTTTTGGGGTTGTTTTGCTTAGTCGACAATGGTTGAATGATTTTATTAAAAGAAATATTCTCAGAAGTATCAAGATCTGATTTAATTTATTTACAGCCTCATCTATATCAAATCAGTCATTTTCTAATTGTTACAATTTATAAATGTATTATAATCGGATGTATGCTGAGAATCTAAACATCTATATTTAGGATCCCCAAAGTTATATTATATGTAATTTAGGGTTTGCCGTATATTTATAGTATAAAGGTCTACTGGCCATAGCTCAAAAATATATTCCAACCAAAAACACGTGAGGGCACTGTCATTGGTGCTCTTTTTTTTTTTTTTGAGTTCTGTTGGACTTTTTTTTAGTTATGCTATACACAGATTGTTACTGATATTATATTAGACATTACAATTACAATATTTATAATTTTACTAAACAACCGAGACCACCGATATACCATACATTAATCCACTGAAGTACTTACCCAGATACTTTCAACTCTCTCTAATATTTGAGGAGTGCCTACTCCACTCATATTTCGTAAGAGAGAGACTGTATCCACTCAATTAGTTGATAAATGAGGGAATACTAAAACTAACATGCATAATGCTCTTATGGAAGTTCGAACTCTTACACTCAACATTATAAGTACAAAACTTCTCCTATTAGACTAAAGGCCTATTGATGTGACTAATGGAGATTTGAAATTAAAAAAATTCATTTAATGTTTAACTGATTTTTCACGGAAGTCCCCAGTAAATTGTACTCAAGGTTACACATAATTTATCATACTCAAAATTTTTAAATACAAATTAAAAAGAAGCGGACTTTGCAAACTAAAATCTAGCTCACAAATATTAACATTAATTTTATTTTTAAATGGCCTACATACTCATTGATAACTTTTATTGCAATAATTTTTTTAATAAATATTGATAATGAAGTTGTCATACAACAATAAAAAAACTCGTAAAAGACAATTGTATAAATATATTTTTTTCAAATTTATATATTTATTACTTCTTTTAAAAAAAATTCGTGTTGACATTCAATAAGCAATTAATCAAAATATGCTTGATTATCTCCGCCCTTGAGCACCAACTCATTATTGGTCTAGACAAATCTACCATTGTTTCTTATTTTTTAAAATCCTAGCTTGTTTTTCTTTGTGCTTTTTTTCCTTGGCTTCGCACTTATTTATATTTTTTAAGAAAAAAGTAAACGGGTAGATAAAGTCAAGTCAATTTTTAATCTCCACTTCCTTGAAGATTCAAACTCGGCTGATTATGATTAGCTAACTAAAACTATTTAAAAAGAGAAAAGAACAGTTAATTGCCTAACATTTGGGAAAAATAACATAAAACCCTTTAACCTTTCAAAAAAGACATATAACTCTCATTTTTATTATTAAATTCCATTTTTTTAATAGTAAATTTATTTTTAATTTACAATTACTATTCTATCCCCATAATAAATAATTCAATATATTAACTTAAGATATGTCATTGATAACGTGTATAATGAAATCAATAACTTTTTATTTAAAACTTAAACTTGAGTTGTAATTACATTTTTCCAAAATTATTCATTCTAAATTATGAATATATCATTCCCAATGATTGGATGATAAAAAATGATGAAGAATAGGTAAAATTAAAATTAAATTTATCATTGGTAAGGGTATGTTCGTAATTTAGAGTGAATAATTTACGAAAAAGGTAATTACATCTTAATTTTAAGTTTTAAATAAAAACTTATTAATTTCATTATACCCATGATATGCCTTAAGTCAATATATTGAATTATTTATTATAGGGACATAATAGTAATTATAAATTAAAAATAAATTTACTATTAAAAAATAGAATTTAATAATAATAATTGGGATTATATGTCTTTTTTAAAACGTTAAGTAATTTTATATCTATTTTCTCAAACGTTAGGGAGTTCACTGTCATTTTTTCTATTTAAAAACACTTGGTTAGGTCCCTAGAGGTAAAAAGAAAGTAACTATCCCCGCTTCCCACTTAAAGAATTAAGAATCACAATAAATGCAAAACTTGTGATATTATAATAACACAATTATTATTTTTATAATCTTTTATTTTATACTAATTATATGTTTTCATTATTTTACAGTAGGTTTCCTATGCAACATCATAAACATACAATGAAATTTATTAGCATGATTTGTGTTAATACGTATGAGAAATAATTATTTTACCTATGCTTTTTGTAAATATTTTGTTATTTAAAAGTTATAAAGGCACTAATGTTATTCAGACTTAGACACTTAGATTTATTTATATATCAGCAAAATAAATAAATAAATAAATAAAACCAAATATATTGTTACCAAAGCTTAACTACTATTATAAAACAAGAGAGTAGATCCATAGCTTAAGTCATACTTCATGAATTCTTTATTCATAGGTGATTGTTCAAATCAATTCTTTATTCTTTGCGATTTGAGAATGGGCCGCTCGCACAGAGACCATGTCCAATTTCTTGCCAAAGCCCATCTCAAAGCTTTTTTTATTCACTTTTACCCTGGCCATGTTACGAGATAATTGCCCATTTAGTCCATGCTGGGCTCTTTAACTTGATCGGCCGTGTAAGGCTCTATCAATACATACTGCTTTTTCGGCACGCTTCTTGCTTGGGAGCCTGGGGTTACAATTAGTTCGGAGAGGGTGCAAATTAGGCAACTAGGAGCTTATATTTATAAAGGGATTTTTTTTAATAAAAAAATACCAAGAGGTGGGGGGTTAGGCTGGATCCATACCTATAATATAAATCAGTAATGAAACAAATACATTAGGAGGGGGACACAAGCCAAAACCTTCTAAAGCAAATGAAAATACACATGAATAAAAAGAGAAGAATGAAATAATAAAGAAAGTCATCGATGCTAGTGTCTAACTTGGGGAATAACTTGTGCATAAAAATGTAGAATATCAGATAAGTTATTAGGAAGATCCTGATAACACAAGAAGCGTCTACTAACCCGATGAGTGCAGGCTCAGTTGGCAAGAAAATCAATAACAAGTAGCCTCGCAAAGCACATGCCTAACTGAAATAGCAGAGGAAGATGTCAAAGTACACACATGACACAATGAATAAGAATAATCTCAGCAAGCATGACCCTATAATGAATCCAAGAAACGACCGTGGTTGAGAGCGACTTCACTTCAAATATAGAGTAACCAAGCTAGTAGCAAACTCTAACCCCTCACAAATAGTCGTAAGCTCAGCTTAAAGAATTGATTAACATCCAAGAAAAGATCCAAAAGCAACCAAAACTGCACCTCGATGATCTCAAAGAATTCTACCCGAAGTAGTCATCCCAAGATTGTCCTTAAAGCAACCATCCATAGTCAACTTCACAACCCCAGAAGGCAGCCTCATCTAAGAAACTAATCAAATTAACCTCTTTAATAGAGTTATAACTCATAAATCCTCCGCAATCTGAGAACCTAAAAATCCTCTTAACTGGGAAGACTTAAAATCAAAAGTGAAACCAGCAAGCTTGAGATCCAATACCACTTAATAGATAACTGCATCAATAGAGAAAGATTGTGAATCAAACCTCAAAGCATTACGGGCCTTCCAAATTTGCCACAAAATAAAAAAAAAAGCAGCTGAACCTGAAGATGACTCCAAGTAGGGTTGGCAGAAAAGCTCGGGCCGGCCCAGGCCCGCGGGCTTTAGGCCTGGCCCGTGGCTTACATTTATGGATAAGGGCTTGCAATTCAAAAAGCCCGTAGTATATGGGCTCAGTCAAGGGCTTTAATAAAAAGCTCAGATTTAAGCCCGGGCTTTATAATAAATAATATATATATATATATATATATATTTTAAAAAATTATATAATATGAATTATATAATAATAATAATAATATATCATAAAATTGAAATAAAAAAAAGTAAAAAAAACTCATTCCCCTTACTGTGAGCCTCATTCCCGTGACAATCAAAAAATCAAAATCCCTAAACTCGTTCTGTGACGAACTCACTCACCTGGCTCTCACTCTCTCAATTCTCGCTTCACACAGTCACACTCACTGTTTGATTTGTATGTTGTGTATGGTAGTTATGATGTTAGTATTTTTATATTTTGTATTAGTTAATCATGTATTAGATAATTACCTTTAAATTTTTAGCCTATTGTAGTATTATGTATTGGATAGTTATGTTTTGAAAATTTATAATTTTATTAAAATAATTTTTTATTAAAAATTCGTAAAAGCCCAGGCCCGGCCCAAGCCCGGCCCGCCAAAAGCCCGCCCCATTTAGATGAGCTTTAAGAGGGCCTGGACTTTTAAAATAAGATGTGCCCAGGCCCAGGCCCTTAAATTGCCAAGCCTAACTCCAAGAAAGGGCACACCGTCGCCAATAAAGAAGCCCAGCAGGGGGGTCAAAAAGGAAAAATCTTTTATACTAAAAAATTTACAAAAAATGAGCCTAAACCTAGCATACCCACAAGCAATCAATAAATAAATGTCAAAAAGTCTCGGCAGCCCAACCACAAACACACCGAGAGACCATAGAAAAACCCTTCAAGCAAAATGCATCATCAGTAGCCAAAAACCTATGCAACAATTGCTAAAGAAAAACAAGATACCATAGACGGGATATGCCGCTATTAGATAACCGAAAAAACCTTATCCCTTGGCTTAGAACAACTTATAAGCTCCCAAGCCATCCGTAAATGAAAAATACCATTAGAGACAAGATCTTATCTAATCAAGTTCGGTTCCCCACCAGAAATAGGATCCAGTAAAATCTATTCAACAATAGAAAATGGCAAAACATCTTGGAATTGACACTAAATCCCAGATTGTACCCCACCAATAAAAAGAAACTAGCACTATAGAAGCCGCCGCAAGATTATAAATGACCAAAGGACAAGAGTGCAACCAACAATCATAACAAAAGCTCCTCTCCCCATGACCAATCAACCAACGCATATAAGGCCTAGTAACACATCAATTAGAATAGAAGCGCCTCCAAAGAGGAAAAGCAGGAGAACGAAACTAAAGCAGACTCGGATATAGAGTTTTGGCAATACTTAGACTTCATATAAGAAGTCTATAATGAACTTTGCTCCCGAAAATGCTACCAAAGCTTGAGCACAAAAGCCTCAGCCATATCATCAAAAGATTAGATATTGAGGCCACTTTTTTTAACCGAATAACACATTGCTGTCCATCTACATCAATGAATCTGTCGTCTCGTCTCAAAATCACCCCATAAGAACTAAGTGAATAGTCTCTCTAAGTGCTGAACCACAACCACATGAGGGCGAAGAACATGAAACTAAGTGGCATAGAAGACAATACCTGTCGAATAAGCACCACTTCCCACCAAAGGATAGCAACCGATTGGCCCAACCCGAGATCTTATCCTAACTTTCCTGACCATATTATCAAAATGATAAATCTTAAGACACTCAGTAAAGACGGGGCACCCAAGATAAATGAACGGAAGCTAACGCCACTAGAAACCAGTGACAGAATGGACAATAGCCTGGCGCGAGGCAGAAGTTGAGCCCTCAATATAAAAATTGTTCTTGGCCTCTCTAACCAACTGCCCCAAAACCGCCTCATAATGATGTAAAAAATCTATAATCTACCGAAGGCTCGGGTGATTCCCGTTTGCAAAAATAATGACATCATTTGCAATGCTCAAATGGGAGACAATGATAGTTGCAGTAGAACAATACCGCAGAGAGAGATATTGAGAGTATAAATGGTCTAAACCTCGGGATAAAAACTCAGCAGCAATGATAAAATAAACATAGGAAAAGAGGATTGCCTTGGGTAAGACCTCCCTGAGGCTGAAAAATCCATGGCTAATCCTATTCACCAACACCGAGAACTAGGGGGCAAAGATAGCTCCCAAATCAAAGAGACCCACCTCTCTGAAAACCTAAAACAATGCAGCATCTGAACAATTAAAAACCAAGACATTCGATTATAAATATTGGCCATATCGAGCTTCAGCACCACATTATTCCCCTGAGTCCGACAATTGAGATCATGAACCAGCTCCTAAACCAAAAGCACATTATCATGAATTACTCTTCTAGGGACAAAACCACTCTGAGAAGGAGAGATATAAGACGAGGCAACAAAGGAGTCAATCTCAACGCAAGCAACTTGGTAAGAACCTTGTTGCTCACATTACAAAAAGTGATCGGTAAAAAAATCTACCATATAAAGAAGGGAAATTTGTTGTGGATGCTTTAGATATTTCAAAAATAAAATCTAAAAAATAGTCAATAATTTTTTTTGAACTATTACAACGAATTTTGTTGCGGATGCTTTAGATAAATTAGACATTTCTTACTATGCTTATTTAAATTAGACATTTCTTACTATGCTTATTTTTGGCGGGATGGTCCTCCAACTTGTATTCAAAATGGATTGTATTTAATTTTTGGGTTTTTAAGGAAAGATGCTCTTGACTTGTCTTTTGGCCCTTCTGTATGTATATCAATATTTGTATGTGTGTGTATATGTATATAAAATATTGGTGGGATTGAGGTAATTTAAATACAATGACATTTGGGGTTTACCCACTGGCGAAATTAAGTATATCCCTTAAAAAAAATTTTAAACGTTAAAGAGTGTCTAGTGAAACTTTAAATGTTAACTTGATGGGATCAAAGGTTTACATATTTATGAATTGAAAGTTGTGGACCGGCATTAGCTTGATGGGTCTATGTGAAGTCATTGTGGACCGCCATTAGCTTGTAGGTCTATGTGAAATCGTTGATTTGTGCTATTTTTTTTTCTTAAAATCATTTTACCATGATGATCTTATGTAAACCATAAATTCATGGGTAAAGCCAGGATTTTAATTTGGGGCCGCCAAAATAAATTACTAGCTGAGCGTTTCTTTGGAAACTTAATCTAGGGTTGCTGAAATAGATCGCAACAAATTGGGGTTTTCTTGAAATTTTTTTAAGTTTTAACTTGAATTTCATAAATTTTCAAAAAGTTGACAACCCTCAACTTATATATGGTTCCGCCTTTGTGCAAAATCAAACTTTAATATGCAAATCTAAGACTTTTTTGGTATTATGGTTAAGTTATTATACTAAAATATTTGATAAATATTTATTATTATGATTAGAAATTAAGTTAATTTTATCTCACACTTATATAATAAAAAATATTTTTATTTACAAATCATATTGAATTGTTATACATTATTAATTTTTATTTTATAATTATAATTTTTTTCAAAGTATCTCAAAAGTTACAATAATTCGGAATTGAACAGGTCTAATTCGATGTCAACTTCACGATAGACCCATAAAGCTAATGCCAGCCACAACTTTCAACTGAATCAAATATCCACGGATCCACCTTAAACCCACTATTCAGCCACAAAATTTTGTAATGAAACTAATCCAGAATAAAAAAGGAATTAGTCAATTGAAAAAGAAAAGAAAAATACACGTGAAAGTTTGGCTAGAACATAATTGTTTGGTATACTAAAGCAATCTTTTAGAATTTTCGGTGACCTAAAAAACCATTTCCCAAATTAATAATTTCTTCATAAATTATTATTTTTATAATTTATTATTGCATAAGGTGAGCGTAAGCAGACCTATGGTAAAGAGGCGAGAAAAGCAATAGAAGGTGGGTTGTCCAAAAAGTTGTGGCTCAAAAAGTTAGTGAAGTGGGAGCTCGATCGCGTGCCTAGTAATAAAAGAAAACATAAATGATCACCAAAAAAAAAAGAAGTTATGATTTTGTTTTTTTTTTAAAATAATAATACGATTTCCCCCCAAAAAAAATTACGATGATTATTATTGAAAGCATTAATTAATTAGTTTCATGGATCATAAATTTATTTTGTCATTTGACTCATTGTTTCCTTTTTGTGGTTTTAAATGAGTTGTTTACGACTTTAAAAAATGCATCAGGTGATTAAGAGGTAATAAAATAAAGTAATTGAATTAAGAACTGCATGAATGTATAAACAAATCTAGCAGAAAGTCATAAATCTCGATATCAATTAATAAATGAGGAATTTTCCTCTTAAAAAATGGCGGATGGGTTATTTTTTTAATAAAAAGTAGAAAGGTAGGCGAAGCCTTAGCAAAAATATTACATGTTGGAAAATATTCTTTTTTTATGGTAAGGGTGTTCAAATTTAATTAAAGTTTAAATTTAATTTTTAATCCCTTACCTCTTCGAAAATTCAAACCCAAATAACCAACTAAATAAAATTATTTGAAAAACACTCATCCACACCCTCAAATTATTTTTTATAATAATATAATAAACATAATGTAAATTTAGTCTTACTATTTGATTTAGATAGAAATCTAGAACCTCTAAATTACTTTTTATTTATTTGGATAAATGAAAAACATTTTTATTTTTCTTATAAATAAAAATTTTAATTATGTTAAGCACATTTTGCGCAGAGACTAAACCACCCAATTACAAAATACACAGTAATGATTAATTAACCAATAAAACTCCATCCAATTAGCATAAATATATTATTTAATTTAGGAAAAATGACACAGGGACCCCTAACGTTTGAGTAAGGGACACAAAACTCCCTAATGTTTTAAAAAAGATACGTAGACCCCCATTAGTTAACGGAAATCGTTTCGTTAAATCACTACAAGGTTAATACTGTAATTACAAATTAAAAACAAGTGAATTGACTAAAAACCCACACACACATCACACGGACAAACAAACCCCACACACACACTGATTCAAGACAAATCTTTTAACACACATTCACGGTTTGCCTTGCCGAAAGCTGCTGGGGTTGCCGGAAGTTGTTGGAACTACTCACGCTACTGGAAGCTGCTGGAACTGCTCGTGCGTCGATCGAGACCGCGTCTAGTTGCCGGATCTGCTCGCGATCGACATTTGGCTGTTGCTTGTGCTGTTGGAACTGCTAGAATCTTGCGTTTGGCTGCTGCTTGTGCTCGCGTTTGGTTGTTACTCTTGCTTGTGGAATCTCGCGTTTGGCTGCTGCTTGTGCTCGCTTTTGGTTGCTACTCTTGCTTGTGGAATCCAGGGTTCAATTCTCTTAAATCCTATTTTTTCTCTTTAATTTTCATTTTTCTTTACTAAATTAACTTCCCTAGCATGTTTGATGCATATGTGATGTATGTGCAAGAATATAAATAAATGATTATGAGATTTTTTTTTTGGTTTATGGTTGTTTGATGAACAGAGTTCTTAATTTGTTCAGTTTATTGGAGATTTCTTGCTAATTACTTTTGTTATTTTTTTTCTTTATCAATTTTTAGATGTGCATGGAATTTCTTTATCAAATTTATTTTGTTATATCTAACCAGTTGAGCTAGAATTCTACCTAGGTGAGATATTATGCATTTTTTTTAATGGTCCTGGGACATGTGAATTTTGTGCTTAATTTATTAATGAAAAGAATGTATTGGTTTGCAGATGGTTGATCAGCCATCCCAAAACCTAAATACCCACTCACTTTATTCTTTTGAACAAGAAGATGATGAAGCATATTGGTCAAATGATGATAATGAAGACATAACACCTGCTGATAATGAAATGGGATTAAATTGGGATGATGAGGGAGTGGATGTTGGGCATATTAAAGGTTGTAAAGAAGTGGATTATAAAGATAGTGAAGAAGAAGATATAATTCTTTCTAATTGTGAGTAAGATGATAGAGAGCATGACCTGCTTTCTGATTCTAAAGATGAGCAATCATTTCATTGTTCAAAATCTAACCTTAATTAAATGATTGAAATCAGTGTTGGGCAGGAGTTCGACAACGTCCAACATTTCAGAAGAGTACTTGAAAACTACGTTATTAAAAATGGGTTTAATCTTAATAGAATTAAGAATGAGAAGAGAAGGTTCAGAGCAAAGTGTTCCAATTAGGGTTGTTCGTGGTTTATTTATGCAGCCCTAGTAGAATCTGGGACAAACTTCAGAATTCAAAAGCTGAATAATGTACATGAATGTAATAGAGTGTTAGAGAGCAAAGAGGCATCATATAAATGGATTGCCTCTTAGTTTGAGGGAACTTTGAAGAATAACCCAAAAATGCCAGTAAAGGCAATGAAAGATGAATTGGTTTCTAATTTAGGGATTAAGGCAAGTATGAAGAAAATGTATAGGGCCAAGAAAAGAGCAATGGATAAATTAAATGGGAACTATGCAAATTCTTATCAGAGGCTAAGGGATTATGCTCAAATACTCAAACAAAGCAATCCCAATACGTTAGTAAAGATGAAATTTGTGCCTAGTTTTGATAAAGATAGAAGACCAGCTTTGAAGTTTCAAAGATTTATGCTTAGCTTTGTTGCTTTGAAGAATGGATTCATTAATGGATGTCGATGGTTTATTGGATTAGATGGTTGTCATTTAAAGGGGCATTTCAGAGGTGTGCTATTATCAGCAGTGGCATTAGATGCAAACAATGGAATTTTTCGGATTACCGTTTGTATTTGTGAATCAGAATGTGCTGATAGTTGGAAATGATTTTTGGCAATATTGAGTGAGTGGTTGAACATAGAGAATCAAAGTCGAGTAACATTTATGACAGATAGGCAAAAATGAATATTACTAGGTTTGGAAGCATATTGGCATAGTGCAACAGTGAGGCATTGTGCCAGACATATATTTGCTAACTTAAGAAGTAATCATCCTGATATAATCTATAGAAACCTATTTTGGATAGCAGCAAGAGCTACTAGTGAAAAAGAATGGGAAGACAACATGAAGAAAATAAAAACAACTAAAAAAGACACGCAAGCTGCTTATGATTATTTGATTAAGATTGACAAGAAATAGTGGGCTAGACATGCATTTCCTGATGATGTAAAAGTTGATCATGTAACTAACAACTTAACTGAGTCATGGAACAGCTGGTTAAATGAATACAGAGACAAGCATGTGCTGACACTTATGGAATTCATTCGG
Organism: Citrus glauca; assembly: GCA_029633175.1. Taxonomy (NCBI): domain Eukaryota; kingdom Viridiplantae; phylum Streptophyta; class Magnoliopsida; order Sapindales; family Rutaceae; genus Citrus; species Citrus glauca. The sequence continues at coordinate 16,727,246 of JAQOOD010000007.1, forward strand.
AAGAAAGTTATGAAAAGACTGTATAAAAGGCATTCTGATGCAAGAAAATAGATTGGGAAGCTGCCTCCAACTGTGTGGAGAAAGTTGAATGTTTCCAGACAAGAAGGAAGATATGTAAGGGTGCTTATGGCTAGTGAGTATGAATTTGAGGTAATGGATGAGAATAATAAAACATTTATAGTTAATATGCAGAATAAAACTTGTGATTGTGGTGTTTATCAAATTTGTAGGATACCATGTAAACATATCATCCCATGTATTGCTTTAAGACATGAAGATGTTGTTGATTATGTGGATAAAAAACTGACAGTGGAAGCATATTTGGCCACATATGCAAATATCATACATCTACTTCCAGATCAAAGTACATGGGCTGTTGTTGAAAGTCTAAAAGTCTTATCTCCATATGTCAAAACAAGAGTTGGTAGGCCTAAAATAGTGAGGAAAAGAGAGCCAGGGGAAGAACAAGGGAAAAGAAAGACCAAGCAAAAATGTAGCAGTTGTGCAATTTTCGGCCATAATAAAAGATCATGTAAAAGACCAATTGATTCCACTCAACACCCCTCAAGTAAGCCTAAATTTCTTTTTTCTTTTTTACTTTTTTATATAAAAATAAAGTTTATATACTAATATTTATACATTTATCATGCAGGAACAACCACACAAGATATGAGAGGAAGCTCACAAGCTAGTAATCAGAGTTGTTATACCAATTTGTGAACAGATTGTGTTGTTTTTTCAAAAAATATTATGGTTATTGTTGTAATGTTTACCGGTACTAATTTGATACAATATTATAATACAATGATTTTTTGTTATGTTTACTGGATTGATGGTTTTATGTCTATTGGATATGTTATTTAGTACAATTAAGATTTTGTAATTATTGTTGTAAACAATTTTTTTTTATTTTGTTGATTATATAAGTTTAAATGATTGACATATGGAAAATTGTTATTTTTATTATATTAATAATCAATTTAATTTATTTTTATTCTTGAGCAATGGATTAAATTTATTTAGTTTGAAGAGAAAATTTAACAAAAATTAAATGAAAAAATTAGGTAATGAAGTTATATTCATAATTTTATTAATAATATAAGGATAAATTGGACAATGAACAATTAATTTTTAATATGCTATAAGGGTATAATGGTAATTGCACTTTAAAATTATAATTTCTGTTAAAAGAAACAGTTTCCGTTAATCAATGGGGGTCTGAGTGTCTTTTTTAAAATATTAGGAAATTTTATGTCTCTTATTCAAACGTTTGGGGTCTTTATACCATTTTTCCTTTAATTTATACACCAAGTACCAAACAATTAGCAAGAAACTACTAAAACAGGAACATATATATTAATAATTCCTCTTAAATTAAAAAGATTCAAAGCGTCAAACCCATTTAGTCTCTCTCAATCCAAATCCTTTTACCAGTGTTAGGTGGGTTGGTAACTTTCTTTCCCTTTAAATACAACCCACGTACCCCCATATTCCTTTGTCTCAACTCACTTATTCGTTTTATTTTCTTCCGTTCCAAACAAAGCATTACAATTTAACTTCACCATGACGGTAATTGATAGCAGCTCCCAAGTTTCTGGCCAAACTATTTGTGTCACCGGCGCCGGTGGCTTCATCGCTTCTTGGATGGTTAAACTTCTCCTTGAAAAAGGTTACAATGTTAAAGGCACCGTCAGGAACCCAGGTACTTTCTTTTATTATTATTACTATATCCTAATTAAATTTATCATATTATTTTCTTATATATTGAGATATATACATTATGATTTTGCATGTATTTAGATGATCCAAAGAATGCTCATTTGAGGGAGCTTGAAGGAGCAAAAGAAAGATTAGTTTTATGCAAAGCTGATCTTCTTGATTATGAGAGTCTCAAAGAGGCCATTAATGGATGCGATGGAGTTTTTCATACTGCTTCCCCTGTGACAGATGATCCAGTGAGTTTGTTTTTAAATTATATTTTTGGTTTTGTTATTTTAATTTCCCTTTTCCTGTTTGGTTGCCGAGAAAATAAAATGGATTACATTGAAACTGGGAAACTTTTTATCGTCTTACCAACTCTTTAAGAAAATCAACAAAATGCATGCCACGTCATGACAATACATGCAAAAACAAAACAAGAGTCAGTGCTACGTATCATTTGCTTTGTTGATAACGAAAAGCTCTTAATTTTGTTTGGTCTCCACAACATTCTTTCATCGGATGGTAGATAGAGAGCCCTGTATTGTCACCTAACTTTTCTTTTTATTAAATAAAGAATAGAATGAAAACATATCTCATCGAATTCTTGATAATCAGGTGCGTTATTTATCCTTTTGTTAGAATTCTTAAGCCGCGTTTATTTACTTTTATTTGATTAATTAAAAAAAAATTCACGCGATAAAAATCAAACAGAAAAGACATGTATACAGCGAGAGTATTTAAGATTGTTTATCGTTCATAAACATTTTTTTAATAATAATGTAGAAACCCTCAGAGGGTCATTATAAAGAAATTTGGAACAACATATAATATGATTTTAGTGCTTTATGTGCTTTTTTTTTAAAAAAAAAAAATTGTATAAAGTGGGTTAACCGTTTATATACATGATAATGGTGGTTGGGGTGGTTAATGATGATAATTTTGTTGAATGATGAAGGAACAAATGGTGGAGCCCGCGGTGATCGGAACCAAGAACGTGATTGTTGCGGCGGCTGAGGCGAAGGTCCGGCGTGTCGTGTTCACGTCGTCGATCGGTGCAGTTTACATGGACCCCAACCGAAGTCCTGATGATGTTGTTGATGAATCTTGCTGGAGTGATCTTGAGTTTTGCAAAAACACGAAGGTCAAATTAATTTTCAATAATAATAATAAATTACGAATTTATTAAGGGTAAATTTTGTGGTCTCTATATAGAAAAAGTTTGTGCGACTTTGAGAAAGTTTAGGGTGGATTTTAGAATATTTTTTTTTGTATAAATATAGAAGCTTTAACAGACTTTTTTTCCTACTATGAAAAGTATACAAAAGGAAACGAATTTCAAATTAATAAATAGTTAACGAAGTTTTTGGGAAGTATTTTGAGGAGTTTTAATTGAAAACTTAACGATTTTGGCAATGGCCTCTGATTAGGGAAATTTAAAAGAAAAATATTGACAGGAATCTTAATAAATGAGATTTGAAAGTCTTACAAAAACTTGTCTTAATTAGCAAAGTCACCCAGCAAAAATTGGAAACTTATATCCCTATCAATATCGATGAGTTCGTTATCTATTTCGGTTACAAATTTCAAAATTTTAGTTCTCTGTCTCTAACATTTTATTCTTATTTTTATAAATCACAAGTTTTTGTTGCATAATAATGACCAATTACTGTAATTCATCCGAGTATAATGGTTCCAAAAAAATGTTTATATAAAAATTTCTGAAAGTAATTGGATAAACATAACTATTTCATTAAACCAAGAGACATCACCGTCTTTTCAGATATATAATATCATGTTGCACATATGAAAATGTACATATATCACAATTTTATTAGTTGATTGTACATACACTCCATGAAATTTACATCAATTTTTTTTTCTTTTAATTAATCTGCATTGTATTTGCAGAACTGGTATTGCTACGGAAAAGCCGTGGCGGAGAAGGCGGCGTGGGAGGAGGCGGCGAAAAGAGGGGCGGACCTGGTGGTGGTGAACCCAGTGTTGGTGCTAGGGCCATTGTTGCAATCAACTGTGAATGCTAGCATTATTCACATTCTTAAGTACTTAAATGGCTCGGCAAAGACTTATGCTAATTCAGTTCAGGCATATGTGCACGTTAGGGATGTGGCATTAGCCCACATTCTTCTCTATGAGACTCCATCTGCCTCCGGCCGTTACCTCTGCGCCGAAAGCGTGCTCCACCGCGGCGAGGTGGTGGAGATTCTGGCTAAGTTCTTCCCTGAATATCCTATCCCCACCAAGTAAGTGCTTTTTAATTGATTTGGTAATATAAATTGCTTCTTGTTCTTGTTATATGCTACCGCATTTAGGTCATGATAAAGCACAGTCGAAATTACTAGACAGTATTTTATAGGTATCATGAATTTAAAAAATTACGTAAGAAGTAAATGTGTAAATACAAAGAAAAATGTGCTAATAGGACATGTTAATGAAACATTTTTGTTTGTTGACATAAAGATAAAACAAAAACAAGAGGAATGCATGAGCCCATTAAATGAACATGTCCTATTAATAACCTTATTCGATTAGAAGAGTAAGGTCATGCAGGCTCATAAATAACATATTAAATTGAGCATTAAAAATTTTTAGATATAATATTATTATATTGAACTCTATACCATTAGCTGTTATATGCCTAAAGTACAACTTTATCTTAATTATTAAAAAAACTTTGGATATGAGTAATTCTTTTTAGATAATATAAACAAATTTGAGATTTGAATACCATTCACATTAAGATTTGAGAAGATTCTGAAAAGGATGATGAAATTACGTATGCTTTCATCTGTTTTATATCACTAGAATCAAGTTAATGAAAATTACTATAAAAGAAGAGGTGACCTAACTTTTCTTGGGAGCTCTAACTTAGATGTGATTATTGAATTGTGAAACTCAATACCAAATTTCCTGTCCAGCCCCAATCGTATGATACATTTTGGTTAGGTAGAGGCCTTGTCACATGTAATTTTCAATGATAAATTATTTGAAGTAGGTAACCTTATAATACATAATTTATTTCCCATGACACATGAGTTACAATAGTTTACCTTCAATTATAAGTTTCATTTGCTATCAACATGAACTTCCACAAGGTTTCATTCTGTGAGACACGTCTCTTGTGATTAATGATTGGATACATTTGACAATAAAAATCATAAGAACTCTATTAGATGTTATATGGCATAAAATATTTACGTAATTATTTATAATTTTGGAAGTAATGGCATGATAAATTGACAAATCTAGAGACGTACATGAAATGAGTAGTTAGCACATGTCATCCTATTCAAAGTTTCTTCCGTCAATAACAAGAATACAGTCAATTCACTCCACTAACATCTAAATGGCTATGGCCCATATAGTTGAAGTGTAAGTCGTCTTTCCTACCAGAGACAATCATGAAAAGGAAAGAAAAAACAAAAATAGCTTAAATTATGCGTTGAACGTGAAACAAATGAAACACACAAGCAGACTTTTATTAACGGATAAATCGGATGCCAATCTTAAAACTACAACCTCATTTTTTTAATTTGTTTTTATATTAAAGTCTCTTTCATTATTCTATAATAAATTAAAAAAATGAAAATGACTATAAACGTCAAATCTCTTGTGAAAACTTTTTTTAACCTTTTATAGAGGAATTGCATGAAGTATTATTCTTTTAAAACAAAAAAGGCATATACAATTAATTGATCATGGAACCAAGTTAAGGACATAAGGGTCTCCTAATATACATTTAATAAAACTTATATCTAAGTAAATTTACCTACTGGCCTCACTACTATATTACTCATTTTTGTACTAAAAATTCTATAGTAAGTTCTAGTAAATATAACCAAAAAAAATGGTAAAACATCATGCTGACCCAGTACTGATGCAATAATTTAAAAATAAAATAAAATAAAAATAATGATATCTTCTCGTGGTGAAGCAGTTTCACCAACTTTGACTAGTTGCTTCAAAGAAGCAAAGATAAAGTAATCCCACCTAAGCTGAGAGAGAGTGATCCAAAGAAGAACCTAACAAAAAGCCGAATAAAATTACAAATAAAGAAAAATTAATGGACCAAAATACTTCTCACCTAACTCAAGTCTTTGTCAAGATTTGGACCGACGAACTCTCTTCACCTACTGTCACTATTCATCATCCTTTTTGTTTATTGACTTTAATATGCATTTTTGTTTGTTGGGAAGCGGCTACAATTAGAAGAATGGTCCCATTTCTCTTTTCTTTATTGACTTTAATATGAAAATCATGAGTAGTGTCTAAATGATACAGGTTGAGCACCTTTCTACATGGGCTTCAAAAAAAAAAAAAAGAGAGAAAGAAATATAGGGGTATAATTTGGAATCTAGCTAATTTTATGTGTATCTTATAATTCGGCCCCTTTAGATATGTGTTATGTTATAACCATTTAAATTTATCATTTTTTACTATTATAGTTCCCATCGAACCAAAATCCTCATTCTGTCTGTCACTAATGGTTGGGTATCAAAACTTTTAATAAATAAATATGCATAATTGGAAATAATGAACTTTGAGTTACATTTTTGTTAATTAATCTTAATTTTTTTTTAAATTTTAATGCAGATGTTCGGATGAAAAGAACCCCAGAAAAAAACCCTACAAGTTTTCAAACCAAAAGCTCAAGGATCTTGGGTTAGAATTTACACCAGTGAAGCAATGTCTATACGACACCGTAAAGAGCTTGCAGGAGAAGGGTCATCTTCCAATCCCTACACAACAACAAGAAGAATCAGTGAAAATTCAATCTTAGTAATCGAATTGATCGCACAAGCTGCCACAAATTTGGTAGCAACAAGTTCATATGAAAATTGTAGCAACTAAGCCAAAAATAAGAAAGTGTTTCCTAATTTTGTATTTGTTTTGTTTGTCTTTGTATCAAAACATACTTTCTAAGGGGATTGAATAATAATTATGTTAATGTATTTTTGTTCCCCAATGAGTATGTAATGAAAAGAATTTTTAGTAATTTATATTCCAATTTTACATTAATAATTGTCAGCTAACTTTCAAATTTCTAAATTATTTTCAACTGTAACCTCAAAAAATTCTTAGATTTTCTTTTAGAGCACAGAGGCTTATGGTTTCTCTTGCAGACCCTCTTTATAAGTATATAGTATAGTATAGCCACGCGGCACAACAACATCAATTGCATTTTTTATAGATGATAATCAAGTTTCGTCCCTAATTATGTGATCAGGTTTCGAATTTTAGACTTTTCATTTCAACTCAAAAGATTTTACTAAAAAAAATTTCTGTGCACCCACACTAATATTAATTTCCATTTGTTGTGTTTTGTTTTTTCCAGCTATCAAGATGTCATATTGACATTCATCCTTATGTTCATATTAATTAGCAATACATACCATAAACCCGTATTAATATTAAACTAAGATCTTTCTCCTAGCCTAAACTTCGAAGAATTTTTTTAATGTGTGTTATTCCCCAGGTAAAGTCAAGATCCACTCCTTCGACACTACATTTGCTCGGTTAAAAAGCTTACACCCAGAAAATGATCGTAGTCATATTTGTATCGCTTCTTGTAATGTGAAACCCAATACTCTTCTTAAACTAATTCAAAATCATCATAAAAGTATTGCGTATAAGATGATATGGTGGCGTTCGCAGCATCTAAGACTTAATATTAATGATGGGTAATGTTATAAGTTTCAACGTAGACATGAGTTTGGAACAGAGAAATTATGCTTAAACTTGCATACTTCTCCACTACTAAGAGGGTTTACATTGGCTGCTACATGCTTAGAACTTTGGCAACAAATCCAGGACCAAAATTTTACTGCAAGGATTGTGTCATTAGCACTCCGGATATCATATATGTATACTTACATTTCAGTCTCAATATCTGCTATTAACATTACTAGACCCTTAACACATCGGATTTTAGATCCGGACATCAGTACCAATCTCGGACGATTACATACTAATAAACGATGCAATGTACAGCTCTGTGAGAAAAATAGATGGCAAAAATGAGCTGATATTCATTCACCCGGAAAGCACATGCTAATACTAACAGTTTCCCTGTACATATAGACCTAGCTTAAAGTTTTGAAGCCCTTCTGTCACTTCTCGTCATCCATGACAATTGTGCCAACGTCGTTGGAACTGCTTCCTTTCACTGCCTCTTTGCTTCTTTCTACTGGGTTGTCAACAGCAGATTCACCATCATTGTGGCGTTCACCCTTGAACACAGCCTGTTGTTGTTTGTTTAGAGTAAATATCAATTTTCTGTCTTTCAGTATCAATTTTGCAGGGGAGTTTTGATCATCCCCTTTTGGATTGCTCTCTTTCTCAGGCAGATCAGCCTTGGATTCATCTGCATTAATAGGTTTGTTAATTGTAGCACCAGCAGGAGAACCACCACCAGATTTTTTTGCCTTTGGCTTGGATGCACTAGCAGGTGTACTCCTAGAAATCCATCTGAAGTTCCAGTTAAGCGTCAAAAATTACTAAAAACAGATTCACAGCTGATAGCAGTTTACAGACCAACCTTTTCAAGGCCGAGGCCTTCACTTCATTGACTAGTTCAAACTCAATTTCTTCTTTTCCCTTGAGCAGTCTGCTCAGATAATGCAGAACAGAAAAATATATAAGATATAAAGAACGGTCCACTGCATAACCTAAATGCAATGCAACAATAAACTAAATGGAATGCAACAATCTATGATCATGGACTAGAGATACGTGTTTTACAAACATGTTTAAGATGTCCATTTGAAGGAAAAGAATTAAAGGAGAAGAAGCCATAAAAATTACATGAAGCCATATCAGTACCAACCATGACAAAACAGAAACAAGAAAATTGATAACCTCAAGAGTTATAAGCTTTAGGTTAGCTGACAGCGCAAAAGAAGAAATTTCCATCACCATGTACTTGATACACGCTTATCACGTGCAAAGTGCAAACAATATAGTTATTATAATCAAGATATATAAGCAGAGTATATCCACACCAAAAATGTGAAAATGGCAGTGTCCATGTACTAGTTGTCTCCAATATACCCCTCCTAACATAACAATTTCACCAAAAGGAAAAATGTTAGGGAAAGAACATACTTACATGTCAGATGAACCGTCAGGTTTTAGCACGTCAGTTTCTTGCTCCTGTTTATGGTATCAGCATGACATGCAGGAATTACTAAATAATACATCAAATAAGCAAGAAGAAGTAACTATAAATGGAGCAAAATACTCACTGCTGCTGTTTATGGTATCGTATCGGCATGAAATGAAGGAATTACTAAATAATACATCAAATAAACAAGAAAAAGAAACTATAAATGGAGCAAAATACTCACCTCTGCCGATGAACCACCTTCAATTAGTTCCCAGCGTTCCTTTTTAAGATTTAATATCTCTTCATCCCCATCAGCATACAATATCTATCAAGGAAGCCACCAGAACATTAAAGAAGACATTAAAATAAGAATCATTGAAGAATAAAATATAAGTTACAAGGACAATGTTTCAGAGGCCAATGGTTCCACCACTGGAGAGATGGCAATAAAATCAATGTTAGGACAAGAACATAAGCAGGAAAATTATGGATAGACAACTCAAAGCTATAAGAAAAGGCATCAGACTTATCATTAAACATAAGGTTTTGTTCTATACAAACTACCCACGTGACATTCAAAGTCATCTTACCCTGTGCTTCTTTTTGATGGGATCATAGTTATCAACAACACCTTTGTAAAACCTACAGAAGAAGAAAATGCACATGAGAAACATTAATAGGAGCTTTTGCAACCTTCTTACCAATATTCTTGGAAAAGATGAAAGCTACCGACAAACAAAAAATCTGAGTGTATCCAATTCTAAATGCTGTCATATACTAGGCAAATAATCTTATAAGGGTAAAAAGTGAGTGATATTCACATTATTTGGGCAGCTTTGGAGACCCAAACTTGGCATAATATCAGATTGTCTAAAGAGACCCATGCAGTACTGAGCTATATGTTAGAAAGGCAAAGGGGCATGATTGCTCTTGATCTGTACAGACCTAAAGCAAATATGTAGAAGTACTCAAATCGGCGCCGTTCTCTAAATTGATCAGGAGTTGGAGAATTCTAACCAATCATAAAATAAAACTTTATTACAGCAAACAAGAATTAGTGAGTGCATAAGTCAGTAAACACAAATAACTTGTCAAGATCAACAAATTGGAGAAAGTTACTCATTTAACTATTTATTAAGATATTATACTACAGGAAATCAGACTAGAAGTACTTAATACTCACGTCTCGTCAATTGGCCACCAAACCTTTATTCTGCTACCAACCAATTGCTCATTAAGAGCAGGGGCTTCAGAATCCTGAATATGAATAATTATACTCAATAAAGAAATAAGCTATTGAACATGCGAACAAACTTAACAAGAGAATAAACAGGGAGAGGGTAAGGCAAACAAAATAACAATATGTAGAAGCAGAATCTAAGGAGTGTTTAAAAGCAATCCACAGAATAACGAGTATAATTAACCAAGAACACCAAATTTTTGTAAGCAACCTGAGCTTCAGTATATGAATAAGCTTCAACCAATTATGATCAAAGAAACAAGAAAAATTAAAAAAAAAAATCCCGAAAGATGTAAGCGGAACTATCTGCTATAGTTGAGATTTTAACAACCAATTCAGACTAAAAGACAATAATAAATCCAAAGTTCCTGATATCTCCTATGCTATTTTTCTTCTAATGCTGGTAATAGCTAAGGTTAGACCACTTAGCAAAAGAACATTAATATATGATTCCAACAAAATGATGCCATTGTTGCTCTCTAATGGCATCTTCTCCAAAACAAGCCAAAACATAGAGGTACTAACACCAAATGATACAGCTAGCTTACACCATAAGCCACAATGACAGTTGTTCTCTGAACTAAAATGACAACAAATTCCAAAACGCTTCCACCCTCATCAAGCCACAACATAACCTTAAGCATCCCTCACTAGTTAAGGCACATGACATGTAAAACCAGAAATTATTGTCTTGACATACATAATTAACATGGATTTGGAAGCAATTCCTATCATTTCATCATCATTACTAAAAATGAGGGAATATGCATGTCAGTCTCTCTCAGTAATGTGGCACACAGATAATCAGCAGTCAAAACTTCTTATGAACTTTCAAGGTGCTTATTGTCATATGGATTATGAATAACTTTTTATGTTAAAATCATATATGGCGGTAGATAATTCTGTATATATCGGTCTGTTCAGGCTTTCATATTTCATAGAATTAATTAATTTATCAAAAATACTAGCTGGTTAATTGAATGTTAATCTATTCCCCCCTTCAAATATCAACAGCACTACAGGGAACACTATCTACAGAAGCCATAAACAATGGAAAAGTAAAACCAAATTCAATTCAACCATTAAATTAGGGGAACTAAATGGCAGATACAGCACCTGATATAATTCTCAATAATGATTTACGAATAGCAATGCTGATTATCAACTGAGCATTTTCTGTACATCTTTATTGTGAAACAAGGCAAATGATCCAGAAGAATTATAATTGCAGAGATCAAAAGCAATGGCACAAAAGGTTTGGGGAGAAACGGAACAAACGAAATAGAAGAAAGCAAACAAAAGGAACATAGGTTTTAAAAAAAAAAAAAACACCGACCACCTGGAAGTTACAATTTATAGGACAGAAAGGAAAACCAAATTGTGTACCATTTCTTTGCCGGCAGTATGCTTTCGTTTGACTCCAGTTTTAGGAGTTTCTGCTGAGCAATTTCCATCAAATGATTTAGCTCCAGCCTTGGAAATCTTCTTCTTCTATACAGTTCACAAGATTAGAAGGCAGCATGAAAACTTATATCATAATTATTTATCAAATACCAAGGGGGTATAGGAACACTTGCTAACCCACCAATAAGTTATACAGCAAAATAATAACACAGACAAATCCCTACCTCTTCCTTTCTGGCAGTAAGCTTCTTCTTGATTTCTGTTGTAGGAGTTTCCTCCAAGTGATTTTTATTAGATGATTTAGCAATAGCCTTAGAAATCACCTTCTTCTATACCATTCACGAGAGTGGAAGATAATGTGAGATTAGGAAGTCATCGCTGATCCACCAATAATTTAAAAGTTATGCAATAATAATAACAAATTTATACCTTTTCCTTCCCAACAGAATGCTTCTTGACTTCTGATTTAGGAGTTTCCTTTGAGTGAGACCCATCTCTATCAGATGATTTAGCCCGAGCCTTAGAGATCATCTTTTTCTATATAATTCACAAGAGATGAAGACAAGATGAGAAGTAGTATCACAACCCACATTTGTTAAACGCCCAAAGGGAATAGGAACTTGCTGGTCCACTGACAAGTTACAGGTTATAGGGCAAAATAGATAAATTATAATAATAAAATATTAATAATTATTAAATACAACAATAAAAATATAACAAACCCATACCTCTTCCTTTCCAGAGGTATGCTTCCTCTTGATTTCTGTTTTAGGAGTATCCTCCGAGTAATTTTCATCTATATTTGGTGATTTAACTGCACCCTTAGAAGTCTTCTTCTTCTATATATAGTAATTGACAAGTGAGAAAAATTAAATGAGACCTTATGCCCAAAAAAAGAATTATAAGGCCAAATATGACTCTAAAAAGTTAAAATTTTTCATACCTTACCACCAGATGCTTCAGAAATATTTTGAGCTGAAATTGCAACAACCAAACTCCTTCGCCTTTTCTTTGTGACCGACAGTTGCAATGGTTTTTCCTTGTCAGCACTTGGAACCTCAGCTTCCTTTTCTGAAACTGCATATCCAGGAGGTTGACTTATCTCCTCATTAGTCTTTGAGAGTTTACGATGTTTTATTTCAGTGTCAGATCTGTCTTCAGGCTTCTTTCTCAAACTGAAATCTGCAGAACCTGAGGCTGTCTCCTCGACTTGGGTACTCAGACTTACTGACAAGGAATTATGATCAGCATTTTGATTCACTGTGCTTCCTTGTTTCTTTGTCCGGCCCCTTCTGTGATGACTTCCATCAGGAAGGCCACTTTTTAGTGATGCAGAAGTAGGGTCAGCCAACATTTTATCTGTCAAATTTAGAGCTTCTTTCTTGGAATCTTGGTTTAAAGAGGGTGAACAATCAACTCCCTTATCATCTGACTTTCTGCGACCAGGTACTTTGGCAATTTTTCTTCCGCTAGAAATCCAAGAATGGTCATAGCCTTCCTCTGGGTTCATCAGAGAATTAGGTTTCCGACCCCTTTTTCTCGGAGCACTCTCTGGATCAGTTTCTGACTTCACATTCCTCAAAGAGTCCAAAGTATCAGGTCCAGCACTACATTTTGCATCAATACTTTGGGAACGCTCAACTTGAGAGCACCGCTCTAATACATTTGAGAGCTTATCTTTTACAACAGAGTCCTCATTTCTACTTGTGGCAGTTCCATTGCTTGTCACTGACTTGGAAATACCATCCACATCATGGACAACTTCTCCGAGGCAGGGAGGATCTGGTTCCTTAGTTGCCTGATCAACAGAAGCAAACAAAAGCCCAAAGAATTCAAAAACAATCATTTTGCAAAATGATAACAATACAAGAATATAGAAAAAAAGGGTTAAAAAAAAAAGAACTAAAGACTTATATCTCTGGGATCAATGTCACTATTATAGGCCCACTTCAACTTGTTTAATCTGCCTGAGGCATGTTTATGCAATCAAACAAAACATCTGATCTACAGTTGTGATTATGTATATGGAGACTGCTCTAGCTTCAAGTTTGCTATGAATGCAGTAAATCATAAGCCAGATGAGTTAGTGTGGCTTCCAAAGAAAGTTTGAATGATATAGATAAGAGAACAGAAGTTATAACAACAATAGATGGCTGGTTTCAGCACCATCAGAATCAGCTTCGGACAAATAAGCATTAGTGAATCCATTCTGAATTTTTTTCTCCCCAGTTGACTAAAATCAACATGAAAGTAAAGGCTTGTTTCAGAGGAGTAGAAATAGGGATCCCCTTTTTTCAGAAGATAATCAAAGATTCATGAAGGCGAGCAAGCTCCCAAAAAGGGGAATACTACTCTAAACTCTTAACACTTGGAAGAAAACAGCAGAACCGGGCACCGATGCAGTGGGAATACCTAAGTCCAAGCATGTCAGTGTTCAAGCACACGCACATATGAGAGACAAACACCAACATACCAAAAGAAAATGTCCACAAGATCCTTCCATTATTTATCTTGCAATTATGATATAAGGACATTTTGCTGAAGACATTGTATCCACATTTGGGCTGCCCTTACATGGCTATTGCTCCATTCTAGACATGTCCTTTTACATTTTATGAACATCTTTGACACAGTTTAGGAATTTCAGTATTCTCCAATTTCATTTGCAGAAGGTCATTTTATCGGTCAAATGCTCTCTAGCCGACAACCTTCCTTTAGATTTTTTGCACCTTGAAAACTGAACATTAAGAAAACTACCCGACCATTGGGTTTGTCCCAGTAGAAAGGCGGAGAGTTTAAAAATTATAGAAAAGACTGCAGGAAAGTGCAGAAATGTGAAACAGCAACGTTTCCAAGTTCAAACAGTTCATACAGCTTAGTGTATTTTGTCTAAAAATCCAAGAGAAATTGAAGAAGTCCAAATGACAGCAGCTAAGAATTGAAATGAACTTTAGGAACATAATAAAGACACAAGCTTGCATGATATTAAGTCAGCAAAAGATGTCAGTGCTATATCAGTGCTAAATCTACTCTGAACCACTCCATGCATGCAATTCCATGATCATAAGACAATATCACAGAGAAAACCAGTCACATTTATAGGGCTACAAAGAAAGTGAAGTTAACATACCAAATGGTTCTCAGAACCAATGAGATGACCATGCTGAGGCTTTTCATCATCACTTCCACATATACGGGCAACTATCTCAGCATAATCGTCCAACGCAATGCCTCTAGACTGCACTGCTTCCTTCAGATTGGTTTTAAGCTTAGCAGCACATTTAGTGAAAACCTTCTCTCCTAGCTTCCAAGAAGTAGGAGAGACATCCTGAAATGACAAAGAAACCAGGTTAATCAAATATCAGAGAACTAACGAGACTATCAAAAAGGGGGGGGGGGGTGGGAATGAGAAAGGACGATTACCTGATTCTCCTTTCGGACACTAGCCAAAAGAATACGAAGAAGATCCCAGGAAACATCTTCACTTTCATCGATGACAAGGGTCATAATTGTCTCCATGGCCGCAAATACAAAATGCGGATGGTTGGACCTTAGAATTCAGCAAAAACACTGTCAGAATCATGTACAAAAGATGGCTGCAGTTGGTAAGAAATGTAGCACTGCATCAAGATTTCAGCTGTTGCTACAGAAAAATGAAAGGCAAAGAACATTTCATTTTAAATCATGTATCAAATGTATTGAGAGCATCATAACAAACAACTTTAGTGGTGCTATATATCACAAAACACTACAGGTTCACCTATAGACCAACACTTTGACTACCAACTTATAATGTTCCAAAGACAATGAAACTAAGTTTTCCCTGAACAAATACCGCAGACAAATTTTCCCTTGCATTTGAATTTCGTGTAATATTTCACCTTTTCATTGCCAAGATGATTGTCACCACAATTAAAGTGAGACAGCTTCTCCTGACTCGGTTTCTTTACCAAATAAATGGCAGCTACTGTCTTTATATGAATTATATTTTGAATCAACAAGAAAAAATGATAATTTTTTATAGCAGTGCTCCCCTGCTATCATACTGCTATCAATAATGATTATTAAACAACGTAATAAGACAAGGACCCTCAATAACAATTCCAGCCATTAAAGTGGCATAGGTAACATGTCAACAGCAACCAAACGACAATGAACAGAGACAAGTATTCACCATCCTCCAGAAACTACCATCCAAATTTCAGATATTCTGACTGAGTGAGGCATCAAAAGACTAATGATGAATTGCATAGTTCAAACATGAGATCTTAGAGGTAACAATCAAACAGGAAACGGCCATTCACTCATCTGAATATATATCCCTGATTCTATATCTTGATCCATCTGCCACGATAACATATAAAACAATAAATTAGTACAATATTCCCTATCTATTAGCTTAATCTTTTGGTAACTTAACATTGTATCAAAGGCTAGTTTGATCAAGTAGTCTTATATTTGCATCATTTGCATTAACTCAAGACATTAAGTTGTTTTTATTGTTACATTAGTGCTAAGGTTGTCAATGCTTCTCACATGAGTTGGCAAGTTCGAGCTTGAATACTATAGTCTATAAATAAGCACTTGAGCTCTTACCATGTAACATAAGCTTTTGCGGTTTTGCCAACCATTACAGTTCCATATGTCAAATATTCAAGAATGAATATTACGGTCCCATTATTGAATAAGTTTCAGCAGGCTATATAAGATTCCTAAAGAAAATCAAGAAAAGTTCTACAATTTGTAACTTCAGTTCAACCTTAGACTTCCACGAGTCAAGCATTCTTAATTTCTAGAAGTTGGCAATAGTTCTAATCATTGAGATAATCAAATGCATAAGCAAGAAGACAATAAGAAAAATGTAAAAACCATCAATAAGGAGCTTACCTGATGACTTTTAGGAAATGTTGAAACATCTCAACGACCAATTTGTCGCACTCAAGGTCCAACATCAGCAAGCATGACCTAACCTTAGCAACAGTGTCAAGAATGGATAGTGCCTTCATATAATAGCGACCAGATGCATGGGACAAGTTTTCAAAAGCTGATACAGCCAGTTGAAAGAATTCCTGTGCACCAAGTAATTGGAAAACAGGCAACATAACAATGAAAAATCACCTAACTGCATATACAGTATTGAAGAAATTTCACTGCATTTTTAGATTAATACAATATGCCATGTTGGTGAAGAAACGAGAACTGTTCTAAAATTGACCTTCATTAGTTCATCATCATAGGGAGAATCTGGTGCTGTTATTCTGGTAATCTCACTAATGCAAGATGTTACTGACAACCTCACATCCATGTCTGAGTGTCTCAAAAGATCATTTGTAATTAATCCCTTCATTGTTGGTAGAAGAGCATCTCGCATTGATCTTGATGGTGCTTGCTCCACATTTGCAAGCAAGTGCTCAACTTTCTAACAGAGAAAACCAAAAGGATTTAACATTATATGAAGTCAAATAATGAACTGTCAAGAATTGGGCAAAAAAGGTAATGATTTCAGAACAAAACAGTCAAGATATGCATTATAAGAAACACAGAAGCTATGACTCAAACATAAAAGTTGATTTAAAACACAATCAATTCATTAAATGTGCCAAAACCTAAACTATAAACAATTATATGAACATAGAGCCCAAAAATACTTTGAATATTAACAATGCTAACATTCGCATCATTTTATCAAACAAACAAATATTTATCAGATGAAAGTACCAAAACCTGTCAATTATCAGTTGCAAAAAGGAAAGACATAAAATTAACAATTATCAACCCATGAAAACAACAAATTGCAGGCTATATAAACACATTCGATGTACCAAACATTGCACCATGAATTTAAAAAGAAAAGCCCACATAAAACTAACAATCATCGACACTCACTATGCTCATAACACAAACAGAAAATCAACCTGAAAAGTCTATATTATCTATCATTCAACATGCAAATGGGTGATCTAAACAAACAAATTATAACAAGAACATAAAACCATTAAACCTACAAACAATGATAAACCCTGTCCAAATTATAGCTCCTTATTTCACATTCCATTGGACTAATTGAAAGACCCAAAAAAAAAAAAACACCAGAAGATTACACCTTTATAAGAAATTAATCGACAAAAAACAACAAACCCACTTGACCAAACAACAAGTAATAAAATTCAAAACACAGAAAAATTAGAAACAAATACATGAAGAGATAATAAAGAACAAAAACAAAAGGCGGGATTTTTACATCAAGTAGATTAATAACTTCATCAACAGGAGATGGCGGGTTGAGAAGCAAGTTGCCAGCATCCTTAAGTTGCTCCTCAAGCTCAATCTCTCGCTTTGAAGAACCCATTTTCACTTTCCTAACTCAAACACAAAAACCCTAGAAGCAAATCCTGGAAGACAACTAAAAATCCATCTTTTTTATTGCAAAATGAAAAGTTTGGATTTTTATCGAAAACCCACGAAGAAACTGACTCATTTATAGCTTATTAAACAAAACACTAGCACGCACTTGCCTTGGTTGCTCGCTCAGTTGCTTTTCTAGCTAGTAACTAGCCCACCTCACAAATAAACAAAAACACCTAAAGCAAGCATGCAAAGTGTGGAGCATGCAAGCACTGAGACTAAAACAAATATACCCCCGTTCGGATTCTTTTCTATCATTTGCCATGTTCTATGTTGCTTTCACATCCGTCAGTATGACCTGTTTCAAACATTTTTCCTTTTTTCTCTTTTCCTTTTTTTTTTATAAGATTTTGTTTTTCCATCCATCCAATGCTATTTTTCACCAATTCATCACCGTTTAAAACCCATTTATGCAGGCTTTTGCACCCTCATTTCCGTTTAACTATTAGTCTTCAATCGAACTAGAATACATGATTGCCGCGTAGCTTTGACCATTAGCCATTTGGAAATTGCAATTAAAACAGAGTAATAACGGTTAATGTTCTGTTAACTTTGTTCTACCATGCCACCATTCAATTTAAGTCCCAAAAAATTTCATTAAAAATGGCTCAAATGCGTTAATTATATTGTCTTATTAGTATGCTACAATCTGTTAAATTCTCATTATCCAATTTTCTCTACGATTTGATGATGCCAACCAGCATGGCTACAACTGCTAGCATTCACAAAGAAATGTGAACTTAATATCCATTGTCTATAAAAATGTATAATGGAACACGTAGAGTACGATCTTGAAACAAATTTTAACAGCACTGAGTTTCATATTTGGCTGAAAACCACAAAAGAGTTTCACTTTGAAAAGATTCAATCCAGCAAAAATATAGAAAAGGATTGATGTTTTCAGTTGCAATAAAGGATTAAAAGGAACAAAAGTACTAAAAGTAATAGCAACTAACGAACACAAAATCTCCTTGGAGTGAGACAACCAAACAAACACAATTTGACAAAAAAAGGACAAGGCTCTCTCTATAAATATAAAAGTTGAACTACGAATCCATCACTGCTACTCAGTGAGACTTGATGTGCTGCTGAACAACGTTAAGACCATCGCTTTCCTCTCCGAAATCCTGAAAACAAACAGGCAAATGTAAAACCAGGTCAGATGACACCCATTGCAATGAAACATCATGAAAATGCTTCTAGGGATTAAAATTCTTACCTTCACAACAACACAGGAACAACCCACAACCTTCCTGGCCTTTCCCTCTGAGTCAATCTTGCACAACTGTATCACAGAGAGGGTCAAACATTAAAGTGCACAAACTTAGTTGCCACTACCAAAAAATGCATTCCACCACAAAAGATTGGTTGCAAGTATTTCAACTGAGAGTGAATGACAACTTGAGCTCCGAACAAACACTTGCATAAGATTGTATTTCTATTGACAACAATTATGCCTTTGCCACTCAACTCACACCCACATGGCAAACATTACATAGCATCTACGGTTAGCAAGAAACCGGAGGCGCATCAGCGACACAGTGTGTTATGTTCAAGACTAACATGATACTCAAAGCAAAAAACAAAATCACCAACAAACAAAATAACACAGGTGGGCAACATTAGAGAAACATCATGATTTAGAAAAATATATATGCAAAGTGAGAACACAATCACCAACAAAGAAATTAACACTGCATGTCCAACATTAAAGAATTTTTTTTTAATGCATTAAATACTTACACCAGCCCACTCGCCGAGGGTCTTGGCACTGGGAACCGTCAACAAGCTTACGTTATGGTCAGCACAGAGTGCCTTGACCAATTTCACATAGTCAGGTTGGTTACAATCCTCAGCCAATACACAGAGCTGGGCAGCATGCTTTTCAATAACTTTGGCACCTTCATGAAGGCCACGAGCAAGACCACCGTGAGCAAGTGATTTTCTCAACACAACCTGCAAAGCCGTCATCAGATCCATTGCCTCACCAAGGGGGGCAGCAGGTGCTGTCTCAACAGCAGGGGCAGCCTCATCACTGCAAAGCATTAGAGATCAAATCAGAAAGTCGGTAACTAATCCAAAGCTCCTAAATCATCCCTCATAAAAGTATTACATCACAAAGTTAAGCTTATCTTCACAAATTTCAAAATCTTCATTTGCCATATTCAACAATGCCAAGGAACTGAAACACATCTCTACGTATAACAGAAAACCAACACATCTCATTCAAAACCTAAGAACCCAATACATAAAATCAATCTAATTACCTATTACATACAAAAAAATTAAATTAAATTAAAAATACAAAACCAAGAACAACAAATACAGCAATAAACTGGATTAGGCTACATAAGAAAATACACAAGATACTTTCGGATAACGAAACAAAATGTATTCTTTCACAAAATCCACGAAGCCAAACACAAAACAGAAGAACACGATAAAGAGGAGAGTAATTACTAACCCTGACATTGTCTTCTTGTTGTTTGTTCAAATATTTACTCTTTTTTCCCTAAAAAAAGCACGAAATTAGAATCCAAATTGAAAAGTTAACTTATGAACTGAATCGAAATCAAATAAGCAACGTGAACCCAAAAAAAAAAAAAAAACCTTAGCGGAGAGCTGACGTTGGCCTGCGACTGGCGACTGCTGGTTTTCCAAATGAGGAGACGGAACGAAGAGATTGATTTATAAATCCTAAAACCCTAGTTTGGTGAGTCGCTCGTGAATGTTATCTTATATGTCCCTGTGTTTTTAGTTTATTGAAAACACTTCCACGATGTTTGTATTTATTTTAAATTACGTTTCCATTTATTTTTTCATTTTAATATATATTTAAAAATGCAGAGGGTGAACAAAGATTAATTCAATTTTTAGCCCTTTCAAATACATACACACACACACATATATATATATATATAATAAATACTATTTAAAATAATAAAATTAAATTGAGTATTAATATTATCATAAATTCTTATACAAACTGATGTGACGTTAATGTATTGGTTAAATTAAATATCTCTTATCCCACATAATTTATTTTTATTATTTTTATATTTTCATTCAACCAATGAATTAATGTTACATCAATTTATATAAGATAAATTTATATAAAAATTTTTAATTGTATCATCACTCAATTAAATTTACTGAGTAATTACATTTACTAAGTAGAGCAAGCAAATTTTAAAATAAAAGAAAAAGAATAAAGACATCCTCACATTTTTCTATTGGATAAAATTTAAAGCTAAGGTCTTGAGTTCAAACTTTAAAGTTCGTGAGTTATAACAATAATAAAGAAGAGAGATAGATTGCAACTGAAGTAGCTGATTAAGAGAAAGAGAAAAGTTTCTACTTTTTAGAATACAATAAAAATATCACTTCTGATTAATTATTATATGATATTTGGGCACCTCAAAAATCATCATGTAATCATTAGTTAAATTTAATCAGTGCACATTCTCCAGCCTTGAACGTTGTTGGCGATGAAGTAGCAACTACATCACACAGTTATTACAGTAATATACTAATTTTAAAATAAGTACATTTTTATTTAATTCTTATATTTTAAAATATCCGTTTAATTTTAATATTTTGAAAAATATTTTAAAAAATCTCTAGTTTAATTATGTATACTCCATCCTAAATTTATTTTTACTTTTACATTAATACTCTTGCAACATTTTTGGGGACATAAATGAAAAAGAAAAAATTTAATTTATCAAATTAATTCTAAAAATAAAATAATAACAAAAAATTTAGTGAATGAGTACTCATACATGCACTTATAAAGTTGATATGCATATTTCACACATCAACTGAGATAACATCAACATAAATTCATCACTTGAAATGAGCACTATTTATCAATTATGCTTTACTTTTTTTAAATTAAAGAAAAAATAATAAAAAATATATACTTAATTTTGGTATTTTCCACATAGGGAGACTACTAATTTTGTCTTATAAATAATGTCAAGATATAAAATATTTGTTTATAAACTGATGTGTTACGTAATTTATTAACGTTAGGTTAGTTTTTGTTTTTGTTTGAAAATGTACTACTCAATAATAAAAGGACACTTTTGACATTTCAATCCATAGCTGATGTAATGACAAAAAAAAATCCTGGGTGCGCCGGGGTGAGGTTGAGGATATTTTCGTAATTTTATCACGAAGCGTGTCCATCTAAGTACATTTAGAACCAACAGTCGGACACAATATACAGTTCGTTGGTTAGTTAATATTAAAATTTTCTACAAATTAAAACCCCAGGGAAGGTCATTGTTATTCTCCCCACCAAATAAAATTTTCTAAACTTTTACATTTATGTCCAATTTAAGGCGAGAAGGTACCAATAACCTCATGAAGAAATAATTTTGTATAAGAGATGATATCATGAAGAGCAGAAGAATCTATACTTCTACCTCAATAAGCAACTTTTTTTTCTCTCGTTCTTTTTCTTTTTTTTTTATTAGTACCTCAATGAGAAACTCAAAATTTGTTATTTATTATTTTTCCTTTCATATAATTCATATATTCTTGCTTAATTAATACTTCAAACTAGCTATATTCTTCCCTTTATTCCTTGATTCATGATTATCTTGCTTGCTACGTTGCACACCCATTTGATTCCTTGCTTCATCAAATCTGTTGTTTAATTTATGCGTATATACATAGCAAGCATTTCAATCATGATCAGTTCTTACTTTGGTTTTGTTTCTATTATTCATAAAGACTATTAATTTTCATCCTGCAAATTAAACAACCTCCATTATTTGTTTTGCCTTGAATGGTTGTTGGTTTTGTCTACCTTAAAAAACTTCTGAAGAAACAAGCTGCAACAACCCATTTGTTGAGGTAATTAAAAATATAAATAGAAGATGTTATGTCATTTTGTTAAGAAAACATTTTTTCTTCATAATGAATTAATCTGATGTAGTCACATATTTTTCCTTAATTATTTGAAAGCAGATTCTCTCCATAAGATAACAATTGCTTTAGTTATTATTGGCTAAATTACTCTGTACTTCCATAAGCTAACACTTCAATACGATTCTTGATCCTTTTATTTCTTTTCAAAAAATCACCAAGATCATTATCATTAAGCAAATGTAATATTCTTGTTTTGCCTTCAGGATTAGTTGTTTCTCCCCTTTAACAAACATTTGAGGAGGCTACAATAACCAATTTATCCAAGTAATTAACTTATCTTTCTTTTAGATTATATTGCACTGTTGAATTATTTTATTTGTAATGCTGTTAGTTCTCTTAAAATCTTAAATTGAGATAAACATTTTTCATTCTTCGAATTAGGCCGCCTAATAATTAATTTGCTACCAAACAACTCTTATCTTTTATTAGATTGCATGAGGTCAGTGACTCAAAGTTTATACAATCGTTTCAAATTAACCATTCTCCTTTCTACTAATTTCTTTTAACTCATAAAATATTGAACAATCATATCTTAAATTTTTTTTTTTTAGCAATCGTATCTTTAGAAACCTTCCAATTGAGGACATTTTGGTAACTTTATCTGATAGGGGTATTCACGTAATATTTGGTTCTTCTAGCAGCATATAGCACACAAATAGCTCGTTTGTTATTAGTCCAAACCTCAAGGGAGGTCTTTGTACAAAAAAAGAGTTTCTCTTACACTTTTTGCCATAAAAGGCAACGGTTGTGTCCAATTTATTTATGAATATTGATATCTAAGCTAAGAAGAGGATAACGTATCATTAGGACATTAGAAATTAGAGGGAAAGAAAAAACCATCACACCCTTAAGTTTTGCTGAAATGATCATATATAAATAATTGTTTAATACTAAATAAAATTATAACAGCATTAAATTTGATTGACTTTGAATAAAATTCGATAACAAATGCAAATATAATATTTTATATTTCAATTATTATATATTTTATAAATTAACAAAAGTGTTATTATTATTAACAATTATTTTTTTAATATTAATAAATTTTTTCATAGATTAATAATAGAAAATAATTATATTTAATATTCAAAAAAATTACAAAATTTGTATTAAGTATTTTATTTATAATATTTTTATATTACATTTTTTTATGTTATGTCTATATCAGCGTAGTTTAAAATTATTTTTGGATTATTGGATTTAGGTTTTAGTAAAATCTATTTGGCAAACTAATAATATCTTAATATTAAAAATAGATTGCATGACATATATATATATATATATTGTTCTATTAGCTGTGTTTATTTTAATATTTTATTTATATTAATATACTATTTATTTATTTATTATTTTATCTTAGTATTCTATTTGTATTTATCATAAAAGTTTAAACTATAATTCAAGGTTATAAATGAAAAAAAAAAGGTCTTAATGACCATTTATGAAACTTAAGAATTTATGTGATCATTTAAACAAATCTTGAGAGTGTGGATGATTTTTTTCTTAAAAATTATATAGAAAAGTTTAAAAAAATGTACTTTAATTAATTAGGGCTTTGAATAGAGGTGAAGGCATAATAATAAATAGAAGAATCTATACCCTTTTAAAACCAAAAAAAAGAGTAGAAGAATCTATACTTTTCCGCTTCAATACAGAATCTATAATTTATTTCATCTGTAATGCTATTAGTCCATCAAACATTTAAAATGAGATGCAAATTTTCATTCATTAATTTATGCAATCCAACGGTTGAAATTTTTAGTTAAAATGTAGTATTTATTGTTACCAGCCAATTATATCGATTATTAAATTACATGAGACTTATGACTCAAAATTTATATAATCATTTTGAACAAACAACTCTAAAAGTTTATATAATCATTTTCATTCATTAATAACTTTTTTATTACAAAGGTAGCGATTTTTGTTACCAAACAACTCTATTCTTTTATTGGGTTGCTTGAGGTTAATAACTCAAAATTTATACAATCATTTTAAATTAACTACTCTATTTTTAACTGATTTCATTTTGACAATCATTTTTTTAAATTATTTTTTCCATGATAACACTTCTTCTTTTTTATTCATTTTGTGTTTGTTAATGTTATAAATGATTTAGAATTTATTTTTCATTATACGAACTTCTTTTTGTCCTGACCAAAAATGATTCTTTCTATGAACTCTTTGCCCTTAGTGTGATTGAATTACTTGGGATTGTATATAGAAAAAAAATCAAGTCTTATCACTGAACTTAATGAAACCAATTTAATTAAATAAACATTAAAAATTATTTAAATATCTAAAATGATGTTTGTGGTAGTCAGGGATCGGTGATGAAATGTAACACAAGCCCACCAGCCTCTTTTATTATTATTATTTTTGGGTAAACTTAGTTTTGTATCATCTATCGTCAGAATACAACAAAACACTGATTTTCTACAATTCCCAATGCGGTGGCACATATATATTAAGGTAGTGCTATCAAACTTAAATGTAATTATCTAGTTATTTAGTCTTTTTTACGAAGATGAAGACCTTTTATAAGAAGAGGAATCTATATTTTTCAACCACAGTAAAGAATTAATTTAACGTAATAAAACATTATTGCTTAATTACCTCAAAATAGATTCTCTTCTTTTATTGATTCATTACCATGTTGTTACATCATTTGATTAATTGCTTCATCTATTATTTGCTACATTATCTGCTTTCATAATACAGCGAATGTTTCATTGTGATTCTCAATCATTTTATTTTTTTTCCACAAAGTGAAAATGATATTATCATTCAAAAAGTGATATTGTTTTACCTTCAAGCTTGTCATAGGTAGGTTTCTTCCTAATTAACAAACATTCGAGGAAGCTACAAACAACAACCAGTTGATTCAGGTAACTTATCTTTTTATTTAAATCATATTGCAATATTGTTTTATCACTAAAGTCTAATAGTTCTTCTGGCATCTTAAATTGAGATGCAAATTTCATTTATTGATTTATGTCATCTAATGGTTGGATTTTGATTATTATTATTATTATTATGCAGTAATGGGTTTATGTCGGTTTAGCTATTTAAGAACCGATTTGTTCCTTTTAATTAATACCAAATTTGAACCGAAATAAAAAAATGAAAACCACTTAGAATTGACAAAAAAAAAATCAAAACAAACTGACGGACTAATAAAATAAAAGACTAAAAGTTAAAGGAAAGAAAAGTTTAGATTTTTGGACTGATTTGTTTGGTTAGAATTCTAATTTATGACAAACCGTACTGTACCAAGAATAAATAAACATTACTGAAAATAATGAAAAATCTTGAAAGAGTAAGATAAAAATAAAATAATAAAATTAAAAGAAGAAAAATTGTAAAAAAAAGAAGAAGAAGAAGGAAAATATGAGTATCCTAAATTAAGATGAAAAAAACAAAATAGAATTCCTCCATTAGTGTTAAACAATGTCTTTAAATCTGCAGTTTTCCCAAAGAATCAAGAGTTGGCAAAAAATGCCATGGAAATTTGTCAAATCGGGTTCTTGAGTTACATGCTTGAGTTGTTTAGCTCATATCATACCCAGCGTTATAGGGGCTACTGCCAAATTTTAAAAATAATAAAAGAATAAATTAAAATTTGAGTGATAATATTGAATCCCAAATCTAATTTCATCAGTCCTGAATAGATATAAAATTACTAAAAGTACAAATAACTTTATCTTTTTAAACTACCCTACGGGATTATTTGTACCATAAAAAGTATGTTGAATAACCATGTTTTAATAAAAAATTTAAGCACGAAATTTTCCATAATGTAATTTATAATTAAGCACACCAATATACAAATCTGCATATTGCCATATTTAGTGAATACCTTGGCAACCTACTCATGCAAAAAAGGAAAAAAAATCAGCGCAATGTTAAAAAAAATGTTAACTAGTGAATATAAACAATGATAATATGCTAATTAGAGAGATACACACCAGATACCATTGCGCATGAAAAAAATTTTAATCCATTTTTCAAGAATGAAAATAAATAAAATTAGTTATTAATACCATAAAATTATTAATAATTTTACTATATGGACAAAAAATTTAATAGAGAAATTAGATAATGAGGGTATATCCAAAATTTTATTAATAATATATGGGTAAAATAGATAATGAATAATTTTTTTTATATGCTAGAAGGATATAACTGTAATTATACGTTAAAATTATAATTTCCGTTAAAACTAACGGTTTCCGTTAAGAAATTGGGATCTGTATGTCATTTTTCAAACATTAGGGAATTTTATGTTCCTTTCCTCAACGTTGGAGGTGTCTGTATCATTTTCCCTTGTCTTAATATAATTTAATTTTAATTGGTTTTGAAAGATTTGAAAGAAGGGTTCAATTTTCATGTTGGATTTTCTTCTTGTAACGTATACGTGTCATCATGGAGTGTATGAATTGTTTTGCAAAGTGTTAAATGAAATTTGATAAATGAAATTGCTCTAGAAGAAATCATATACACTAATGTTATAGTGATATACTTGTAGGACCTGCCTATGGATTTTATAGGAACAATCCTTGAATTTTTTAAGTGTGTGGGGCCGCCGATACGCCAATATGTTCGCCGCCACCGAAAGCTCAGTGAAATAATGAAAAATCTTGAAAGAGTATTACAGGAGTTAAATTGCAAGAAAGAAGATATAGAAGCAACATTGAAGGCAGAGTGTGATCTGGGGAACAAACAACCAAGTAATGAAGTCAATGATTGGTTGGAAAACGTAGAAAGGATCAACAGCGAAGCCCAGCGTATTGAGGAGGAAGTAAAGAAAGGAAAATATTTCTCACGTGCGCGTTTGGGAAAAGATGCTGAGGAGAAGATTCAAGAAGTGAAAGAGTATCATCGAAAGGGTTTGGTGATTGCTCCACCTAGTTTGGTGATTGCTCTACCTCCAAGTAGAGGAGTGATGTTGCCCATGGAAACATTAGTGGGCGAAAAGACGAAGAAAGTTATAGAAGAAATTTGGGAAGATTTGATGGGTGATGAGGTCACAAAGATCGGAGTTTGGGGTATGGGCGGTATTGGTAAAACAACTATCATGAAAGAAATTAACAACAGACTCCAGAAAGAAACTAATAAGTTCAATGATGTGATTTGGGTCACTGTGTCTCAACCACTTGATCTTTTTAAACTGCAAACTGAGATTGCAACTGCATTGAAACAAACTTTTCCAGAAAATGAAGATAAAGTAAGACGTGCAGGGAGTTTGCTACGAATGTTGAAAGCTAAAGAGAAGTTTGTGTTGATACTAGATGATATGTGGGAAGCATTTCCTCTCGAGGAAGTAGGAATCCCTGAGCCTAATGAAGAGAACGGATGCAAATTGGTGATAACTACACGTTCACGTAGGGTCTGTCGTTCTATGAAGTGTAAACAAGTCGCAGTTGAATTGCTTTCTAAACAGGAGGCATTTAATTTGTTCATAGATGGAGTTGGCAGCAGCATTTTGCAAGTTCCAGCTTTGAATAAAGAAATCATAAACGAAGTTGTTGAGGAATGTGGTTGTTTACCGCTGGCAATTGTAACTGTAGCTGCTTCCATGAGCGGCGAAGAAGAAATTTATGAATGGCAAAATGCGCTCAATGAATTGCGTGGTCGGCTGAGAAGTTTGAATGACGTAGATACTAAAGTGTTTGGGCGATTAGAATTCAGTTACCATCGCTTGAAAGATGAAAAGCTCCAACAGTGCTTCTTGTATTGTGTACTGTATCCTGAAGACTTTGCCATCCCAAAGGATGAGCTGATAGATTACTGGATTGCAGAAGGGTTTATCGAAGAAGTGAAGGATGTGCAAGCAAAATATGATAGAGGGCATAATATATTGAATAGGCTTGTAAATTGCTGCTTATTGGAGAGCGCTGAAGATGGTAGTTGTGTGAAGATGCATGATCTTATAAGAGACATGGCGTTGCGCATTACAAGCGAGAGTCCTTTATTCATGGTGAAAGTTGGCCTGCGTTTGCTAGAATTTCCAGGTGAACAAGAATGGGAAGAGAATCTCGAGAGAATTTCACTGATGGAGAATGACTTCGTGGAGATCCCTTCAAATATGTCACCAAATTGTGACATTCTTTCAACTTTGTTGCTACAAGGAAATATGACATTGCAGTGGATTCCTGAATGTTTCTTTGTGCACATGCATGGTTTGAAGGTTCTGAATCTTACTTGCACCCTGATTGAAGTCTTGCCAAGTTCCGTCTCTGACTTGACGAATCTCAGATCATTGTTGCTTGGATGGTGTGGAAGATTAAAGCGAGTTCCTTCTTTGGCAAAGCTGTTGGCTCTCCAGTACTTGGACCTCGAAGAAACAGGGATAGAAGAAGTCCCAGAAGGTATGGAAATGTTGGAAAACCTTAGTCATCTTTATCTCTATTCGTGGCCGCTGAAGAAGTTCCCGGCTGGTATATTACCTAGACAACGTAATCTCTACAAATTGAAATTAATTTTTGGGAGGGAAGCTTTACGAGAAACAGTGGAAGAGGCAGCTAGATTGAGCGATAGATTGGACACTTTTGATGGCCATTTTTTTACACTCAAAGATTTCAACATATATGTTAAGTCTACAGATGGTCGAGGATCGAAAAATTATTTTCTTCAGCTGTGGGCAAATCCCATGCTGCCTTTTGTGACGTTTGAGTTCGAAGTAGATAAATCAGTACGCCTTTTCCGTTGCAAAATCTGTGAAAGAGAAGAACCCATTGTGCTCCCAGAAGATGTTCAATATTTAGCAATGTTTGGGGTCCGCGACGTGGCAAGCTTAAATGATGTTTTACCAAGGGAACAAGGATTAGTTAACATTGGCAAGTTTTCACATGATCTCAAAGTTCTTCGGTTTTACTATTGTCCTAATTTAAAGAATTTGTTCTCACTTCGGTTATTGCCTGCCCTTCAAAACTTGGAAGTTCTCCTAGTCGACTTATGCGATTCAATCGAGGAGATAGTAGCGGTCGAGGATGAAGAAACTGAGAAAGAATTAGCAACAAATACCATCATTAATACTGTTACACTTCCTAGATTGAAGAAATTGCTGCTTGGTGACTTGCGAGAATTTAAGAGCTTCTGCAGCAATAATGCGGTATTGGTTTGTAATTCTCTCCAAGAAATTAAAGTATATGGCTGCCCCAAATTGAAGCGCCCTTCTCTTTCGCTTCCTCTGCTTGATAATGGGCAACCATCTCCACCCCCTGCGCTTGAAGTTATTGAAACAGAGAAAGAATTGTGGGAATCATTGGAGTGGGATCAACCGAATTCTAAAGACGTCCTCAATCCTTACTGCAAGTTTGTGGCGCTCTAGAATATAAATAATGCAGCAACTCATCTCAGGTAACTTTCAATGCCCATATCTCTTTCTCTATTAAATTCCTTCCATGTCAATTTTGCTGCATGGTTTCTGGAAGATTATGTAAATGTGTGTTTGGTAAGTAAGAAAATCAACGAGAAAATGAAGAAAAGATATGAAGAAGAATCAATCTGGAATTTATTAGAATTAAAACTGTATTATACAAAAATGTTTTAAGCTCGGTATTTATACATTGTAAAGAAGCTGACTAGAGTTTGTTATAAAGCCTATACACGCTTAATGAGTTTGTTAACAATAATGCTGACTCAGCTAACTAACTGTTACACGTCAGCTAGAAGCTAATCAAGTGTGCTCATCCTCACAGCTCTGATCATGCTCTGTAACAATTTCGGTCCAGTAATGTTTCTGCAATTTGTTCTATTTTTGCAGGACGAGTAGCCATGGCCAAAAGTTGGTTCCAGAATGAATCTCTCAATTGATTTGAGCACCAAAGTAGATGAAAACAAATTAAATAATTAAATAATGCATTGCGTCAAACAGACTTATTAAAGTTGATTTGTATTTAAATATATTGTTTTTCCAAGTTCTTCTCATTTGTAATTAATACACATCCTTTGATTAAAAAAAAAAACTTGAATTTGTAAATGTTACATTTTTTTTTTGAAACTGATTAAGCATCAGTTGGTTACTGTATTACACAGAGATATATACAATTGCTATGACAGCAGGGCATTACACTGATAATTACAATAAGATATATATACATGGGACTTATATTATGACATTTAACCTATGAAATACATGCACATCCAAATACCCCTCATAGAAGAGGGATGCCTCCATTCCACTCGCACATTTAACCTATGAAGTACATGCCCATCCAAATACCCCTCATAGAAGAGGGATGTCTCTACTCCACTCGCATTTCGCAAGGGAGAAAGACGTTGTAAAAATGCTCCGCACAATTAAATTTAATTGAGGGAGTTTTTTTGAGTCCATGAGAACTCGAGCCATTGACCTCATAGTCATACTTAACTTTGAGAATAATGAGTGGCGTAAATGTTACATTTAATAATTATTTATTTGTCTTAATATTGGATTTGCTTTTGCCTTAATAGTTGCCGCCAAATATTCACACACAAATAACAAAGGTTTCACCGCAATATGTATCCTGTGAGATTTTTTCCCCGTAAATATCGGTTAGAGTGATTTAATTATTCTTTTTTATCATATATATATTATTATTCTTTGTTGAAAATGACAATTTTATTTAATACCATTTCTTCTATTGATAACTAGGGCTAACTAATGTTTGTTTGTTTGATTATCCTGATTTTGTATCAACATGACAATTATAACAGAGCAAATTAGGAGAAACATTAGAAAATTTTAAAATAATATTTTTTTAAAAATATATATATCAAAATTATTCCAAATAATTTTTTTTTCCAAGACTATTATGTCCTGAAATCTAGAATCTAAAATTGAGGACTTTTACTTGTTAATTCACAGAAAATTAAAATACAAGGAATTAGGAGCCCAATTTTGGATATGCCTTTACTCATTAATTCTCAAAAATTCAAATACAATGAATTACCATCCCAATCTTGGATATGATGTAATAGACATCAAAAGAGTAAATTTGACAAGTTTCATAATTTTTTGAGACTGTTTGATCAATTTAAACATTTTTTTTTTCCATCTTACAGCACTATAGAAATGTCATTTTCTAGAACCACAAGTCCTAATTCAAAAATTCATTAAAAATGGAATAGAAATCATTTTTAGTTGAAACAAAATTTTATATAACCCTCAAGATGTCTAGTTTCGATAGATATAAAAAAAATTATAACTCAAAAAAATAGATTTACATAATTTTCAGAATGGGTGACTGTTACAAAAAATTCAGCACATCCCCTTAATCCTCTTGATTTTCATTTAATCAACAATCCCCCAACACATCGTATGCATAAAACTCATACAATAAGCTCAAAAAAGCAAATAAGCCAAAGAAACTGCTAGACGACCAAATAAGGTGGCATCAAATCATTGATCATGCAGGCAAACCTTGTACATTTGATGACCCAAAAGGGGAAGAATATTAATCGTAGAATGACCCAAGATATTGCAAATAATCCAAAGATCACAGTTGCTCCAAGTTCATTCTCAAAATACTTAAAAAACTTTGGCAGCTTGAATCATTTTGCAGTTTCAAAAGAGAAAAAGGGGTCATGAATATGATGCAGTAACAATTAAAATATTCTCAAAATACTTAAACATCTTTACAACAACAGTGAAGCAGTAACAATTAAAATATTCCAAATAACTTAAGAAACCACACTTGTTTTCTATGTCACCTAACATAACTCATAAACTACTAAATTTAAATGATTAAGCGAACCCAGAATATTTAATGCCACAAATTAGAAAAGAGTTACCCAAAGGCACAATGAAGACCAGGGAGTTACAGAAAATAGTTTATAATTGTCTGAAAACTGAGATGCCAGAACAAGACAGAAAGCTGGGTCTCGTATCTTATTCAGTGAATACCTTTTTACAACAGCTTAACTGTCTATTATATGCTTTTTCAGTGAATACCTTTGTAATACTCCTGCAAAGAACCCAAAAACAACTCCAGCGAATGTCGTTACCATTAGCAAGTTTTTGTAAATACACTCTAGAAAATATCAACCACAGAAACAATGTTTTTCCTCTTTCTTCCAAAGTACTGATTATTCTTTTGGCTAAAACAAACACTATCAACAACTTTGCTTAAAAAAGCTACTCAATTTATAATTTCTAGTACAATTATAATTCTTGAGATAAAATTTCAAATACTTAGATCATATCAATTATTTTTGGGTATCATTGAATAGAAAAGAGTGTTAAAGATATGTGCAAAAGGAAGAGACAGGTGTTTATAGAAGTGAAATAAAGAGGACAAAAAGTTGGGTATTAGGATTGCATGCACATTGATTATCAATAGAGTAGCATCACCATTCAGCACCTCATTTCTTAAACAAACACTGTCCCACATTGAAGAAACTAACAGAATCATAGAGGTACTAAAAACAGAAAGCCAAAGAGTAAAAAATAAAAATTTATTCCATATAAAAATCCAAAGCCAAATCCAAGTTAATAAGTTCCTGCAATAACTACATATATCGAATATGGATTACAACAATAATAAGACACAAAACAAATGAACGAGCTTACTTATAATATGAGCTCCAGGTATAAACAGAGACATTACATTACCTTACAAATGTTGGTTGCCGTATTCTAATTCCTTGCAGTTTTGGGGCCAAATAACAAAGTTAATCTTTGGACATGTTGCATAGATAACATGACAATTACAATCCCCTTATGAAAGTGTTAATGAAAAACCTTTTCATGTAGTCGCTTTATCAAAGATGTAGTTTCAACCTACAAAAATTAAAAATTAAAATGAAAGATTCAACAGAATATGCCACAAAATAAAAACAAAGGCAATTCTTTTTCTTTAATGCATTCCATCAAACACCTAGTGGGCTTCGTTAGAAACTATTATTTCGTCTAATTTTTTTTTAGTCCAGAAAATACCAATATTAGCCCCAAAAAAGAAAAAAACTGCTGAATAATATCATCAAAATGCAAAGTTCATACGTTCAAGATGCATTCGGCATAGACATAAGCACCTGAATGTACATGAACATTTAATGGCTTAAGCTTTAGCATGTCAGTAGAGATAATTTGAGAAACAACCATGAATCCAGCCCAAAAATCAGAAAAAGGAAAAAAATTGACAAAATTTAGAAGACCTAACAACTTAATCAATTTAAAATCTATTTGCAATCTCACGTATTTCTCTGAGAATCTAAATTCAAATCCACCAAAATGGAAATCGCTAGCACAATCTCAAAACAAAAATCAACATATATGAAAATGAATTTACTCGATCTTCTATTATGAAAAGCAATGCAAGTCCTATGAACGGAAAATTTGCGCGTGCATCGTCGTCGTAGTCGTCGTCAGTGTTCTAACGACAGCAAGAACACTAATTGAACAGCGGCAAAGACGCGGGATTTCTAGGGTTTGGCAAGCGTGTTGTCCACAGTGTTAGTTGATGAGTTGCGTGCGTTATGTGGTGAGCAATAAGTGATTGAGTTCGGTGACATGAGAAAATTTTATGTCTTAGTCTAAACGCCCCGTTTTGATTTTATTTTTCATTTAATAAAATATTAATTTCAAATTTGGTCAAACACGGTCAATGTTAAAATTCGTTCACAAAGTTTTTGATAGAGTATATTTTTATCACTATCCTATCACAAATTCTCGATAAACACAAATTATATCACAAGTATATCATTAATAATTTGATAGACAATAATTTTATCACAACCATGTCATACTTTTATGATATAACGATTTTTATTATAAAGTGTCAGTCATCTATTGTCATTTCTCTTGTAGTTAATGACATAATAAAAAAATTTAATAATGAAATGTGAAAATAAATCAATAACCATAATAATGCAATCAAATTTATACTAATAATTATTTACTTAATTTTTGGACACTGCAATCCTAAATAAAGATAAAAGAATTAGATGAAACGACCCACTCCGAATTCTAAAGGTGAGTTTGTCTATTTATCATCCAACTTAACTAGTAATAAACTTATTAATATGAATTTGCCAAAAAAAATGGGGCAAAGTTTCCCCTACATTTGTGACTTTTCCAAACCTGCAAATGTATAAAATAAACACTTCTGAAAATAATTCATTATTCAACCAAATTCATCAATCAATCTCCTCAACTATAGCCCCAAATATCACCCAACCATTCTAATGTCATATACATTAATCATCCTTAATCATATAATCAAAATATAGTTATACAATCCAAAATGTCTTCATAATAACATATGTGAATCCTAGCACCATCAAGTGGGAATAACTCAAAATATCTCTTATCACTAGGTCTACTCGTGTGCATGCGAATCTCTTGTTTAGGTTTTGGGCTTGGGGGGGGGGGGGATGAAGAATATAGAAACATAGATTGAGTATGAAACTTAGTGAACTTAGTAAATGGATAATAGTTTTTTGAAAATAAACTTACTTTGAAATAATTATATCATCTCTATATATGATTTCATCAAACTATATGGAGGAACCGTTGGTTAAAAATAGTTTTATAATATAAATATTTAGATTGAAGTTCCCATACATTATATGAAATTATCATAACCTAGAAATCATACCTTTACTTTCTCGTAGAAGTAATTTAGCCTTTGAAGTCACGATACTTCACCACTAATCTTATTAGATTACGATCTGTCATCGATGATCTTATTAAATCATGATATATCACCAATAATTTTTCAGGTTATGACTCAAATTCAATCTGTACTTGACTTATGGGCCCCTTTATTACTACTATAAACAACTAACAATAGAAAAACATTTCTCCCAAAATTAGTGAGAGAAATTTCTTTCTACATTTTGTATATTTTGGCCCTTTTTTCTTTTGTGAAAGAACAACCCCTTTTTATATCGTGGGTTTAAGGTACATGAAATGTAACTTAGAGTTTGCCTTTTTATATCAAAGATTCTAATTTCGGGTACAAATAATAAATTCCACCAAAAGGGTAAACACTTTGCTGCTGCTCAAGGATCTCTCTAATCAATGGTTAGAAGCAATTGAGAAGGCGGTCACTACTGTGCACAAATCGATGCAGAAATGAGAATATTTTTTAACTAATTTTTTATTTTTCAATTTTGTCTGATATGGAATTTCTTTTCCTCTACTCTATCTAACATACTAAAATTATAGATGGTTGTTGGGTGTTATACTAAAATTCTAACAAATTTTGGGTTAATATTTTATGGTAGTGTTTGGTTTGAATAAATGAGAGGAAAATTAAAAAGGAAAGGAAAGAAGAATTAAGGAGAGGAATTAGAAGGAGAGGGGACTGTAATGACTAAGGACTATTTTATCTGGGCACAGAAAACCAAGAGTTTGTATTTTATAATTTTTTTGATAAATTTAGAATTTTTAAAATTTTATTATAATAAAATTAGGCTTGAAAAGTTGAAACTAAAGGTTTAAAATTCCTAACATATGTGAGAGGTGGATAAGTAAATATAATTATTTAATATAATATATATTTTAAAACTTTTTTCAATAAAATTAGGGTTTCACATGCCCAGGCTTATCAAATGTACTACCGAAGCCTGAATCTGGCACGCCTCACTGCCGAGTTGGACAAAGCTTGGTTCATATTGCCCATATGGGCTTTCCTACCATCCCCAGGTTTGATATAGAATTCTAAAGATAAAGGAAATTATTTTTTATTAGGACAAGTTCTCCCATTGATGTTAAATTTTCAATATTTATTATAAAGTATAATTAAAATTTAAAAATATAAACATTAAATGAGCTTATTCTAAAATTAAATTAATAAATACAAAATGAAGAATAAAAAATTTCAAATTGTAATTCATTTTTATTTTTTAAATAATTTATTTATAATTATTTTAACCAAATAGATTCATTTTTTTGTGCTTGTTTTATGACAGAATTGGTTTGTGAAAAAGTGTTGATGAAGGGTTTAATGCCCTTTGCAAGCTAATAAGAGCTTGCTTGACGATAGTGAAGAACTAATGAGACTGAGGATTTGTAATTTAGTAACGAAAAGTTTTTCCCTTCGCTTTCAATTTACAAGGGTATAATTATAAGTGCGATTTGACTGTATTTTCATCAAATAACATCGGTGACACCCCGTCTGAAAAAATTTAAAGTTTAAACATATATTGACATATCTATTCAGTTGTGTTGTCCATAATTTAGCATTCGAAGAAGCTTCAGCTTAAAATATGATATCATGGATAGCCCTATATAGAAACTTGAAAGTGAAAAAAAAAGACCTCATTAAAAAAAAATCACGATTCTTCAAATTTTGACAAATTAGTACTTAGTAGAGGGCTATCGGCCTCGTCGAAATTTAACTACTGCAAGTGCCAATCAAAGGAAAGTTGTCATTTACAAAAAGATAAGAGGTTGTTTGTTAAATGTCTGAAGTCTAAAATTTTATTAATTTTAGACATTTTTTAAAATATGCTTGTTTGTTTTTTAAAACTTATGTATGATTTTTAGACATTTACATCTGAATAGAAAAAATAAATTTTTATGACTTTTATCTGAATAGAAAAATGTATGAATGATAAGTAAATATTATATTTTAAAAATATCTCTATAAAATAACTTATTTTTTAAACTATAAAATATAATCTTTTTTTTTGTTTTAATTTACAAAGATATAAATATCAAATAACTAATTTTAAGATGTTTTTATTATAAAGACAAACAAGATGCCACTTATATTCAGATATTTAAAAATAAAAAATAAATATATTATTCAAATTTTTATATTCAGACTCATTTATATTTCAAACAAAAAAATAAACACTACCCCGTATTTAAGGCATGTCATTCAACCTGTGCTTGTATTTCCTTTCATCTTGTTAATGATTGAAAACAGGTTATTCATTGCCTGTCCTTGCCAAATGTCCATTGTCCAAACGCAATTAATGCCAATATTTTAATTTGGAACAGGGGCCATTTATGTTGTATAAAATAGCATTAATTTTTGTCTGTGTTTACTGTTTAATATATATGTGTGTAGTCTTCTAATCTAAAATCTTAAATTTGTTAAAATTTAAAAAAAATTATTAATTTATATGAGTTGATAATAAAATATTATTATTAAATTATGATCTTCAATTATAGTTATAATACGAGAGAGTATTTTTGGCCATTGTATTAGATCTAACGATCACTTTACATTTTGATTAAATAATTAATTGCGGAAATACGGCCCACACCGTATAGATTTTATAACATTTAAAAGCTAAACGAGAAAAAAAAATTAATAAAGCTGTGCAATCGCTAGAGCACTCTATGATTAACAGGGAAAAATGAGGCTCAAATCATTCCGAAAACAGCTCAAATACAATATAATTTCAATTCCGTATTTTTTTTAACTTATAATCAAAATAATTTTAGGAGGTATCAAACCGACGTCGCTCCATTTTAGATAATGAAAATATCGTCATTTCATTTAATTGCAAGTGCCCATTAGAAGAAGGGTTCAACGTCGTTGAATTATTGAGGACAAGTAGCTTCGTTGCCTGCACTTTTCAAATCTGAGAAGCAATTGGACAAAGTTTCTATTTCGCCAGAACCTGAAAAAAGTGCATTAGTTCTATATATATATATATATTTAAAATTTTCATTGCGTATAAAAATAGGTTCCTCTCTGACAATTTCAATTTTATAGAAGACCACACGTTCACAAAAGACATTCGTTAAAAAAGAAAAATGAGGACCGTTCTTATTGTTTAGAAAAAAATTAAACGAAATTGTCTCTCATGTTTTAAAAATATAAAAATAGGTTCAAATACTGTTATAATATTATTAACTTTATATATCATTTTATTATTTTACTTATAATTTTGATGGTAGTTATAAAATTTAAATATTTTAAAAATATAAATTAAGTTGAATAATTTATATACCCTTAATGATTAAATTAATTTAACAATAAATTATAAATTATAGAAAAAAATTGACTGACATAATGTCAGAGAGGAAATTAATAGCCAATACAATAAGGAAGTTAGTTAATACCTAAATCATAAAGGTTTTTTCTCTAAAATTTTTCACCATCTTCTTCATTAATAATTCGCGCCAGATGCTTTTCTCTTTTTCTCCTCTGCCACCTTCTTTTATTAAAAGAAAATCACATAATGAAAGTTAAGAAAATTGATATTTATTTGTTTGGGATTCATCTATGTTGCAACGGTAGTACTATACCATTGTTTTTGTTCTTATTTAACAAAGTCGTTGGATGCTTCCTTGTTTAATCTAATGCTGAAATTAATTATTGGATAATTGATGCGGTGACTAGCAACCGTTGCAGTTGGTTGAGTATTAATCTTGTAGCATTTCAGTGAGCATAGATTCCAGAAATTTCAGAAATTTCTTAGAACTGATTAGAGATTCACTGATTTTTGCAGAAAATTGATCTCGAGACATCAATTAAGACGTAAAATTAGAATTAGAGGATTACAATTTTTGTGGGAATTAAATTGTTAATTTGTACATATGATAGTACCGTGATAAAATGCATCTATTATTGATTACCTTCTTTGCTTCCATTGTTGCATATATAGCTAGCATTCATTGTGATTCTTGATCCTTATTTTTTCCTCTTTTTTTTTTAATTTCCTGAAAAATCACGAAGAGTAGTGTCATTAAGCAAAATGATATATTGTTTTGGCTTCAGCCTTGTTGCTTTCTTCCCCTTGACAAACATTAGAAGTGTGGATCTAATTGATGAATTTAAAACTTGGGGTTACTAAACGATAGCGTATCAAACGGTTATAATACTTCAACCAGTCACGAGCTAGTCATGTGCTCAACTTATATCTTTTAACGACATCATTCAACATCGTTTTAAGCATGCTTTAGTGAGGCGTGTGGGGATGCATGTGTGAAGGGAATCCAATCAGTTACAAAAGCCATTATACACGTGGCCGTAATCTGTGCAAATTGGGTTGCGTATCGGCTAAT
This sequence comes from Citrus glauca, assembly GCA_029633175.1. NCBI lineage: Eukaryota > Viridiplantae > Streptophyta > Magnoliopsida > Sapindales > Rutaceae > Citrus > Citrus glauca. The sequence continues at coordinate 16,767,011 of JAQOOD010000007.1, forward strand.
ATATAAGCTAATTGTTAAAGAGGTTTCAATGCATGAAATCGAGAGCTTTCTGGAGAGATCTTAGTGAGAGTGGAGTGTGATCTTTGTTCTTGTATTCATCTCTGTAAAAGCTCTATAATTTTGGCTTGAATCGATAATAATACTCCTTATGATGGCTTCTCTCGTGGATGTAGGTTGTGTTTACAGCACAACTGAACCATATAATTTGAGTGTTTTTTTTTTCTGTGTTATTTGTTGTGTTTGTTGAGTTTCTTACTTCTTTGATTCCTAAAAGCCTTGATTGGAGTTTCTTGTTTAGAATTAAAGGCATTAAAGATCGACCTGATCGTCATATACAATTTGGTTGTTCTTGACCCTAATCTTGGGCAGTGCTTTGATAGCTCTGTATCTTAGGCTATCTGAGCGCTACACGTGGTATCAGAGCTAGGATTATAGAGTCAAGATCCAAATATGTAAAAATGACTTTAATTGTGGAAAGTGAAAATGGAGGCATTACTTTTTACACAAGGCCTTCGAGATGCTATTCAACTAGTGGCTAAGAAAGGGAAGGAAGTTTCCTTTTCAAAGACCCTGAACAGGCAGTTGAATTTGATTGGATGGCAAAGGAAACGATAATCTTGAGCCTTGTAGACTCAGTGATAAGGTAAGTGGCCAAAGAATTGATAAGTTGCTGACTTATGGGCCAAATTGGAGAGCAAATACATGACAAAATCTCTTGCTAACACATTATACATAAAAAAAAGAATGTTCACATAGAAAATGATTGAAGGATCATCCCTTGATGATCATCTTGGTGAGTTTAACAAAGTGTGTGACACTTTAGAAACCATAGATGCAACATTGAGTGATGAGGATAGAGCATTGTTTTTAATAAGCTCTCCACCCAAGTCTTATGAACACTTTGTTGATGCTTTAATGGATGGCAGGCAAACATTGTCTCCGGATGAGGTAAAGTCAACTCTTAGCACTAAGGAATTATAAGGGAAGCAAGAAAGCCTTGGAAATGGCTCTAGTGAAAGTTTAATAGCAAAAGCAAGGCTAGACGGAAGAAAAAAAAGCAAGAAAAGAACAAGGAAAAGCCCAAGAACTTGAAGTGTTCTTTATGTCATAAAGAGGGGCATTTTAAGAAAGATTACCTAGAAAGGAAGTTGAAGAAAAAGGGTAAAAATGGAGATGTAGTTGTTGCAGAAGATGAATGATATAAATTTGCTGGAATATATATTGCCACAGACAACAAAGAAAATGGTAAATGGGTTCTAGACTTAGGTTGTACCTATCATATGTCCCTTTTTAAAAATAACTTTACTGAATATCATGATTTTAATGGTGGTAAAATGATGATGGGCAACAATATTGTGTGTTAGATCTTAGGAATTGGCAATGGTAATCTCAAACTATATAATGGTACCATTAGGTTAGATCTTAGGAATTGGCAATGGTAATCTCAAACTACATGATGGTACCATTAGGGAGCTTAGACAGGTTAGATAAGTGCCTTATCGGAAAAGGAATTTAATTTCTTTTGGAATGCTTAATCAAATGGGATGTAATGTTAAGATTGAATCTAGTAAGATGAACATTGTCAAATGATCTGAGGCTATTATGAAGGGTAATATGAAAAATGGTGTGTTTATCTTGGAGGGAGAAGTAGCTACTGGTAAAACTGGTGCAACTACAAACGCAATCATTAACAGAACTAGGTTATGGCATCTAAGGTTAGGATACATAGGTGAGAAAGGTTTTGAAGAATTAGAAAGGCTTATTGAAAGGTGAAAGAATTGGAAGCTTGGAGTTTTGTAAAGATTGTTTCCTAGGAAAGGCTACAAGGGCTAACTTTAAGAAGTCAGTTCACAAATCCAAGGATAAGTTGGAGTATATTCACTCTAACTTATGGGGGCCTGTACAACATGTGTCCTTAGGTAATAATAGCTATTTTTCGTCATTCATTGATGACTTGGAGGATATGTGTTTGTATCCTAAAGAGCAAAGATCAAGTTTTTGAAAATTTCAAAGAATCGAAAAACTTGATTGAAAATCAATGTGGAAAAGAAGGTAAAGAAGCTTAGAACAGACAATGGTTTATAATTTTAAAATCAAAGGTTTGACAACTTTTGTGCAAATAAGGGAATTGTAAGGCACTAAAAAATGACACCTCAACAAAATAGATTGGCTAAAAGAACGAATATAACACTCATGGATAAAGTAAGGAGCATGTTGGTTCAATTTAAGCTTTCTAAGGGTCTGTGGGCAAAAACACTCTTAACAGCTTGCCATTTGGTAAATCTAAGTCCCTCAACCATTGATTTAAAAACACCTACGAAATGTGGTCTGGACAACCAGTAAACTATGAAAGCTTAAGAACATTTGGTTGTCTTGTATATGCTCATGTGAACCAAGAGAAACTTGCTCCAAGAGATTTGAAAGGTTTCTTTATAGGCTATCCAGAAGGTTTTAAGGGTTATAAAATCTTGTGTATAGATTTAAACCTCCTCAGATACTTAATACGTAGAGTTGTGGTAATTAATAAGAGTCAATTGCTAAGAAAAAGACTTGACAAGGAGCTAGCTGAGAATGACTAGAAGTTTTTAGGGAAACAACACTTTGAGATGGAGTTATATAATCTAAATGACTCATTTAAAGCTACAGATTTAGATGCAGTCATTGATGGTATAGGTGATTCAAAAACTCAAAGTCAATAACAAGGAACTCAAGCAGAAGATTTTAAGAGTTAAAATTAGTAAGGACAAAAGCAAATGTCTGATATTTCTATCTCAGAAGAAATATTTAACCAAAGTGCTTAATACTTACAAGATGTTGAACTTTAAACCTGTACAAACACCACTGGCAGTGCATTCTAAGCTGAGTATTTCATTGTGTCCGAAGACAAATGATGAGAAGCTTGATAAAAGAAATGTTCCTCAAATGCTGTTAGATGTTTAATGTATGTTATGGTGTTAAAAAGACCATATATATCACATGTAGTGAGTAGTATGGTAAGTAGGTACGGTAAGTAGGTACATGACATCATTAGAGAGAGAACATTGAAAGGCAGTCAAGTGGATTATGAGATACTTGAAAGGGACATTAGGTTGTGGTTTGGTTTATGGCAAGTTTAAAGGGATAAGAGCTAGATTGCAGGGGTGTATTGATGCAGATTATACATGTGATTTGGATAGAAAAAGATCCTTGACATGCTACTTGTTTATAGTAAATGGTCGCCTGATAAATTGAAAAGTCACTCTACAACATGTAGTTGCACTCTCAACTGCAGAGGCTGAGTATACAACTGTTACAGAGGTTACAAAATAAGTCTTGTGGCTTAAGGAGCTATTGGTTGAGTTAAGAATGAATCAAGAGACAATTACAATTTATTGTGACTGTGCTAGTGCTATTTATTTGTGCAACAACAACCTAGCACATCATAAAAGAACTAAACTTATAGATTTAAAGTTTCACTTCATTAGAAATGAAGTTTACAAAAGAGCAGTAAAGATGTCTAAGGTGCATACTGATGAAAACTCAATTGACATGCTTACTAAGGTTGTTCTTACAACTAAGTTCAAGGTGTATTTGGACTTGGCTAGCTTAAGTAATTTCTAAGACTGCTTAAGGTTGAAGAATGAGACAAAAAGAAGAAGTTTTGATTCAAGGTGGGGAAGTATGGATCTAATTAATGAATTCAAAACTTGGAGTCATTAAACGACAACGTTTCAAATGGTTATAATGCTTTTAGTAGTCATGAACTGGTCATGTGCTCAACTTATACCTTAAAACGACATCATTCAACATCGTTTTTAGCAAGCTTTAGTGAGGCACATGAGGATGCATATGAGAAGAAAGTCAAATTAGTTGCAAAAGCCATTATAAATGTGGCTGTAATATGTGCAAATTGGGTTGTGTATCAGCTGATATATATAAGAGCTGATTGTTGAGGTAGTTTGAATGCATGAAATCGAGAGCTTTCTAGATAGATCTTATTGAGAATAGAGTGTGATCTTTATTCTTGTGTTCATATATGTAAAAGCTTTGTAATTTTGACTTGAATAAAAAATGATCCTCCTTGTGGTGGCTTCTCACGTAGGTGTAGGTTGTGTTTATAGCTCAACTAAACCATGTAATTGAAAGAAAACATTTATCCATGAGGTTATTAAAAGCGCAACGTTTGTGTAGTAAAATTAAAACGGATGGTGAAAGCTCTAGAAATCTCGGATCATCTTCATTCAAAAACGAAAATCAAGAGAAAAGATTGAAGTTTATGTATCTCACTTATAGTTTCAGAAATGACTTTGTGAGGTAGGAGAAAATGACTAAAAAAACAGCAAGGTACGAACACTGTCTAGGAAATAGACTACTGTACGAACAACTTCTGTTTTTGCACAATTTGAGATCCTTAAACCAGCCCAATTGTGATACCTCTAATCAATCTACACTTAAAAATTTTCCAAGAGTTCATAAGATTTGGAATCACTAAATTTCGTTTGGAAATGAGAGAGATAATAAAGAAAAAGAAATGCTAGTTCATGATCTTCATTCCACCAAATAAAGCCACCATTACCTTTTCAATAATGACACCAAATATTATCATGAGTTAGGCCCACTCACTAAGCCATTCTGTATGGGATGTGATCTTATCACTCCAATAATTTATTTAATCAAGTTAATTTTGAATAAATAAATAACCTAATTAAATAATTTTGTCTTTAATTAATTAAGCCATTTTGATCAAATCAAATGGTTAATTGTGGGCTTCTTTTGTGACATGTTCTTATGCCTTTTCTAATCCATATTAGGTCCAATAAAAGCTAAAAATATATACCTAAAATATGTCTAGAAGTCCATAATCATTTATGAACCGAAACATGTTCGATATGGTCATTTTACGTTCTCGATCTTATACCTAATGTTTGATTGAGGATTTATGAAATTTATTTTATTCCTTAAAATATTTATGGAACATCAAAATTTCTATCTTAAATCATATTTAAGATATACATGTTCATTCTTAATGAATTATAATATAAAGACCGATTTTCCTAAAATTAAGAAATTTAACTTCTCATTTTCTAGTAACTCATTTTTCATTTCTATTAGGTGTGTGATCTTTTAGGTTCTTTTTTATAAAGTAGTAAAACCATTTTAATGATAACTCTTTATTCATTAAATGATGCTAAACTCTTTAGTCATCAATTATAACTTTTCTAATGACCTTAAGATGCATTGCTAATATGTTTTAGCAATAATGATCTTAATGCTTCTATAAGTCATGAGTGACACCTAGCAATATTTCACAACCACCCCAATAACAAAAATTGTTGGATCTATAGAACCTATTCTATTGTTTCTCTATGTCCTGGTTTTTTCCTCATCCATGTCCAAAGAAAAACATGGCTTATGGTTTAGTGTGTTAAGCATTTATGTTTTATCTCAAAATAAATCTAAATAAACTTGGCATAAATATATATATATAATTTGAACTCCTTCAAATATATTTCACCTTGACTAAGGATTTCTTATGCCAATTCATATTATCTTACAGGGACATCTTTTTTGTTTATTACAAAGTGATGGATTTCATATTGGTCACACACTTGTCTCCATAGATAGCCAACCATGACAACTATTACTAGATTTCTTTTTTGATTAGGAATCAATTATTATCATATAAAAGAGATGTCTATGTACAAGACATCGCCTCAGGTCTAAAGACCATTACTAAACATAATACATTTTAATTATATAATTAATTATATTTATAATCTTGCTTAATTAACACTTCAATATAGCTGCATTCCTTCCTTTTCCTTGATTAATTATCATGCTTGCAAGCCCCCATTTGATTCCTTGCTTCATCAACTATTTTTGGCTTTGGCTAAATTCTCCAGTATAACATATTGCAAGTATTTTTTTTTTGTTTCAATCATGATTAATTCTGACATTGGTTTTGTCTATCTTAACAAATATTTGAAGAAGCAAGCTGCAGCAGCCGATTGGTTGAGGTGATTAAGATATCTTGTCTTCAAGATGATATTGTCTTCAGATAATATCCTACATTCATTTTTTTTTTCTTTTACTTATGATAACATTTCATTTTGATCCACTTGTGTTTGTAAAGAGTTGAAACTGAGTTTTTTTTTTCCCTAAAAAATTATTTTTAATTTTCTTTTTTGACGTAATTAGGCATTTACTAACTTGAATTATAGGGTTTGTATGTAAAAGTTATTTTCATAGGGTTTGTATGTAAAAGTTATTTTCATCACTAAAGTAAATGAAACCAATTTAAATTAACAGAAATAAATTATATATAGATAGAGCTGTTGGGGAAATGGTTATAAATTTTAACAAAGGCTTTTTAAAATCTATTTCTCCTCTTCGGTAACTTGGATTTTGTTTGTATTATATTATTTTTCAAGGGTTAATTTCAGATTTTCCCTTCGTAATTTAATTACTTTCAAAATATCCTAATTATTATTTAAAAAGTTAATTTACCCTCACTTTTATTAAGAAGACAAAAAAAATAAAAATTCATCAACACAACCCTCCCCTATCTTTTAAATAAAGTGGGGATAACTTGAGGTTTTTAAAAGTAAGGGTGTGATTTGAAGATAATTAATTCACGAGGGGATAATCCAAAATTTACTTTTTTTACAATTTAATAGAGTTGCATGATTTAATATAGTTCTATGTGATGTACTCAAACAAACCCAATGGCTGTTCAAGGTATCTGAAATTCTCTTTTAGTAAAAATTATAATTGAATCGTAGAGTAACTGTAACTTATTATCGTGAAATTGTGAAAGTTAAATGTAATTGATTATCCAAATATTCCCTTTTCAGCTTTAAAATAACTCGGAGGATGTTTATTTTATGCCTTTGTACAAAGATGAAGACATGGTATTAGAAGAGGAATATATATAAATTTTTCAGCCACTAGGAAGAATTAATTTAATATACTCTCGTTTTGTTGCATTATTACTTCAAAATAGATTCTCTCCTTTTATTGATCGAATTATCCTGCTGCCACACCATTTGATGTACCTTTGCTGCCTCTATAATTGATTACATTCTCTGCTTCCATTGTTGCATATGTGGTTAAGTCCTTCTGATTCTTGACCCCTTTTTTCCCCCAACAAGTAACAAAGAGTAATGCCATTCAGCAAATAAGTTTATATTTTTTTGCCTTTAGGTTTATTGCTTTCTATCCCTTGACAAATATTTGAAAAAGCGACAGCAACCAGTTTAGTTGGGTAAGTTATCTTTTCATTTACCAACTCTGTCTATTATCGGATTACGGGAGGCGGATGGCTTTTAATTAATAAATTAAGTTTATATTTTGAGGTGTTCGTTGTTTCTTATATATGTCGTTTGCGCATGGAAAATGAAAGCATTATTAAGTTATCAAGTTTTTATGTAGTCTTAGTATTTATTTAAGCCGATCCAAATAAAAATAGATATATTTTTAGTTCCTTGAAAGAAAATAAGAGAAGACACAGAAAGAAAAAAAAAAGATATGAGAAACATGCATGAAAACTAATGTAAGAAAATTAAATGTTACCAAATAAAATTGATCATGCTCTTTTTCTTTTTTCTTTTTTTTTTCTTTCCTTTGAGAGTCCTAAAAAAATTAGATCAAAGAATTGACGTTTATCGCTGAAAAGTATATGAAATAAAATTAATTACTGATTATTTGTTCTTATGTCAAACCTCTTCTCTTGTTCTTCAAAGGTTGGGCAAAGTTGCACAAACACGGCATGAGCCAAAAATGGTTGGTATGGTTTGAGTTTTTTCTTTTGTAGTGGTTGGTTTATTTTGGTTTAGAAATTTAAGAACCAATTGGTTCGATTTGACTTTTGGTTAATAGCAATGAAAACATAATCTAAAATGCATTGAAATTTTAATTTTTTTTAAAATAATATAAAAAAATTCAAGCTACGCCCAAAATGGGCCTTGTACTAGGTCTACCCAAAATGGTTCAGTATGTTGTCATATAAGTGAAAATTTTAAAATTGATAAATATGTCAAATGGAATGATAATATCTTTATTATCAGTATTCTAACATTTGTTGTCCATATTTGATGCAATTTTAATCATCGTGCATTGGAAGAGACCTTATATACTAATGCTATATGAGAATATAAAAAATCTTGAAAGAGTATTACAAGAGTTAAATAGTCAGAAAGAAGATATAGAAGCAACTCTAACGGCATAGGGTGATCAAGGAAAAAAACCAAGGACTGAAGTTAAAAATTGGTTGCAGAATGTACAGAGGATCAATAGCGAAGCACAAAGTATTGAGCAGGAAGTGAAGAAAAGAAAATATTTCTCACGTGCACGTTTGGGAAAAGATGTTGAGGCAAAGATTCAAGAAATGAAAGATTATCATCAAAAGGGTTGTTCTTTCACTAGTTTGGTGATTGATGCACCTCCAGCTAGTGGATTGATATTGCCAACAACAAAACTAGTAGGCGAAAACACAAAGAAAATTGTGAAAAAAATTTGGGAGGATTTGATGGGTGATAAGGTCACAAAGATAGGAGTTTGGGGTATGGGTGGTATTGGCAAAACAACTATTATAAGACATATCAACAACAGACTACAAAGAAGAGACCAATGAGTTCAATGATGTGTGTTTTCAACTGATTTTGGGGTAAGAAAAGCCAAACCATTCTAGAATAATAAATTTGTTATTTTGGGGGAGACGGGGTACCTCACTAGTTTAATATGTGCGATGCAGTGTATCTGAAATTCGGGGGAGGTGAGCAGGGGAGAGAGAGTAGTAACAATGGTCGATGATCAGAAACAAAAGAGGTGTCCTTAAAAATGAGCTTCACGCCTGCAAAACAGTGAAATAGAGGTTAGAATGAAACCTAGATGCCTTTATATATGGAGTACCTCAGCTGCCACGTGGCATACCCTTTTTGGCTAACGTCATTTTTCTGTTTTCATGATTTTTGGGCCGTTATGTGCCCGCGGCGTATCTCATCATTTGGAAACATGGCGTACACTGGAGAGTGGTCCAGGGTACCTCTACAGTAGCTGTCGGGTAGGCGATTGGGGACCACTGTCCTTGGGACAATGTCTTTCATTTTGACAAAGGTGGCAGGCGGCTGTCCCTCCTTTTAGCACATCGTTTTTGATTCCTAATTCTGAAAAAATCAAATAATATATTTTAGGAGGAGGAGACGTTTCTCATGACAGATATTTTTGGAGGATTCTCTTGCATCCGTTTTGCCGGGTACCTCGAGTTACGTGGAGTACCTCTCATTATTCGGGGTACCCCTATTTGTGTGGGGTACCCCCATTCGTGTGGGGTACTTCAGATTTTTCTGGAATCATTCCATTAATCGACACATGGCACTTTACTGCTTTTTCTATTTTTTCCTCAAACAATGTGATTTGGGTTACAGTGTCTCAACCACTCGATCTGATCAAACTGCAAACTGAAATTGCAACGGCTTTGAAATTAAGTCTTACAGAAGATGAAGATAAAGTAAAACGTGCATGGAGGTTATTATGAAAGTTGAAAGCTAAAAAGAAGTTTTTATTGATACTAGATGATATGTGGGAAGCATTTCCTCTTGAAGAAGTAGGGATCCCTAAGCCTAATAAACAGAACAAATGCAAATTGATGATAACTACATGTTCTGTTAGGGTCTGTCGTTCTATGGGATGCGAATAAGTCAAAGTGCAACCTCTCTCTAAAGAAGAGGCATTGAATTTGTTCTTAGACAAAGTTGGAAGAAACATTTTGCATGTTCCAACTTTGAGTAAAGAAATCATAAACTCTGTTGTTGAGGAATGTGCTGGCTTACCACTCGCAATTGTCAATGTAGTTGGTTGCATGAGAGGCGTATATGAAATTCATGAATGGAGAAATGCACTCAATGAATTGCGTGGACTTGTGCAAAGTTTCAATAGGTCCAGCATTGCTTCTTGTATTGTGCATTGTATCCTGAAGACTTCCCAATCTCGAAGGATGAGCTGATAGGTTACTGGATTGCAGAAGGATTAATCGAGGAAGTGAAAAATGTCCAAGATAAATATGATAGAGGGTATACTATATTAAACAGACTTGTATATTGCTACTTATTGGAGAGCTCTAAAAAAGGACGCTCTGTGAATATGCATGATCTTTTAAGAGCCATGGCATTACGCATTACTAGTGACAGTCCTTTGTTCTTGGTGCAAGCTGGCGTACATCTACAGAGATTTCCAAGTGAACAAGAATGGAGACAGGATCTTGAGAAAGTTTCCTTGGTGAAAAATGACTTGCCGGAAATCCCTTCAAATATGTCCCCACATTGTGAAATTCTTTCAACTTTGGTGCTACAAAGAAATAGAAATTTATAGAGGATTCCTGAACGTTTCTTTGCACACATGCATGGGTTGAAGATTCTTAATCTTTCTTACACTGACATTGAAGTCTTGCCAAATTCCGTCTCTGACTTGCGGAATCTCATATCGTTGTTGCTTCGATATTGTAGAAGATTGGAGCGTGTTCCTTCTTTGGCGAAGCTGTTGGCACTTCAATGTTTGGACCTTGAATACACGGCTATAAAGGAAGTCCCTGAAGGTATGGAAATGTTGGAAAACCTTGTCCATCTTACCCTTTATTCAAAGATGCTGATCAAGTTTCCAACTAGTATATTACCTAAACAATGTAATCTCTATAGTTTAACATTAAATTGGGGATCGGAAACTTCACGAGAAATAGTGCAAGAGGCAGCCAGATCGACTGATAGATTGGATACTTTTGTTGGCTATGTTTTCTAAACTCGATGATTTCAACACATATGTTAAATCTTCAAATGGTCAAAGGTAAAAAAATTTTCATTTTCAGGTGTCAACATTTTACAATGGTTCTTGTTTTCAATTGATTTTAGGGAAGGAAAAATCAAAATCTGTTTTAAACAATGAATTGTTATTTTGGGAGAGATGGGGTATCTCACTAGTTTATTGTGTGGGGTGCAATGTATCTGAACTTTGGGGGAGGTGAGAAGGGGAGTGAGAGTAATAACAATGGTGGAAGGTTAAAAACAAAAGATGTGTTTTTCCCAAATGAGCTTGACGCCTGTAAAATAGTAAAATAGAGGTTAGAGGTGAAGCCGGGGCACCCTGGCGTTCACACCCCGACTCTCAAATTAGCAAACTCAAGCTGTTATGGCAAAGTGAGCTAGCTAGCCCTCTGTAAATTAGGGTTTAAGGTTCAAGAAAACCTGTTTTCTGGAGTGGGAGTGTGGATGGTGAGTGAAAAGCATGATGGAGAATGAAAACTATGTGTCTTTATATATGGAGTACCTCAGCTGCCACGTGGCGTACCCTTTTTGGCTAACGTCCTTTTACCGTTTTCATGATTTTTGGGCCGTTATGTGCATGCTTGCGGCGTATCTCATCATTTGGAGACGTGACGCGCGCTGGCGAGTGGTCCCGGGGTACCTCTGCAGTAGCTGTCGGGTAGGCGATTGGGGACCACTGTCCTTAGTACAATATCCTGCATTTTGGCAAGGGTGGCAGGCGGCTGCCCCTCCTTTTTGCACATTGTTTTTTATTCCTATTCCTGACAAAATCAAATAATATCTTTTAGGAGGCGGAGACGTTTCTCATGACGAATATTTTTGGACGACTCTCTTTCATCTGTTCTGTCGGGTATCCCAAGTTACATGGGGTACCTCTTATTTTGGGTACCCCTCTCTATGTGGGGTACCCCATATTACACGGGGTACCTTCATTCATGTGGGGTACCTCTAATTATATGGGGTACCTCAATTTATTCTGAACTTATTCCATTAATCGACACGTGGCGCTTTTACTGTTTTTCCTATTTTTCCCTCAAACAACACCCCCTAGTTTATTTTTGGCGAGAAGTATTGGAGGCAAAAGAAACTTACTGTATGAGTGACACATGGCGACGCGGTTGAACCAGGGGTGACTTACTTGATTTCTTCCCTTGACTAAACTTTGTGTACTTCGAACTTAAAAACCTTCTCTCTGTCTTTTGCTTTTCCCGCCTTTTTTTAAATGAGAACGAGCAGTTGTCCTCATGTTTTTTTTTTTGGGAAGTGGCAACCGTCTGACATGGAGTTTGAAATTTAAAAAAGAAACTGATCTTACTCAAACATCCCTGAACTCCTTTTCTTGGGCAGCGTATTCTGTCAGGTTTAATTAAAAAAAACCACTGACGTGTGTCAACTCCTATCTCCTTGATTTTGAAAATCCCTAAACGATCTCCCAAAATTCTTTCCAGTTGCCTTTTTCTTTCACTCCCTTTTTTTTCTCTTTTCTCTTCATTTTCCCATTCACCCTCCTCTCGGCCGGCGTTGCTCTTTCTCTTTCTCTCTTTTCCTCCTTCCATTTCTTTTCTTTCTTTCTTCTTCTCTTCTCGGCCGGCGTTGATTTGGGGTGTTTTTCCAGCGTGACTTTCGGCTGCTGTAGTGGTGGTTTCGAGCTCCAGATCCAGCAGATTTTGGGGCGTTTTTCCGGCGGTTTTCGGCGCGGCTTTGGTCACGGTAATCCTCCATCTCTCTCTCTTTTTTTCTTCTCTCTTATTCTTCTTTCTTTTCTTTCTTTCTTTTTCTTCCATTTTTCTCATTTACGGCCGGCGATTTTCTGTGTGTTTTCTGGCTTTTGGGTGGCGGCAGTCACGTCGGTCGGCCTCGGTTTTACTGGTGGCTGCAGCCGCGGTCAGCCAACGCCGGTGTGGTGGCTGCATCTCCCTTTTTGCGTCGGTTTTGCTGCAACTCTCTCTTTTTTTTTTTGGTTTCAACCGGAGTTGCTTCTTCTTGTTTTCGGCGTTGGCTCTTGGCGATGACGGTCACGGCTGCTGGCATGGGTTCTCAGTTGTTGCCGTCGTTTTTCTTTTCTTTCTTTTTTGGATGTAAATATTTACTTATAAATATTTACATAAGTTTAAGCTTTATTATTATTTTATACTTACTGTTTTTGGTTGCTTGCAGTTTCGTCTCCTTGCAATTATCGATCCCGATCTGCAGGACTGGTGAATAATAGGTATCCTTCCTCGTTTCTCCTCCTTTTGGCGCGCTTGTAATGGCCTCATTTTGCACACCTTGAGAGAAAAATTTATTTTTGTTTGCTTGTTGTTGTTTTTGTTTTGTTTTTGTGGTTGGTGTTTGCATCGGATGGTTGATATGTGGTGGGTGGTGCTTGGTATGAATATGTGGCTGTTTGGGAAATATATGGCTTGTTGTATATATTGTTGGGGGCTCACGATTGTGTTGTTGTTGGGTGTACTGTTGATGGTCTGTGGATGTGTGTCTGGGGGTTTGTGGGTGTATTGTTGGGGGGAAGTAGATGGGTAAACAACATATGGGACCCGTGAGGAAACAGCGTGCAGTTGGGGTTAGGAAGGCTGACATCCCCCTTGCGGGTTCTCCTTCTCACATTTCTATTAACGAGGGGAATAAGTCCCCCTCTGGATCCTCGAGGAGTTATACCTCTCGTTCTGAGCCTCCTCCCCTTAGGATTACCCCTCGCGTCAGCCCTCGTTTTCCTGGTAAACGGCCTACCCCCCAACCTAAGAAAAAGAGTAAGCTATCAAAGCCCAAGGTTTCCGCTCGTCCCTCGGAGCAGCCTTCCTCATTTTTCCCTGCCACACCTTCAAAATTTGGCAACTTTTTCTCCCTAGGCATTCGGAGAGCCACTTTAGGGGACTTGGAACAAATTAGAGCTAAGTATAATATTCATTCGTTTGTTCAGCTTAGGGTACCCCATGTGGATGAGCGGCCTGAATGTCCTCAGTCTGGCGGGATAGCTCTCCATATCGACCTTTTCGACCTAGGACTTCGCCTCCCCCTCCAGCCCTTTTATATGAGAATGTTTAGTTATCTAGGTGTAGCTCCTGGGCAGCTGTCCCTTCCGGGGTGGAGGACGCTCACGGGCTTACAGGTGTTGTGGTTGGAGGTCATGAAGCGCGACATTTCTGTTAGGGAGTTGAGGGGCCTTTACCAATTCAAAAAACCTAAGGGCCCCGGTGTGACTTACTTCTCCCCTTGGGGTGATCGTGGTCAAATTGTTGAGGGGAGCCCCGCCTTGAAGAAAGGTTACCGAAAGGGGCAGTTTGTAGCCGAGGGTAGGTAGGGGACCGAGACTCTGGGCGAGAAAGGCGACCCAGTGGCGGTTCTAAATTCTTTCAGCGCAGATTGTAAGTATCTCCCTTACTCATGGTTCTTTATCGTAATCTCTCACATGAATGTCTTGCTAACCTTAGGTTTCCATGCTTTTGTAGGCGTGACATGGGCTAAAGGATCATGCCCAATTCAGGAGGTGGGGGGAGGGGAAGTGAAGAGGTTTGTGGATAGACTCCGTAGTGCACAGAGGGGTAGTGATGTGCTGCAGTGCTGGAGGAAGGTAGGCTGTGGAGAGCAGGGCTAATTGACCGAAGTCCTACACCTGCTCGCGGGGGTGATTCATGTATGTCTTAGGTGTCAAGGGGTACCCTATTATTATTTACGGGATTAGGGTACCCTGTCACCACCGCATCTTGATTATGCTCCCCCTCTTTTCATTTCCCATTTTGCTTTTATAGTTCTTAGTACTTGTCCGGCTAACATGACTGTAGTGCTTTGGGTGCAGCTATGGAGTCACCGGGAGACACTTTTGATGCATTTTTCCAAGCGGTAGTGGGAGGTGCTTCCAGATCTCAGGATTCGGCCGTTCCTTCGAAAGGCTCCCGTCCTCCTCGAGCTCCCGGTACGAAAGGAAAGTCTCATGGTACCTCCCATAGCGGGTCGAAGGGTACCCTACGCCCGAAGAAGAGAAAATTCGGGCTGGTTTCCATTTTCTCGAAGGAGTTACGTGAGGGTGATTTGGACCCGGCCTCAAATAAGGAGGTCTCACACTTGGATCGGTGCTTCTACTACTCCGCTAAGAATGTTACATTTGACATTGCCGAGGAGACAGACAAGATGAGCTTGAGCCAACATTATGGCCAAGCATTTAGGGCTACCCAGGAGGTAAGCTTTCCTGGGGTACCCCGGGAGTATCCTTCAAAAATTTTCTTTTCGATTAAAAATTGTTAAAAGACTGGAAAAAATTATAAGAAATATTTAATTAATTAATAGTTCAAACTTATTATTAATTTGTAATTTTACAAAATAATGTGAATTATTCTCAAGTGTTGATGCCCTTAATTTTTTATTGCGGATACATTGTTAAGTAGTGTGACTTAATAGAGTTTATTTTCAACACATTATAAAGTTGTATAGTTTAAAAATATTAAAAATTAACTATATTAAATTATATGCCTTAACAGCATATCCGTATGAAGAAAATGAGGGCACCTGTACTACAAAATAATTATACTTTTAAATATACATTATATGTCTAGTTTATTTTTAAGGCAAGGATGTATCTGCAATTTGATGAAGTATTGGTTTTCATATTCTAAAGAATAATTTGAAATTAAATAAAAAGTTGAGAGAAAAAACATGATGATGTTGTTGGGGCTGTTTTCAACATATCAGTGAATTCTACTGTTTATCAGCTATTCTACATAAACACAACTAAATGGAAGAATGATAAATTTTGCTTATAATCAACCAATTTTAGTGTCCTTTGACTAGTTTGCTAACTTTGTTGTTCTCAAGTTGTTAAGACAAAAAATAACACCTGAACAACCTTGTTCTTCTCTACTTAGGCTGAAGATATCTATTTATATTTGGATGACGATTTAGTAATGTTTTACAGCTTGTTCTACCATATGTTTGCAAGATAAGTACAAAGCCGATTGCCAAAGGCCCAAAGGTGGCTCCAAAATAAATCTCTCAATTGAGGACCAAAGTAGAAGTTGAAAATTATGTATTATACATTGTGGCAAAGTGATGCCGTGCTGAAGGAAAACTCGATTTCGTTGTAGTATACGTCCTTGAAAGCTCAAGAAGGAGAGCTCTCACAAAGAAGAAAATATTTCAATTAAGAAATACTAAATATTATTAATGAAAAGATCATGTCAAGAAACAAGGATAACAAGCCATTTTATACTAAATTGGACTATCTTATTCCTAATAAATTTATGGCTCCTTATAAGAAAAGAAATATGACTTAAATAAGAAAATAAATCCTAACTAAATTAGGGGAAAATGGAAATTAAAATTATACTCCTACTATGAATAGGGTGGTCCTACATCAGTCTCTTCTCCTTAGAAGAACACGTCCTTGAGTTGATTCAATCATATGGCAATGGTGAAGGACCATGATATTCGAACAAGTCTTGAATGTTGAAAGTTTTGGAAATATTGTAGTTGACCCGTAGGTCCACGATACAAACATTGTCATTGATTTTCTGAAGGATGAGAAATGGTCCAATCTTCTTTCACTTGAGCTTGTTGTATTCCCCAAAAGGAAATTTTTCCTTTTGTAGATTAACCATTACTTGAACTACTACAGTAAAGAATTTGAAGCGCCTATGCTTATATACATCTGCCTTGTACTTAGTTGTGGATTCTTCTAATTTATTCTTGACTTTCTCATGAACATTGATTACTTTGTCTACCATACGATTAACAATGATGCTTGTTCCAGGTAGTTTAGGCAAAGGAAAAAAATCTAAGGTATGTAAAGGAGGTCTAATGTAGACAATCTCAAAAGGTGGCTTCTCACTTCATTGATTGGGCACATTATTATAAGTGAACTGGGCTTGAGGTAAAACTTAGTCCCATTGGCAGAGATTTTCTTGAACCAAGGTTCATAGAATATTACCTAATGTGCGATTAATAACTTCAGTTTGTCCATCCATATGTGGGTAACAAATATTACTATACTATAAGGATGTATCTAGTCTCCTCTATAAGGTCCTACAAAAGTAGCTTAGGAATTTACTATCTAGATCAGAGATAATAATCTTAAATAACCCATCTAATTGAACAACCTCTCAAAATAATAGTTGGGCAATATTTCTTGTGTCTAAAGTCTTCTTGCATGGAATGAAATATACCATTTTAGAAATCAATCAACAATCACGAAGATAGAATCTGTTCCTTGTTGAATCTGTGGAATTTTCAAGATGAAATTCGGAGACAAATCTTCCCAAAGAGCCTTAGGAATTGGGAGGAGTGTAAACCCATATTCTATGCATGGCCTTTAGCTATCTTTAAGATGCGGCTAGTAGTATCATGTTTTTACTAATGCAATGCTTTTATCTCGACCTTTAAAATTTTTTTTCCCATGTGTGTAATTCATTCCTTAAAAGCCTGATAGATTTATAAAAGTTACCTTCACAAAACTGATTTGCATTGTTTGTGACTGTTTAAGCTCTCTTTCATATTCAATTAAAAAAAAATCTTTTGTATTGATTTCCTCAATTTTGAATTTGCCTTCCTTCTTGTTGTCACGTTATGTGTTAACTTACCATATTCGGTTTAAAATATATTAATCATACAATATGAAAGACAGCTACTGCTTTTCTTCTTTCGCAGTTAATAAGCTGGCTGTTGTTAATTTAAGGTTTTAACTACAGAACACATCTAACGCACACTACTACACATAAGTACATATATATGTCTATAATTAAGACCGTTCTACAAGGACTTAGCTGTAATGCCCATTCTTTCAACATGGGCAATAAAAATTTTGGGCAACAATCCCTTAGTCAACGGATCCGCGATCATATGATTGGTGCCAATATGCACAATAGACACTCGTTGGTTTTGCACTTCTTCTTTGACAGATAGATATTTTAAATCTATATGTTTGGCACCTTTTGTATATTTATCATTTTTAGAGAAGAAAACAGCTGCGGTATTATCACAGTAAATTCTCAACGATTTGGTAATACTGTCGACAATGCCCAAACTTGAGATAAAATTCCGTAGCCACAATGATTGAATTGTAGCCTCAAAGCACGCTACAAATTCTGCCTCCATAGTAGAAGTAGCAATGACAGACTGCTTCGCACTCTTCCATGAAATTGCTCCATCAGCTAAAAGGAACAAATAGCCAAATGTGGTTTTCTAGTATCCACACATCCAGCATAGTCTGAATCTGAATAACCTATGACTTCCAGGTTATTCGATCTTCTATATGTGAGCATATGTTCCTTAGTGCCTTGTAAGTACCGTAAGACTTTCTTCCCAGCTTTCCAGTGGTATACTCCAGGATTACTTTGATAACGGCCTAATATTCCGACAGTAAAACTGATGTCTGGTCGTGTACATGTTTGGGCATACATTAAACTTCCAACCACTGAGGCATAGGGAATATTTTCCATTTTTTTACGCTCCAAATCATTCTGAGGACATTGAGATCGACTGAAACTGTCCTCTTTTTGAATTGGAACTGGACTAGCTGTGCTTTTATCCATTCTGTATCTCTCTAAGACTTTATTGATGTAAGCTTTCTGAGATAATCCTAATCCTTGTGATTTGTCACGGAATATTTCCATCCCTATCATATAAGATGCCTTACCCATGTCCTTCATCTCAAAATTCTTAGAGAGAAACTCTTTGACATCACGCAACATGCCCTTATCATTAGCAGCAAGAAGAATATCATCAACATACAATATAAGAATTACAAACTGGCTCCCGCTGACTTTCATGTAGATACATGTGTCAATAGTGTTTTCTACAAATCCATAAGATAATATGGTATTATTGAACTTTAAATACCATTTTTTGGAAGCCTGTTTTAATTCATAAATTGACTTCTTCAATTTACATACTAGACTTTCCTTTCCTGTGGTCTCAAAGCCTTACGACTGATCCATATAAACTTCCTCCTCTAAATCTCCATTCAAAAAGGTGGTCTTTACATCCATTTGGTGAAGCTCAAGATCATAATGAGCTACTAATGCCATAATAATTCTCAAAGAGTCTTTTTTTGATACATGAGAGAAAGTCTCTTTGTAGTCAATGCCATCTTTCTAAGTGTAACCTTTGGCAACAAGTCTGGCTTTATGCCTTTCAACATTGTCCATAGAGTCTCGCTTGGTCTTAAAGATGCATTTACAGCCAGCTCTTTTAGAACCTTCTGGCGATTTTGTCATTACCCAAACATTGTTATCCGTCATAGATTTTAACTCTTCTTTCATGGCATTGTACCACTTTTCAGAATTTTTACTTTCCACATCTTCTTTAAATGAGACTGGATCATTATCCATGCTCAAATCACTTTCATGCTCAAGTGCATACACAATGTAATCATCAGGAATATCAGATCTTGTCATTCTAGTAGATCGTTGTAATGCTACTTCCTGTTGAGGTTGCACTTGTTCAT
The DNA here is from genome assembly GCA_029633175.1 of Citrus glauca. NCBI lineage: Eukaryota > Viridiplantae > Streptophyta > Magnoliopsida > Sapindales > Rutaceae > Citrus > Citrus glauca. Next base: position 16,786,235 of record JAQOOD010000007.1, read on the forward strand.
CAACTTGAACATTATCATCTCTTTCTTCATTGATTACAACATCATGTTGTGGAGTATGAACTTCAGCATGTTGTTGTTCCCCATAATTACCATGTGTCTGTGCCACAGTAATAGGAACAAAAACTTGAGAAGGAACATTAAATGTAGACATTTCCACTAATGTTTCCTTAATCTCTATATTTCGACTTTCACTACTCCCACTGATGTGGTCATTCTCAATGAAACGAGCATTGCTAGACTCAAGAATTCTCATACTATGGTTAGGACAGTAAAATCTGTAACCTTTAGACTTTTCAGGATACCCTATAAAGAAACCACTAATGGTTCTTGGGTCCAATTTCCTTTCATGTGGATTGTAAATCCTCACTTCGGCTTAATAGCCCCAAACGTGAAGATGTCTCAAACTTGGCTTTCCTCTTGTCCACAGTTCATAAAGTGTCTTAGGAACTGCCTTACTAGGAATCCTATTGAGTAAATATGCAGCAGTTCTTAATGCATACATCCACAATGAAACAGGTACATAACTATTATTCATCATATTTCTGACCATATCCATCAGAGTACGATTTCGCCTTTCTGCCACACCATTTTGTTGTGGTGTTCCAGGCATTGTATACTGTGCACAAATGCCCTTAGATTCAAGAAACTTTGCAAATGGACCTGGTACTTATCCAACTTCAGTTGTTTTGCCATAATATCCACCACCTCTATCTGATCTAATTACCTTAACTTTTCTATTTAACTGCCTTTCAACCTCAGTAATGAATGTTTGTAAAACATCCACTGCTTGAGACTTTTCATGCAGTAAATAAAGGTAACAGTACCTTGAATGATCATCAATAACCCATGACGGAACATCAAAAGGACCACAAATGTCTGTATGAATTAAATCAATCAATCATGTGCTTCTTGTGGCTGATTTCTTTGATATGTGTTTGGTTTGCTTTCCTTTGATGCAATCCACACATGTATCATTCCAATCAGTAAAATCCAAATGAGACAAAATTTCACTATTAACAAGTCTCATAATTCTTTCTTTGGATATATGACCTAGTCTTTTATGCCACAAATGAGCTGAAGATTTATCTCGTGCACTACGCTTAACACCAATATCACATTCAACATTAAACAATGAATAAGCAAATTCAGAGTTTAGATTGAAACAATACAAAGCATCCAACAAAGTACCAGTACCTAAAAGGCACTTATATCGATACAATGAAAAACATTTATTTCCAATCCTAAAATCAAATCCCAAAATGTCCAACCTAGAAACAGAAACAAGATTTCTAGCACATTCAGGTACATAAAGACATTTCTCTAGATCCAGACGATAGCCTGTATCTAAAGTCAATCTGTAAGTTTCAATGCCTTTAACTTGAGCTTTCATCCTGTTTCCCACGAAAAGAAACTTTTCACTTTCCTTTATGGGCTGGATCGAAAGAAATCCCTGTGAAATTTGTGAAACATGAGTAGTTGCACCAGTATTTAACCACCAAGTATTAGAAGGTACTTCAATTAAATTCGACTCAAAGCATACAGAAACATAATGTATACCTTTCTTCTCGAACCATGCCTTACGTTTTAGGCACTCATTCTTGAAGTGTCCAACCTTTCCACAGAAATGACATTTCTTTGCTTTCTACGCATCACCCTTAACTTTCATGGGTTGCTTTCCTTTCTTCTTCTCCTTATTACTTGGGGTCTTGCTGCTGCTGGCAACATTAGCATTTCTATGAACAGTTAAGTGGGCTTGAGGAGGGTTCAATTTCAGTGCTGCCCTTTGCCTTGCCTCTTCCTGTAATAGCATAGCCTTAGTTTCCTGAAGGTTCCACTTTTCTTTAAGTGTATTATAGCCTTGACGGAAACTCTCAAACTCGTCTCCCTGAAGGGATTGGAGAATGAACTGTACCAGGAAAGTTTCATTCAATTCCATGTTCATAGCCTTAAGCTTATTTGCCACATTAACCATGTGAGTGAGGTGATCATGCATTGATTGACTAATGTCATATTTCTTAGTCAATAGATCAGTCATGAGAGTCGCCACTACAGACTTATCAATAACATCTGTATTGGTGAAGTTCTTAATCTTAGCTAGAAATTCCCTCACATTAGTTGTTCTTGGCATGGAAGGTTTCACATTATCGGCTATGCTCAATTTCAAGAAACTTAATAGCAACCGATTCGACCTTTCCCATGCCTCCCACAAATCCTTTTCTACCTCAGTACTAGAATCAGTAGGTTCAGTAGGCTTATTTTCCATAACTAGAGCTGTATCGATACAAGTTATGCCAGCATGATATTTAATGTATTCGATCCACTCATCATAATTAAGCCCATTGAACTTGATTCCAATGGCAGTTAAATTCATTAAAGATGCCAAAGCTGCAAACAATTAATATCTTACACTTAATACTTTGAGTTCAACCATATAACGATTCAGACAATTAAATAGCAATAACATGCATTCAAATTCACCTTTGGGTCAAATTAAAATGCAAACATCATCAACATATAACACGCTATATAAATTCAACTTTTATTGATCATTAATCAAATCCAATCAATACATGAGACATCTTTGGATGCACTCAATATATTAATTAGAATGTGATGTACAATCACTTTAATTGCCATCAAATACAAGTAATGATCCACCTTTGGGTGACCTTATAACTTTGTATTTAAATGATCACAAATATTTACTAACCTTAAAATGTCATTAATAGCGCAATTTAAAATAAATATTTGCATACACATGATTAAATATTTAACTAACATACAAGTGGGCCACTTTGGTGACTAACTCACTTTCTATAATATAAACATTTAATTCATGTGACGATAATTGAATTTAACTATGTAGTTTTATTAATTTTACTCTTATGAATGAGCAGAAAATTTCAGTTCAGAACACTGAAAAACAAACAGTTATTTCGACTGTAAAACTGCTTCGAAAAGCAAAACTGGGTTAAACTCAATACAGTAGACTCAAAACCCTTTCTAAAAACATATTATGGGTTCTGTAACTCATTCGGAGTAAAAAGTTATGGCCGTTTTAATACGACCTATCTGCAGTTACGGGAAAAACGATTTTTTTTTTATGGTTGAAAAGCCTTATTCAATCAAATAAACTCTAATTTTAAAATCCCCAAATTTCATAAACCCTAATTTGGTGAATTAATTATTTGTAAGGAGACTCTGATACCAATTGATAGAAAATTAGCGCTTTACTTTAATGCGGAAGCGATTTCTTATAACCCAGAACCACATACAAATAAATCAATTCAACCAAATATGAATATGAGAATTTAAACCTAAAGAGAAAATTAGGGAAACTTACTTGGATCCATGATAGTGATTTTTTATTCCACAAATCCTTAGTGTTTCACCTCTTTGATCCTATAGCCTTTAATCTACTCCTTGATGATATATGAGATTTTCTCTGTAATATGGTTTTGTTTTTGACTGCCGTTAATAAAAACTGATTAGGTTTTCTCCTTTTATATGTGTGCACTTTAATTGTACAAGTTCCTAAAAGACCCTTGAACTTTTCCTAAAAAAACTTTTAACCCTTAAGACTTTAATTTTAAGAGGACAAGAGGGAGGGAATTTCACCCGATAATTTCAAACATAATACAACACTAATCATCGTAACAATAATTGAAATTATAAAAACTATAAGTACATGAATCAAATATTAGACATAATTCTAACACATTGTGTCACAAATTGGGTTTCATAATAATTTCAATTGATTGAGGTATGATCTAGGATAATGTAAAATAGGCAAAATTTTTGGTTTCCCTTTCATAAATGGACAGATTATTTTGACCCGATCTTGTGCATGTAGTAAAAAGCTTACCTCCGGGTAGCCCTAAGTGATTTTCCGTTCTCAGGGAAGGCGTGCGCGATTGAGTGTTAATTTTTCAAAGTGTTTCTTATTGTCCGGTCGAGGAGACTTTTGCAACTTCAGATCACTCTAAGTGTAATCTTCCAATACGTGTCGAACCAGCATATAATGCCACCATAACAAATGGGCTCTTTTGGCTGGACATAACATAATCGCTTGTTTCTTATTAGTCCAAAGCCCAATAGAAGTCTTTATTATTCTCCCAACAAAAAGAAATACTTTTACATTTTTGTGCTATTGTCCAATTTATTTCTTATTATGTATGATACCACAAGAGAAGACTTGAATCCCCAATTTTAAAAATATTCAATTTATATCTTATTATGAATATCTAAATTAACATCCACAATCCACACAAGAAGACTCAAACTCTCGTCCTAAAAAATAAGACGAAGATGTACTCATCACTCGATGAAGGAGTGTGTTTTGTATCACTAAAAAATAATTTGAAAATGAATAGAAAAGTAAAGAGGAAAAATGTGATTTTGTATAGAAAAGAAATCAATGATAGAAGAATTTATACTTTTCGACCTCAATAAGTAATTAACTATAATTTGTTTTTTTTTACCATACATATGGGTATATTAATCTTGCTCAATTAATACTTCAACTAGTTACATTTTTTCCTTAATTTTCTTGATTCATTATCTTGCTTGCATACCCATTTGACTCCTTGCTTCATCAAATATTGCAGATTTGGCTACATTAATGATTTAATCCTCCACTTCTTTTGTTCTGTGTGCGCGTTTGTGTGTTTGTGTATCAAGCATTTCAACCATGATTAGTTCTTATTTTGGTTTCGTTTCCGTTATTCATAATGACAATTTTCATCTTGCAAATTAAAGAACTTTAATTATTTGTTTTGCCTTGAAAGCTTCTTGGTTTTGTCTATCTATAACCAAATTTTTGTCCCATGGATGTTTTATTTGGCGTATTAATAATATATTCCACCAAAGGAGTGAACACTCGGATGCTGCTCGAGGATCTTTCTAATGAAAAAGCTGGAAGCAATTGAGAAGGTGGTCGCTACGGTGCACAAATCCATGCAGAAATGAGAATTTATTTTTATTAGTTTTTTATTTTTCAATTTTGTCTGATATTGAATTTATTTCCTCTACACTACCTATCATCCTAATTATGGTTGTTGAGTGTTGGGTTGTATACTAAAATTTTACCAAATTTCGGACCGTAGTGTTTGGTTTCAAAAAATGAGAAGAAAAAAGAGTAAAGAAAAGAAGAATTGTCGAGAGAAATTGGGAGGCGAGGGGAGTGTAATGATTAGGGACTGTTTTATTGGAGCTTAAAAAGCTAATTTTGTATCTTATAATTTTTTTATTTTTTGAAAAATTTATAAATTTTAATAAAATTAGTATAATAAAGTTGGAGCTAATGGCTTAAACCTCCAAATGTATGTAATCGGTGGCTAACTAAATATAATTATTGAATGTATAATATATATTTTAGATTTTTTTCATAAACTATAGGTCTCCCAGACTGAGGCTTATCAAGTGAGGTTCGAATCTATCCCACCTCACTCCCAAGCTCTTGTGGAGCCTAGTTCGCATTGCCTAAGCCGAAGCCAAGTCGATGTCGATATGGGCTTTCTTGACTGGGGATGGCAATTAAACCCGAACCCAGCCTGGACCCGGATGAACCCGAAAAATCCGGAATTCAGATTCAATATTTTCAACCCAGACGTTTTCGGGTCCAGATCTGGATTCGATAAACTCGTAAATCCGAAACCCAGACCCGGATAAGTTTATTTTAATATTAATTTTTAAATTATTTTGATATAAATAGAAAATTCTAAAAAAATTAGCCCTAATGCCGATATTCACAGCTATGTGTCACGGACCACAATCGTGACACCCAAGATATGCGCTTGTACGCTAGTATCGTTGCTGGTTGTCCTGATTGTTGGAGACGTGCTTCAGGGGCGTGCGTGTGGGGAATACAATGGACCTAGACTCTTTGGAGTTCAGGCAGACCGACCCGGTTGAGTTTGGGGAGTTTGTCGCTAGTCGAGGACTTAACCTTGAAGAGGGGTCTAGGCGAAGCCCTACACACACTGGTTGGGAACTGGAGCCGTTCTCCTGATGAGCCCAAGGCAGGGCGAAACCAGTCGATATTGTGCCATTTCCACTAGGCTTACTCTCGTAGTATGGGATGCGGGAGTGCCGCACGGGTTCGTAACCTCTCGTCCCGTGACATATGGCTGCCAAACCAAATCCAATCATTTCCTCTCTCTCTTCAGTCCTTCCTTTCATCAAATCGTCTTCGTCACTCATCATTGTTTCACCACCTTCACTGTGTTTGTGTTCCTCGTCATCATCAACCATTGTTCGTCCAGCCATGTCATGGTTTTGGCTACCATTTGTCGACCTTCATGAATCAGGATCTCGGTTTTGGTCGCTGCACTTCTAACCCCAATTGTTTTGCATCTAGAAACCTAAAAGTTGTTGTGATTTACTCTCGGATGTTCATTTGTTATTTGGAGAAAAAAACTTTAGCCGCCATTTATGCTTTTCCCTTTTTTTGACCTAGCCTCACAAAGCCCAATTTGTCATCATCATTATCAAGACACCATGATTATGTTTGATAATTGAATTTGTGTTGTCTGATATCTTGGGTTTTATTTCTTTTTTTTTAATTTCCATTATTGGTGTTAATAGATTAGGGATTAGAAAGGAGTTCACTGAAGAAAGAGATGGAAAGTTGCATGTCGTTAGGAATCACCCGGATTATAAACCCGGAATCTGGGAACCTGGACCGGACCCGGGAGAAAAATATCCGGGTTTACATCGGGGTCCGGTATTAAAAATTATCATACGGGTTCGGAACTGGGAAGCTTAAACCCGGACCCGAACCCGAACCCAGATTTTTCCATCCCTATTCTTGACGACCATAGGTTCGATATAGAATTTTAGAGACAAAGGAAGTTTTTTGTTTATTAAGATAGATTCTCCCTTTAGTGTTAAACTTTAGAATAGATTCTCCCTTCAGTGATAAACTTTCAATATTTATTACAAAATATAATTCAAAATATAAATTTTAAATGAATTTAATATGCAATTAAATTAATAACTAGACAATAAAAAATAAAAAATTTCAAATTATACTTCACTATAAATAAATTTAATTCCTTTTTATTCTTTAAAATAATTAATTTATAATTATTTAACCCAATTAGATTTATTTTGTTAATGCTTGTCCTATGACAGAATTGGTCCTTGAAGTTTAGTTAAGCTTGAGATGGATACTATCAACAATTTATTATCGATTTTATTAGAATCTAACGGAAAAAGAGAGTTGCGATTTGCGTGCGCAGAGTGAAAATGTCAAAACGAAATATTAAGGTCACGTGTAGAGAGAGTTAGGATTAGCAGAGCTGATATTTGCTCCGGTTCAAACTCCGAAACTGACTGGAACGATGCCGTTGTGTCTATTAATTTTTTTTTGTTTTCATTTGCTATGAACGACGACGTTTCACCAGGGTAAATTGCAAAAGCATCGTTTCACCAACTTCTCCTTCTTCTTCGTTCTCTTCATTTCATGAGACAGCCACATTTCACTAGCGACTCAACTGCGCAACCACAACCCAACTGCAGATCGTCTTGCCGCAGCCTCTACATCGTTACCATTTACCAAGCCTTGGGGTCTGGCCCACTTTCCCTGGAAAACTGCCAGGCATTTTTTTTTTTGGGGCTCCACGATGCCACCCATTTTCTTTTTTTCCTTCTAAAAGGGTGGTTTGTGTCAATTATTAAAATTATGAGCAAAGAATCTTGAGAAATTTGCTTCAACAGAATATTGCTGTTGCACAAAGTTTGATCTTCTATCTTCTCTTACTCTGTAAATATACAAGTTAATTAGATAATTTCTAGTTTGTTAAATATTGAATTTGAGGAAATTAATGGCCATTATTAGCAAAGTTTAAGTAATTTATTGATTACTTGATACGGAGATGATGGCATCATTTGAATGCGAAACTTTTGGGATTTGATCACCGGTCACTCCAATCACTTTTGTCAGGGACGATGCCAAAATCTATCAGGGACGATGCCAAAATCTATCTTCTAGGGACAATGTCGAAACTCATCCAAGTTGAAGCCGCTGATGTTTGCGTGATTAAGGTTTCCGCAGCAACGAAGAGGAAGAAGCAGCTGGGTTAAGCGAATGAAGAGGAAGGAAGAAGCAAGGTTCATATTTTTTTAACTTTATACAAGCCAAAACGATGATGTTTCACAGCAAAGCAGGACAAAAAATAAAAGTGCTGAAACGACGCCGTTTTAGTCACTTCGGGGTTTGACACGGAATTTGACTCATGGCAAACATCATTTTCCTGGGATTAGTGACCATGAAAATTTTCTCCCTTTAAATTTCTGTTTACAAGGGTATAACTGTAAGCGCAGTCTGAAAAAATTTAAAGTCTTAGGTTGTGTTGTCCGCAATTTTGCATTTGAAGAAGCTTAAGCTTAAAACATAATATCATGAGTAGCTCAAAAAAATTAAAAAATAAAAATAAAAAGATCTCAATAAAAAAACTCATAATTCTTCAGATTTTTTATAATTTAGTAGGGGACTAGTGGCCACTTGGAAATTTAACTGCAGAGAAAAAGTCGGTCATTCATACAATGGCTGAGCAACATATCGTTCATCGTGCGTTTGGATTCCCTTTCATCTACATAATTATTGAAGACAAGTTGTTCATTGCCTGTCTATTACCAAATGTCAAATTAAGACGCAACTAATGTATAAATTAGCATTAATTTTTGTCTGTCTTTGTTGTTATATATATATATATATGTAAGGGAATCAATGCTATTTTATAAACCATATATGGCTCCAATTCCAATTAGAGGAATTCAATATTTTAATTTTTTGCGAGATGACTGTTCTCTCATTGGCAGGCCGGCTAAGGGATTAATCATCTCTTTCGTCTTATGAATTATTGAAGACAAGTAATATATATATATATATATATATATATATATATATATATTTTTTTTTTTTCAAACTTTCATTACTTATCTTAAATTACGGATTACAATTTCAATTTTTCAAAAAACCGCACGTTCACAAAAGACACTCGTTAAAAAGGAAAAATGAGGACTGCTCTTATTGTTTCGAAAAATTAAACGAAATCTCTCTTATATTTGAAATTAAGTTCAAATGATTTATATATTCTTAATGATTAAATTTATTTAATAATAAATTATAAATTATGAAAAAAATTAACTAACATAATATCAAGTTGAAAGTTAATAACCAATGTAGTACGAAAGTTAATTAATGCCCAGTACAACAAAGAGCTGTCTTCTACCACTGTTTCGATTCGGTTTAGTTCGGTTAATCAAACTCAGTTATTTTCTAAACAAAAAACCATAACCATACAAAATAATTTTAAAAAATTGAAAATTGTGGTCACATAAGTTTTTTTTTTTTTTGGGAAGGCGGCCACATAAGTTAAAGAGGGGTGGGTAATGTCGCTTTTTCACAGTTTTTTAGTTTTATCTTATTCAATCATTTTAACGCTAATGTTCATTTAACTCTTTTATTTATCTCCCTAACTTACCTTTAGGCTCCAACTATTCTCTATTCTCTCAGCTCAACTGCAGGTATTTTTCTTGCAAATCTCTCTTTTTAAATTTACCGGTTGCTTTTGGAATAATGTGTTGAGATTGTTTCTCTTCGATTCTCATTATTACACGTGTATTTTTTTCGTTGCTTTTGAGAATAAATTTTGGTGGGATTGCTCGCTTTCTTTGTCCGTTATCATATGCATATATGATTGTAATGTGATAAAATGCATCTATTATTGATTACATTCTTTTTTTCCATTGTTGCATAAATAGCTTGCACTCATTATGATTTTTGACCCTTCTTTGTTCTCTCTCTCTCTCTCTCTCTATATATATATATATATATATATTTTCACTCAACAAATGACGAAGAGTATTGCCATTCCGCAAAAGGTTATATTCTTTTGGATTCAGCCTTGATGCTTTCTTCCCCTTGCAAACATTTGAAGAAGCTACAGCAAGCCGGTTTATTCAGGTAAGTTATACTTTCTTTTAGATTATATTGCACTATTGATTTATTTTTTCTTGCATGCTATTAGTTGTTTGGCCATGTCAAATTGAGACACATATTTTCATTCATTAATTGATCTATGTAAGTTGAAATTTTTAGGCGAAAAATATTATTAATTATTACCAAATTCTTACTGGATTGCATGGGATCCGTAACTCAAAAACATGCGTTCAGATCATATCTTTGACGGATTTTGCTCTACATATTTTATAAATCTCATGTAAGCATACATGTTCCAAATAAGTAAAAAAAATTAAGTTGATAAATATGTCAGATGAAATTATTTATCTTTATTATTGGTAATTATAATATTTAATGTAAATATTGGACGCAATTTTGAACGAAAATTGAATTTAGAAGAAACCTTATATTAATGCTGCACTAATTATCTTCTAGGACCAGCCAATGGATCTTATCGGACCGATCAGTGAAATATTCAAGTGTCTATGTTCTCCTATATGCGAATATTGAGTATTACAGAAAGCTCGATGAAAATATGGAAAAACTTGACAGAGTATTACAGGAGTTAGAAAGCAAGAAAAAAGATATAGAAGCGACATTGTCGACGGCGGAGCGTGAGCAAGGAAAAAAACCAAGTAATGAAGTCAGTGATTGGTTGCAAAACGTAGGAAGGATCAATACCAAAGCAGAGAGTTTTAAACAGGAGGTGGAGAAAGGAATCTGTTTCTCACGTGCGTTTCTGGGAAAAGATGTTGAGAAGAAGATTGAAGAAGTGAAAGAGTATCTTCAAAAGGGTTGTGCTTTTACTAGTTATGTGAGTGATGCCCCTTCAACAAGCGGAATGACTTTGTCAACAACAAGAAATTTAGCGGGGAAAAAGACAGGGAAGATTGTGAAGGAAATTTGGGAGGATCTCATGGGTGATAAGGTGTCAAAGATAGGAGTTTGGGGTATGGGAGGTATTGGTAAAACCACCATTATGAGTCATATCAACAACAAACTCCAGGAAAAGCCCAATAAATTCAAGGATGTGATTTGGGTCACTGTGTCTCAACCACTTGATCTTATTAAACTGCAAACTGAGATTGCAACTGCATTGAAACAAAGTCTTCCAGAAAATGAAGATAAAGTAAGTCGTGCAGGGAGCTTGCTAAGAATGTTGAAAGCTAAAGAGAAGTTTGTGTTGATACTAGATGATATGTGGGAAGCATTTCCTCTCGAGGATGTAGGAATTCCTGAGCCTAGTGAAGAGAACGGATGCAAATTGGTATCAAATTAACCACTCTCCTTTCTATTGATTTCTTTTAACTCATAAAATATCCAATAATCATATCTTAAATAATTTGTTTTTAGCAATCGTATCTTAAATAAAATATCCAACATAACAACGTAACCAACCAAGGCCAATCTATTGTCGGCGGTGGAGCTGGTGAACACTTTTTTGGCTTTTTGGTTTTTTTTCCTTAAGAAAGTGCTCAATAAAATAGGACACTTTTGGCATCACAGTCCATAGTTGTGGTGAGGTGTCACTGCATCGAGTGCGCGACAATTATTTAGAAACTTTCCATCATTTTGGTAACTTTGTCTGATAGGGGTATTCACGTAATATTGGGTTCTTCTAGCAGTATTCAGCACACAAATAGCTCTTTTGTTATTAGTCCAAACCCAAGGGAGGTCTTTGTCCAAAAAAAAGAAATTCTCTTGCACTTTTTGCCATAAAAGGTCACGGCTGTGTCCAATTTATTTCTTGAATATTGATATCTAAACTAAGAAGAGTATAACGTATCATTAGGACATTACAAATTAGAGGAAAAGAAAAATCCACTCACACCTTAAGTTTTGCTGAAATGATCATATATAAATAATTGTTCCTTTTAATTATTTAATTAAATACTAAAATAACAGCAAAATACTGTTATTTAATTAAATAAACATTAAAATTTTTTTAAATATCTAACGTCAGAATACAACAAAACACTGATTTTCTACAATTCCCAATGCAGTGGCACATGTATATTAAGATAGTGCTATCAAACTTAAATGTAATTATCTAGTTATTTAGGTTTTTTTACGAAGACGAAGACCTTTTATAAGAAGAGGAATCTATATTTTTCAACCACAATAAATAATTAATTTAATGTAATCAAACATTATTGCTTAATTACCTCAAAATATATTCTCTTCTTTTATTCATTCATTACCATGTTGTTACATCATTTGATTAATTGCTTCATCTATTATTTGCTACATTATCTGCTTTCATAATACAATGAATGTTTCACTGTGATTCTCAGTCATTTTATTTTTTTTCCACAAAGTGAAAAGGATATTATCATTCAAAAAGTGATATTGTTTTACCTTCAAGCTTGTCATAGGTTGGTTTCTTCCTAATTAACAAACATTCGAGGAAGCTATGAACAACAACCAGTTGATTCAGGTAACTTATCGATTCATTTAAATCATATTGCAATATTATTTTATCACTAAATTCTAATAGTTCTTCTGGCATCTTAAATTGAGATGCAAATTTTCATTTATTGATTTATGCCATCTAATGGTTGGATTTTGATTATTATTATTATTATTATTATTATTATTATTATTATTATTACTATTACTATTACTATTTAAGAACCGATTTGTTCCTTTTAATTAATACCAAATTTGAACCGAAATAAAAAAATGAAAACCACTTAGAATTGACAAAAAAAAAATCAAAACAAACTGACGGACTAATAAAATAAAAGACTAAAAGTTAAAGGAAGAAAAGTTTAGATTTTTGGACTGATTTGTTTGGTTAGAATTCTAATTTATGACAAACCGTACTGTACCAAGAATAAATAAACATTATTGAAAATAATGAAAAATCTTGAAAGAGTAAGATGAAAATAAAATAATAAAATTAAAAGAAGAAAAATTGTAAAAAAAGAAGAAGAAGGAAAATATGACTATCCCAGATTAAGATGAAAAAAACAAAATAGAATTCCTCCATTAGTGTTAAACAATGTCTTTAAATCTGCAGTTTTCCCAAAGAATCAAGAGTTGGCAAAAAATGCCATGGAAATTTGTCAAATCGGGTTCTTGAGTTACATGCTTGAGTTGTTTAGCTCATATCATGCCCAGCGTCATAGGGGCTACTGCCAAATTTTAAAAATAATAAAAGAATAAATTAAATTTTGAGTGATAATATTGAATCCCAAATCTTATTTCATCAGTCCTGAATAGATATAAAATTACTAAAAGTACAAATAACTTTTATCTTTTTAAACTACCCTACGGGATTATTCGCACCATAAAAAGTATGTTGAATAACCATGTTATAATAAAAAATTTAAGCACGAAAATTTCCATAATGTAATTTATTTTAATATTGGATTTGCTTTTGCCTTAATAGTTGCCGCCAAATTTTCACACACAAATAACAAAGGTTTCCGTTAGTTTATTTTAAGGTGAAATTGTAATTTTCATTTTGGTGGGTAAAATAGTTATACAATATACGTTAAAATTTTTAAGGTATCAAATAGTCGGACACAATATACGTTATACAATTCGTTGGTTAGTTAATATTAATATTTTCTACAAATTAAAACCCCAGGGAAGGTCATTGTTATTCTCCCCACCAAATAAAATTTTTAAAATTGTTAGATTTATGTCCAATTTAAGGCGAGAAGGTACCAATACCCTCATGAAGAAATAATTTTGTGTAAGAGATGATATCATGAAGAGCAGAAGAATCTATACTTCTACCTCAACAAGCAACTTTTTTTTTCTCTTTCTTTTTCTTTTTTTATTTAGTACCTCAATAAGTAACTCAAAATTTGTTATTTATTATTTTTCTTTACATATAATTCACATATTCTTGCTTAATTAATACTTCAAACTGGCTATATTCTTCCCTTTATTCCTTGATTCATGATTATCTTGCTTGCTACGTTGCACACCCATTTGATTCCTTGCTTCATCAAATATTGTCGGTTTTGGCTACATTAAATATAAATCTGTTGTTTAATTTATACGTATATACATAGCAAGCATTTCAATCATGATCAGTTCTTACTTTGGTTTTGTTTCTATTATTCATAAAGACTATTAATTTTCATCCCGCAAATTAAACAACCTCCGTTTATTTGTTTTGCCTTGAATGGTTCTTGGTTTTGTCTACCTTAAAAAACTTCTGAAGAAACAAGCTGCAACAACCCATTTGCTGAGGTAATTAAAAATATAAATAGAAGATGTTATTGTACTACTAGTTTCTTTTATATTCTCGGATAATATCTTAATATTATCCACTCACAACTAACATTTTTTCTTCATAATGAATTAATCTGATGTAGTCACATATTTTTCCTTAATTATTTGAAAACAGATTCTCTCCATAAGCTAACAATTGCTTTTGTTATTATTTGCTAAATTACTCTGTACTTCCATAAGCTAACATTTCAATACGATTCTTGATCCTTTTATTTCTTTTCAAAAAATCACCAAGATCATTATCATTAAGCAAAATGTAATATTCTTGTTTTGCCTTCAGGATTAGTTGTTTCTCCCCTTTAACAAACATTTGAGGAGGCTACAATAACTAATTTGTCCAGGTAATTAACTTATCTTTCTTTTAGATTATATTGCACTACTGAATTATTTTATTTGTAATGCTGTTAGTTCTTTTAAGATCTTAAATTGAGATAACATTTTTCATTCTTCGAATTAAGCCGCCTAATAACTGATTTGCTACCAAACAACTCTTATATTTTATTAGATTGCATGAGGTCAGTGACTCAAAGTTTATACAATCGTTTCAAATTAACCACTCTCCTTTCTACTGATTTCTTTTAACTCATAAAATATCGAACAATTATATCTTAAATAATTTTTTTAGCAATCGTATCTTTAGAAACTTTCCAATTGAGGTCATTTTGGTAACTTTATCTGATAGAGGTATTCACGTAATATTTGGTTCTTCTAGCAGTATATAGCACACAAATAGCTCGTTTTTTTATTAGTCCAAACCTCAAGGGAGGTCTTTATCCAAAAAAAGAATTTCTCTTACACTTTTTGCCATGAAAGGCAACGGTTGTTGGGATGGCAAAACATCGGGTCGGGCTCGGGCTTGGCCAAACCTGACCCGACCCGATTAATAAAAAACTAAAGCCCGATTCTAAAAAAGCCCTACATATTTTTAGTTAGGGTCGGATCGAGCCCGACCCGAATCAGGCCAAGGTAGGGTTGGGCTACCAAAATTCAATTCTCAATATAATTTTTTCAATTTTAATTTTCAAAATCCATAATAAAAAATACATAATAAAATTAAATTGAAAACACAAAATGTAATTTTTCAATAATTCTAACCAAATCAATTCCATAACCCAACATAAAAAAAAATCTTATACAATAATACAAAGAAAAACTCATAATTCAATTCCACAACCAAACTTTTTTTTTTTGTAAGTCGGGTCGGGTCGGGCTGGCTTTAAGCCTGACCCTGACCCTAAATTTATTCGGGCTTTAAAATTGGAGCCCGACCCTGACCCGAAATCCAAAAATTCGGGTCAAAGCCCTAATAATTAGGGTTGGGCTAATCGAGCTAGAATTCAGGCCGGGCTAAATTGCCAAACATAAACAGTTGTGTCCAATTTATTTATGAATATTGATATCTAAGCTAAGAAGAGTACAACGTATCATTAGGACATTAGAAATTAGAGGGAAAGAAAAAACCACTCACACCATTAAGTTTTGCTGAAATGATCATATATAAATATTTGTTCAATACTAAATAAAAGTATAACAACATTAAATTTGATTGACTTTGAATAAAATTCTATAACAAATGCAAATATCATATTTAATATTTCAATTATTATATATTTTATAAATTAACAAAACTGTTTTTATTATTATTGATAATTAATTTTTTTAATATTAATGAATTTTTTCATTGATTAATAATAGAAAATAATTATATTTAACATTAAAAATACTTACAAAATTCATATTAAGTATTTTATTTATAATATTTTTTATATTACATTTTTTATGTTATGTGTATATCAGTGTAAGTTTAAAATTATTTTTTGGATTACTGGATTTAGGTTTTGGTAAAATCTATTTGGCAAACTAATAATATCTTAATATTAAAAATAGTTTGCATGACACACACAAACACACATGCACGCACATACATACATACATACATACATACATACATACATACATATATATATATATATTGTTCTATTAGCTATGTTTATTTTAATATTTTATTTATATCAATCTACTATTTATTTATTTATTATTTTATCTTAATATTCTATTTGTATTTATCATAAAAGTTTAAACTATAATTCAAGGTTATAAATATAAAAAAAAGGTCTTAATGACCATTTATGAAACTTAAGAATTTATGTGATCATTTAAACAAATCTTGAGAGTGTGGATGATTTTTTTCTTAAAAATTATATAGAAAAGTTTTTAAAAATGTACTTTAATTGATTAGGGCTTTGAATAGAGATGAAGACATAATAATAAATAAAAGAATCTATACCCTTTTAAAACCAAAAAAAAAGTAGAAGAATCTATACTTTTCCGCTTCAATACATAATCTATAATTTATTTTATCTGTAATGCTATTAGTTCATCAAACATTTAAAATGAGATGCAAATGTTCATTCATTAATTTATGCAATCCAACGGTTGAAATTTTTAGTTAAAATGTAGTATTTATTGTTACCAGCCAATTATATCGATTATTAAATTACATGGGACTAATGACTCAAAATTTATATAATAATTTTGAATCAACAACTTAAATTTATACTTTGAATTGTTCATTGTTATTTACGTTTGCTTGAGAATAAGGATATTCTTAAGCATTCTAGTTGCTGTATAGCCTTTGGTGTTTATTTAAGCCGATTAAAAATAGTAAGTATGTTCTGTTCCCCTTAAAAGAAATAAGACAATGCACAAAAAAATAAAGGATGAAACACATGTCATGAAACTAATATTAGTGTATTATCCAGGACTTTTAGTGGTTTCTCTCCTTTAACAAACATTTGAGGCTACAACTACTATTTTGTTTAGGTAATCAAATATCTTTATTTTAGGTTATATTGCACTATTGAATTATTTTATATGTGATACCATTAGTTCTTCAAACATCTTAAATTGAGATAATAAATGGTTAATAATTAATCTAGATAATAAATGGTTAAAACTTTTTACTACAAAGGTAACATTTTTGTTACCAAAGAACTCTATTCTTTTATTGGGTTGCTTGAGGTTAATAACTCAAAATTTATACAATCATTTTAAATTAACTACTCTATTTTTAACTGATTTCATTTCGACAATCATATTTTTAAATTATTTTTTTCCATGGTAACACTTCTTCTTTTTGATTCATTTTGTGTTTGTTAATGTTATAAACGATTTAGAATTTATTTTTCATTACACGAACTTCTTTTTGTCCTGACCAGAAATGATTCTTTCTATGAACTCTTTGCCCTTAGTGTGATTGAATTACTTGGGATTGTATATAGAAAAACATATCAAGTCTCATCACTGAACTTAATAAAATCAATTTAATCAAATAAACATTAAAAATTATTTAAATATCTAAAATGATGTTTGTGGTAGTCGGGGATCGGTGATGAAATGTAACACAAGCCCACCAGCCTCTTTTATTATTATTATTTTTGGGTAAACTTAGTTTGTATCATCTATCGTCAGAATACAACAAAACACTGATTTTCTACAATTCCCAATGCGGTGGCACATATATATTAAGGTAGTGCTATCAAACTTAAATGTAATTATCTAGTTATTTAGGCTTTTTTACGAAGATGAAGACCTTTTATAAGAAGAAGAATCTATATTTTTCAACCAGAGTAAAGAATTAATTACCTCAAAATGGATTCTCTTCTTTTATTGATTCATTACCATGTTGTTACATCAGTTGATTAATTGCTTCATCTATTATTTGCTACATTATTTGCTTTCATAATACAATGAATGCTTCATTGTGATTCTCACTCATTTTATTTTTTTTCCACAAAGTGAAAATGGATATTATCATTCAAAAAGTGATATTGTTTTACCTTCAAGCTTGTCATAGGTTGATTTCTTCCTAATTAACAAACATTCGAGGAAGCTACGAACAACAACCAGTTAATTCAAGTAACTTATCTTTTCATTTAAATCATATTGCAATATTCTTTTATCACTAAAGTCTAATAGTTCTTCTGGCATCTTAAATTGAGATGCAAATTTTCATTTATTGATTTATGCCATCTAATGGTTGATTTTGATTTTAATTTTGATTATTATTATTATTGTTGTTGTTGTTGTTGTTGTTGTTGTTATTATTATTATGATGATGATGCAATAATGGGTTTATTTCGGTTTAGCTATTTAAGAACCGATTTGTTCCTTTTAATTAATACCAAATTTGAACCGAAATAAAAAAAATGAAAACCACTTAGAATTGACAAAAAAAAAAATCAAAACAAACTAACGGACTAATAAAATAAAAGACTAAAAGTTAAAGGAAGAAAAGTTTAGATTTTTGGACTGATTTGTTTGATTAGAATTCTAATTTATGACAAACCGTACTGTACCAAGAATAAATAAACATGACTGAAAATAATGAAAAATCTTGAAGAGTAAGATGAAAATAAAATAATAAAATTAAAAGAAGAAAAATTGTAAAAAAAAAGAAGAAGAAGGAAAATATGAGTATCCTAGATTAAGATGAAAAAAACAAAATAGGGGCAAAAATGCCAAGGAAATTTGTCAAATCGGGTTCTTGAGTGACATGCTTGAGTTGTTTAGCTCATATCATACCTAGCGTCATAGGGGCTACTGCCAAATTTTAAAAATAATAAAAGAATAAATTAAATTTGAGTGTTAATATTGAATCCTAAATCTTATTTCATTAGTCCTGAATAGATATAAAATTACTAAAAGTACAAATAACTTTTATCTTTTTAAACTACCCTACGGGATTATTTGCACCATAAAAAGTATGTTGAACAACCATGTTTTAATAAAAATTATAAGCACAAGAATTTCCATTATGTAATTTATAATTAAGGGCACTGCAGTATTTTTCTTTAATTAGAAAACATGAGTTTAACGGTTGTAGTTCATAATTGAAAAAACAAAAAATAGACATAGGGTTCATACATAAACCGTATGGAAGGAAAATTACAATTATGTACAAAAGAGAAGGAAAAGAAAAAAAAAAGTGAGGCATTATTTGCTTGAAAAAAAAAAGTATAGTTTCGCAGTTGAAGGAAAATTTAAAGCTAATCTAAAGCCACAAAAATAAAATTTAAAACTTTACAAATTAGTTCAAAGAAATTATATTATGATCTTTATTCCGGTAGGTTCAACATTTTATCCCAAAATTTGATGCAATTTTGATAAATGAAATTGCTCTAGAAGAAATCATATACACTAATGTTATAGTGATATACTTGTAGGACCTGCCTATGGATTTTATAGGAACAATCCTTGAATTTTTTAAGTGTGTGGGGCCGTCGATACGCCAATATGTTCGCCGCCACCGAAAGCTCAGTGAAATAATGAAAAATCTTGAAAGAGTATTACGGGAGTTAAATAGCAAGAAAGAAGATATAGAAGCAACATTGAAGGCAGAGTGTGATCCGGGGAACAAACAACCAAGTAATGAAGTCATTGATTGGTTAGACAACGTAGAAAGGATCAACAGCGAAGCCCACCGTATTGAGGAGGAAGTGAAGAAAGGAAAATATTTCTCACGTGCACGTTTGGGAAAAGATGCTGAGGAGAAGATTGAAGAAGTGGAAGAGTATCGTCGAAAGGGTTATTCTTTCGATAGTTTGGTGATAGCTCCACCTCCAACCAGAGGAGTGATGTTGCCCACGGCAACATTGGCAGGCGAAAAGACGAAGAAAGTTATAGAAGAAATTTGGGAAGATTTGATGGGTGATAAGGTCACAAAGATCGGAGTTTGGGGTATGGGCGGTATTGGTAAAACAACTATCATGAAAGAAATTTACAACAGACTCCAGAAAGAAACTAATAAGTTCAATGATGTGATTTGGGTCACTGTGTCTCAACCAGTTGATCTTTTTAAACTGCAAACTGAGATTGCAACTGCATTGAAACAAAGTCTTCCAGAAAATGAAGATCAAGTAAGACGTGCAGGGAGGTTGCTAGGAATGTTGAAAGCTAAAGAGAAGTTTGTGTTGATACTAGATGATATGTGGGATGCATTTCCTCTCGAGGAAGCAGGAATCCCTGAGCCTAGTGAAGAGAACGGATGCAAATTGGTGATAACTACACGTTCACATAGGGTCTGTCGTTCTATGAAGTGTAAACAAGTTGCAGTTGAATTGCTTTCTAAAAAGGAGGCATTGAATTTGTTCATAGACAAAGTTGGCAGTAGTATTTTGCAAGTTCCAACTTTGAATGAAGGAATCATAAATGAAGTTGTTGAGGAATGTGGTCGTTTACCGCTCGCAATTGTCACTGTAGCTGCTTCCATGAGCGGCGAAGAAGAAATTTATGAATGGCAAAATGCGCTCAATGAATTGCGTGGACGGCTGAGAAGCCTGAATGACGTAGATGCTATAGTGCTGGGACGATTAGAATTCAGTTACCATCGCTTGAAAGATGAAAAGTTCCAACAGTGCTTCTTGTATTGTGCTCTGTATCCTGAAGACTTTGCCATCCCAAAGGATGAGCTGATAGATTACTGGATTGCAGAAGGGTTTATCGAAGAAGTGAAGGATGTGCAAGCAAAATATAATAGAGGGCATACTATATTGAACAGGCTTGTAAATTACTGCTTATTGGAAAGCGCTGAAGATGGTAGTTGTGTAAAGATGCATGATCTTATAAGAGACATGGCGGTGCGCATTACAAGCGAGAGCCCTTTATTCATGGTGAAAGCTAGAGAACGTTTACGGGAATTTCCAGGTGACCAAGAGTGGAAAGCGAATCTCGAGAGAGTTTCGCTGATGAGGAATAACATCATGGAAATCCCTTCAAATATGTCCCCACATTGTGAAATTCTTTCAACTTTGTTGCTACAACGCAATGGACTTTTACAGAGGATTCCTGAATGTTTCTTTGTGCACATGCATGGTTTGAAGGTTCTCAATCTTTCTCTCACCGACATTGAAGTCTTGCCAAGTTCCGTCTCTGACTTGACGAATCTCAGATCATTGTTGCTTGGAATGTGTAGAGGATTAAAGCGAGTTCCTTCTTTGGCAAAGCTGTTGGCTCTCCAGTACTTGGACCTCGAAGCAACAGGGATAGAAGAAGTCCCAGAAGGTATGGAAATGTTGGAAAACCTTAGTCATCTTTATCTCTATTCGCCGCCGCTGAAGAAGTTCCCGTCTGGTATATTACCTAGACTACGTAATCTCTACAAATTGAAATTATATTTTGGGAATGAAGCTTTACGAGAAACAGTGGAAGAGGCAGCTAGTTTGAGCGATGGATTGGACTCTTTTGAAGGCAATTTTTCTAAACTCAAAGATTTCAACATATATGTTAAGTCTACAGATGGTCGAGGATCGAAAAATTATATTCTTCAGCTGTGGGAAGCTGCCACGTGGCGAATACTGACTCGTATCATCCCCAAAAATTATACTCATCTCGAAGTAGATAAATCAGTATGCTTGTTCGCTTGCAAAATCTATGAAGGAGAAGAACACATTGTGCTCCCAGAAAATGTTCAACGTTTAGAAATGATTGGGGTCCACGACGTGGCAAGCTTAAATGATGTTTTACGAAGGGAACAAGGATTAGTTAACATTGGCAAGTTTTCACATGATCTCAAAGTTCTTCGGTTTTACTATTGTCCTAATTTAAAGAATTTGTTCTCACTTCGGTTATTGCTTGCCCTCCAAAACTTGGAAGTTCTCGAAGTCAAATACTGCCATTCAATCGAGGAGATAGTAGCGGTCGATGATGAAGAAACTGAGAAAGAATTAGCAACAAATACCATCATTAATACTGTTACACTTCCTAGATTGAAGAAATTGCAGTTTCGTTACTTGCGAGAATTGAAGAGCGTCTGCAGTGATAATGGGGTATTGGTTTGTAATTCTCTCCAAGAAATTGTAGTATGGGGCTGCCCCAAATTGAAGCGGCTTTCTCTTTCGCTTCCACTGCTTGATAATGGGCAACCATCTCCACCCGCTGCGCTTAAAGTTATTGAGATAGAGAAAGAATTATGGGAATCATTGGAGTGGGATCATGCCAATGCTAAAGATGTCCTCAATCCTTACTGCAAGTTTGTGAGGTTCTAGAATATAAATAATGCAGCAACTCATCTCAGGTAACTTTCAATGCCCATATCTCTTTCTCTATTAAATTCCTTCCATGTCAATTTTGCTGCATGGTTTGTGGAAGATTATGTAAATGTGTGTTTGGTAAGGAAGAAAATCAACGAGAAAATGAAGAAAAGATATGAAGAAGAATCAATCTGGAATTTATTAAAATTAAAACTGTATTATACAAAAATGTTTTAAGCTCGGTATTTATACATTGTAAAGAAGCTGACCAGAGTTTGTTATAACGCCTATACACACGCTTAATGAGTTTGTTAACAATAATGCTGACTCAGCTAACTAACTGTTACACGTCAGCTAGAAGATAATCAAGTGTGCTCATCCTCACAGCTCTGATCATGCTCTGTAACAGTTTCGGTCCAGTAATGTTTCTGCAATTTGTTCTATTTTTGCAGGATGAGTAGCCATGGGCAAAAGTTGGTTCCAGAATCTCCCAATAGATTTGAGCACCAAAGTAGATGAAAAAGCATTCCGTCAAATAGACTTATTAAAGTTGATTTGTATTTAAATATATTGTTTTTCCAAGTTCTTCTCATTTGTAATGAATACACATCCTTTGATTAAAAAAAAAAACCGTGAATTTGTAAATGTTACATTTAAATAATTATTTATTTGTCTTAATATTGGATTTGCTTTTGCCTTAATAGTTGCCGCCAAATATTCACACACAAGTAACAAAGGTTTCAACGCAATATGTATCCTGTGAGATTTAATTATTCTTTTTTATCATATATATATTATTTTTCTTTGTTGAAAATGACAATTTTATTTAATATCATTTCTTCTATTGATAACTAGGGCTAACTAATGTTTGTTTGTTTGATTATCCTGATTTTGTATCAACATGACAATTATAACAGAGCAAATTAGGAGAAACATTAGAAAATTTTAAAATAATATTTTTAAAAAAATATCATTGTGAAATTCTTTCAACTTTGTTACTACAAATAAATATGTATATACGGTTGATTCCTGAATGTTTCTTTGCACACATGCATGGGTTGAAGATTCTCAATCTTGCTTCCACCGAAATTGAAGTCTTGCCAAATTCCGTCTCTGATTTGACGAATCTCAGATCGTTGCTGCTTCAACAGTGTGGAAGATTAGAGCGAGTTCCTTCTTTGGCAAAGCTGTTGGCTCTTCAGTTTTTGAACCTTGACGAGACAGGTATAAAGGAAGTCCCTGAGGGCATGGAAATGTTGGAAAACCTTACTCATCTTTATCTCTATTCAACGCTGCTGAAGAAGTTCCCGGCTGGTATATTACCTAGACTACGTAATCTCTACAGATTGAAATTATCTTTCGGGCGGAAAGCTTTACGAAAAACAGTGCAAGAGGCAGCTAGATTGAGCGATAGATTGGACACTTTTGTAGGCTATTTTTCTGAACTCAATGATTTCAACATATATGTTAAATCTACAGATGGTCGAGGATCGAAAAATTATTGTCTTCTGCTGTCGGCATCTTACGTGGGGCATTGTGTGAATACTGATCACAAATCAGTATGCTTTAACCATTGCGAAATCTGTCAAAGAGAAGAGCCCACTGTGCTTCTAGTCCCAGAAGATGTTCAACGTTTAGATGTGTTGGATGTCTACGACATTACAAGCTTAAATGATGTTTTACCAAGGGAACAAGGATTAGTTAACATTGGCAAGTTTTCACCTGAGCTTAAAGTTCTTTCATTTTTTTGTTGTCGTAATTTAAAGAATTTGTTCTCACTTCGGTTATTGCCTGCCCTTCAAAACTTGGAATTTCTCAAAGTCTATGGTTGCGATTCAATCGAGGAGACAATAGCGATCGAGGATGAAGAAACTGAGAAAGAATTAGCAACAAATACCATCATTAATACTGTTACACTTCCTAGATTGAAGAAATTGCATCTTTGGGTCTTGGGAAAATTTAAGAGCGTCTGCAGTGATAATGGGGTATTGGTTTGTAATTCTCTCCAAGAAATTGTAGTATGTGGCTGCCCCAAATTGAAGTGGCTTTCTCTTTCGCTTCCTCTGCTTGATAATGGGCAGCCATCTCCACCCCCTGCGCTTGAAGTTATTGAAACAGAGAAAGAATTGTGGGAATCATTGGAGTGGGATCAACCGAATGCTAAAGATGTCCTTCATCCTTACTGTATGTTTGTGGTGCTCTAGATTATAAATAATGCAGCAACTCATCTCAGGTAACTTTCAATGCCCATATCTCTTTCTCTACTAAATCCTTTCCATGTCAATTTTGCTGCAAGGTTATGGTCCAGTAATGTTTTTGCAATTTATTCTATTTTTGCAGGATAAGTGGCTATGGCCAAACGTTGGCTCGAGAATAAATCTCTCAATTGATTTGAGCACCAACGTAGGTGAAAATAAATAAATAATGCATTGTGTCAAAGAGACTTATTAAAGTTTATTTGTGTTTAAGTATATTGTATTTCCAAGTTCTTCTCATTTGTAATTAATAAACATCATTTGGTAGAAACAATTTTAAAAAAAAAAACTCGTGAATTTCCAAATGCTACCTTTAAATAATTATTCGTTTGTCTTAATGTCGGATTTGTTTTTGCCTTAATAGTTGCCACCAAATATTCACACACAAATAACAAAGGTTTCACCACAATATGTATTCTGTGAGAATTTTTTTTTTCCCATAAATATCGGTTAGAGTAATATAATTATTCTTTTTTGAATAATATATATAATTAGAGTAATATATATATGTATGTATGTATGTATGTATGTATGTATGTATTCTTTGTTGAAAATGACAATTTTATTTAACATCATTTCTTCTATTGATAACTGGGGCTAATGTTGTCTGTTTGATTATCCTGATTTTGTCCAAATGCGAGGTAACGAGAATTTGATTTGATTTGATTCGCAAAGTTGTTGATGATTGATTACCTTTATGTTGCAATGGACACTGATGAATTCCCAGGGTTTGCACTACGACCTATGAATATTACACTCATATAAAAAGGTAATAATAATCTATTCTACTCATCGAAGTATTTCCGATACTTCATAAATCGAAAGTTTTTATGTGCAGTACAGAAATATAAATGACCAGCCCTCAATCTCTGATTTTTATCAAATAAATTACTAATACAAAAATCATGAAATTTGTATTAATATATAGGACATAAAAGTTTCAAAGCCAAATTCAATCAAAATTATTCCATATATATATATATAGGGTGGGGCTATTTGAACCCACTAATTTATTCAATAAACTCACTTTAAAAATAATTTTTTATCATCAAAATACCCCTAAATTAAATTACAGTTATGGACACTAGAATATAATTAAAAAAATAGAATTTTTACTCTTTAAACCCATCTTTATATTCAACATAGTTTTATAGAACCTTAATCAAATTTTCATTAAACCCTAATCAATCAAGAGGTGGGATTCTTCTCTCAAGCCATATATATTGTTAAATAGGCACATGTGAGTTGATTCAGAGTAACAAAATTAATTGTTATTGATTTGATGGATATTGATTTTATGTAGGATTAATTGTTTAATTGTTATGATTCGTTTGGGAATGGCCTCTCACTCAAAATTGTTTAATTAATATTGATGATTAAATTTTTAATTAATAATCAATTATTGTTTTTTCTCAAATTCTGAAAAAAAAAATATTTTTTTCTCAAATTCCTCATATTAGATTTTCATACCATCATACAAGATTTTTCTCACCAATATAATATAACTCAAAAAAATAATTTCATGATGACAACTATTTTCTCCATTTAGAATGTTTTGATTTATTTGTCCTTAAACGAGGGCCATTCACTCAAAGTTGATTATTAAATTTCCAATTAATAATCAATTTCCAATCTAATGGGTTTATAAATGAATATTATGGGCTTAATGAGTAAAATCACTATTATTATAAAAACTGGGTTTAGAAAGGGTATATTAGGTATTTTAGTGGGTTTACTGAGTAAAATTTAAAATTTTAAAATTTAAAGATGGGTTTATTTAGTAAATAATTTTATTGAGTAAATTGGTGGGTTCAAATAACCTCACCCTTACAAATATTGTTTGGCATAAGTTTAAATTGACTATTTCACCCTTATAAGGTAAAAACTGCCAAAAATTAACTTATTTTACCCTACGAATATTTTTAACTTATTTTTATTATAATTAAAGAGTCTAATAATAAAAAAATAAAAAAGAGTCTGTGTGACCATTGATAAATCCAATTAAGCTTAATTTAAACAAAATTTAGAAGTGCTAGTAACTTTTTCTCTTTTTCTTTTAAATTTTATTACAAGATTTGCAATTCTCAAATAGTTTATACAAAGTGTAGTAAATGCATTCTATAGGAAGTTTTTGGTGTGCTCTAGTTTTTGTAATGAAATCTTTTTCAAAAAAATGAATGGGAAAAAAGTGGTGGAAATTTATTATTATTATTATTAATGGCTTTTCATCGGTCTACCTTTTTAGAAACCGATTTATTTGGTTTTAATTAATAAAAAAATTGAGCTGAAATAAAAATAAAAACAACTTAAAACTGACAAAATTAAAAAAAATCTAAATGAACTGACCGGTTAATAAAATAAAACACTAAAAGTTAAAAGAAGAAAAGTTTAGATATTAGGACCGATTTGTTTGGTTAGATTTTTAATTAATAACAAACCGAACTGCAACAAAAAATAAAAATAAAAACTATTAAAAAAATCTAAACAAATTCATGATCGGCTAATGAAATAAAATACTAAAATTGAAAGAAGAAGAAATAAAAAAAAAAAAACATAGAAGCAAAATTCGAATTCTCTCGTTACTAGCGCTTGGAATTCCCTGATCATTAGAGTTAGCAAAAACTCCTTTTGGAAATCTGTCAAATCCGGTCCTTGAGTTGTATATACATTTTAGCCGTCGAATTCGTTAATCCGTATCACACCCAGCCTCGTCGGCTGCTGTAATTCTAAAAATATTTAAAGAACAGATTAAGATTTGAGTGATGATTTTTGAATCCCACATTTCATCCCCAGAATTCCTAATAAAATTATATCAAAATAAAAATACTAAAATTACAAATAATTTTATCACCTTTTTGAACCCAATTAATCACAAATATATCCATAATGTTACTCATAATTGAGGAACAAATTTTTATTTCTAGCCTAATCAAATTTAAAATTATAAAAGGCGAGTTTAACGGTTGTAGTTCATAACTGAAAACAAAAACATAGAAACAGGTTTCGTACGTAAACAGATGAAGAAAAACTACAATTTTATACAAAAGGAAACAAGGAAAAAAAAAAAAAAAGAAGAAGTGAGGCATGTTCTGCTGGGAAAAAAGAAAAAAAAAAAGGTAGTTTGGCAGTTAAAGAAAAACTTAAAATAATATATTTCCGCATAAGTAAAATTTAAAACTTTACAAATTAGTCCAAAGAAATTATATTATTATGTTCTTACCAATAGGTTTAACATTTTATTTCAAAATTTGATGCAATAATTTTGACATGAAATTGCATTGGAAGAAACCTTACGTAGTACTGATGCCATACTAATGCCCTTCTAGGACCTGCCAATGGATCTTATTGGAGCAATTGAAATATTCAAGCGTGCATGTCCTCCTATATGTAAATACGTTCAGTATCACAGAAAGCTGAAAGAAAACGTAAAAGATCTTAAAAAGAGTTTTACAAGAGTTAAATAGCGACAAAAAAAGATGTAGAAGCACCATTGAAGGCGGAATGCTATCAATGGAACAAACAACCAAGTAATGAAGTCAGTGAACGGTTGAAAAATGTAGAAAGAATCAACAGCAAAGCAGAGAGTATTGAGCAAGAAGTGAAGAAAGGAAAATATTTCTCATCTGGACGTTTGGGAAAAAATGTTGAGGAGAAGATTCAAGAAGTGAAAGAATATCATCTTAGTGATTGTCGCACCTCCAACCGATTGGAGAAAATAAATCAATTTTTTTAAACTTTTTACAAAAACTTTTAGGACCGATCTCATATAATACATAGGAATTCGTAATCTAGAAAATCATATCTTGACAATCAGACTTTGCTTTTTCACTGAAATAATCTAGGCTCTCAAATCATAATCCGTCATCACCACACCTGTTAGATCACGATTCGTCACCACTAATCTTGTTAGATCACGATCTGCACTTTACGTGTGGGTACCTTTATCACCACTAAAAATAACTAGCAGGAGAAAAATTTTCTCTCAAAATTAGATAGAAAAATTCCTTTTCTCTTAATCTGTATAATGTGATTTCTTTATTCTTTTTGGAAAAAAATAAGTCATTTTTATATCTCTATCTAGTGGAAACCCTAGGGTCCATATTTTTAATTTAATTAAATCAAATTTGATTTAAATTAAAAATAATAAAATCAAAAGTAATGTTACTTCTTCTTGTTATAGGGGCCCACCTTGTAAAATAACACAAGGCTCCTTAGATAAAAGCACATTATATGGAACCTCCTACTAAAAATATATTTAGCTTTTCAACCAAAATAACTAGTTAACTTGCTTGTTAATCCAGTAGTGGCGCAGTCAATTAAATGAGCTAACCCATGAATCATATGAGTCCATACAATAGTGACTACAATAATTAAGCTTGTAATTAAACTACCTTAATTATTTAATTCCAAATATACTCTACTAAAAGATTGGAACTGACCTCCATAATTGTATGCTATCCAGGATAGTGTTCTCGAATAATAATTCAACCCATGCCACATTGATTTCTTTACTGTACAATCATTTGTACCACATTGTTCATTAAATTGATATCTCAATTATCCAATCAATTTAATTACATCTTGTTCCTTGATACTTACTGGTTTTCTCTAATTATCATTTTCAACATATATATGTCGACACACTCTGGCTAGAGAATTCTATGATCAAATGCTGAAAACCCATCAAGAGATATGTTGTACAAATTCTAGATTGTTAATCTATAACTCCAATACTCATAATTGTTTCTACCAAGATACCGAGTAATCTTGCCTATAAGTATTTATCATGCCCATTGGTAACTCAAATAAAATAACAATTACAATCATGAAATTATAACTAACTCAAGATTAAGTTTACAGTAAAATCAATGCCTATGAGATTTAATAAGTCTAACAGTTATTTCAAAATTAATTAAATCTCATAGGTGATCATGTTCAATGTAGTCGCACTACATCAATAAATTCATACATGATTAAAATAAATCATTCAATAAATTTATTACAGTCTATACCTAAATAAAGTGCCCAACTTTATTTATTAACAGCGAACTAAATTTATTTAACTATAAGATAACTTATATTTATGTCTTCTGTGAATCCATATGGTAATCACATAAATACCTATAATATGATTAAATGGACTTTACTCAAAATATTAATGCAACTAAGATACTTGAATAAAATGTCTCATTTATTTTATCAATAAAAAAAATTATTTATTACAATTAAATAAACACATATGCTTTTATGTTTTCCCAACACAACCAGAGGTCGAAAAGACAAAGAAGCTGTGGAAGAAATTTGGGACGATTTGGATGATAAGGTCACAAAGATAAGAGTTTTTTGGAGTATGGGCAGTATTGCTAAAACAACTATTATAAGACAGATTAACAATAAACTCCAAAAAGAAATCGATAAGTTCAATTTTGTGATTTGGATAACCGTGTCTCAACCACTTGATGTTATTAAATTGCAACATGAAAATGCAAGCGCGCTGAATCAAAGTTTTCCAGCAACTGAGTATAAAGAGAGACATAAAGTAAAGTTATTTGAAATGTTGTAAGCTAAAAAAAGGTTCGTGTTAATACTAGACAATATCTAGAAAGCAATAGCTGTTGAAGAAGTAAGGGTCCCTGAGCCTGGTGAAGAGAACGGATGCAAGACATAAATTGGATGTCTGTCGTTCTATGAAGTGCAAACAAGTTGGAGTTGAACTGCTTTCTAAATAGGAGGTAGTGAATTTTTTCTTACACAAAGTTGGAAGTAGCATTTTGGAAGTCCCAAACTTGAATAAAGAAATCATAAACTCTATTGCTAGGGGTGGGCAAAAAAAGTTGATTAATTAACAACCAAACCGAACTGAATGGTTCGGTTCGATTTTTTTACACTTAAAAAACTGAATAAGTAATAGTAAAAATAGTAAAACCAGTCAGTTCGGTTTTCGATTTAAAAAAAAATCGAAAAACCGAACCGATTATCAAATAAACCGAAATCTGAAATCCCTAAACCTAGTGACTCTAATTCTCTAAACCAATTGTCCACTTTAGATTCCTTCAGTTCTGAGTTCTGATCTTCAGCCACTGAACTCATGACCTTCAGCCGCTGGAATCTCGTCCCTGTCGCTGCTGTTCGCTGCTGCCGCTGCTGGTCGCTGCTGCTCGTCGTCGAGTCTCCATCGTTGCTGCTCGTCACCACAACTACTGTCATCTGAAAATACCATGATCTCCACAAAGCTACAACTTGTGAGTTGATTTTCAATTTCTTTCTCTCTTTATTTTTCTTTTTCTTTCACCACGTGATGGGCAACATGGAAGGGCCACTTTCCCCAGCAGGCTGTGTATCGCAACCTTAATTCATTTTTCGAACCTAAATTTTGCTGCATTTTGTGAACTAATGATCTAATGGATGCTTTTCTTTTTGTTAGTCCCGTTGGCTTTATATTTTTCTTCTCCCAAGAAGTAAAATTAAAGTATTGCTATTTTGTATGCTTGCCAGTGGAAAGATGTGCGGTATCAAAGATTGGACGTGTTTGGCTATCAATAATGGGCTTCTCTGTTGCTCTTTGCCTAATCACCTTATCTTCCTTCCTTTCGCAATCAGTATACCCCCAAGTCATTATTATCGAAGTCAATTATCTTTGTTAGTATGCAAGTGTGACGAATATTTTATCTGCCATCCAAACATGCAAAAATTGGGGGGAAAAATGCAAAGTTTTTTTAAAGTATTTTGCCAGAATGCAAACTTTTTTAAAATAAATTTATTATTGATAAATTTATTAACTTATTATTAATAGGTTTTTTATGCGTACAATTGATATTAGTTAGTAGAATTATAAATTATTGAGCATCAAGTTCTTTTTATTTGTTGCTGCTGCTGTGTTGATTTATTGTTGCTGTGATGTTGATTTTTTGTGAAGAATGGAAAATTATGATGAGGAGGAAGTGCAAGAGGTGGAGGTTGATGATAGAAAAAAAAAAAAGAAAAATACCTTTAAGATCAAATGTTTGGGCTCATTTTACCAAACTACCTTGTGGAAACAAAGGAAAATGTCATCATTGTCGTAAAACCTTTGCAGCTAATAGAGTAAATACCACTAATTTGAAGAATCATTTGGATCGATGTAGGTCATATGAAGATGTAAAGGTTGAAGGGAATCTAAAGCAATAAGTACTTTTCAGTCAAAAGGGAAAAGATAAAGATGATGGAGTTGTTAAAGTTAGTGGCAGATTTAGTCAAGAGACTTGTAGAATGGCACTTGTGAAGATAATTGTCAAGGATGAATTACCTTTTAGCTTTGTGGAGGTCGAAGGGTTTTTAGAGTTTATGCAAACTTGTTGCCCAAGATTTGATATGCCATCGCGAAGAACAATTACAAGGGATATTCTTGAATTGTATCAGCATGAAAAAGGGTTGTTAAAAAGTGTCTTGGGTGCAAGCAAGCAGAGGGTGTGTATCACCACAGATACGTGGACATCAATTCAAATGTCTAACTACATGGTCATTACTGCTCATTTTATTGATGCGGAGTGGGTGTTGCACAAAAGGATTCTTAGTTTCACACCTATAGCTAATCATAAAGGAGATGGTATTGAGAAGCTAATTGAGACATGTTTGATTGATTGGGGGATTGAGAGGTTGTTCACAATTACAGTGGACAATGCAAGTGCCAATAAAGTTGTAATAACTTATGTGAAGAAGAAGTTAGCAAATTGGAGTGTGAATTCAATGATTTTGAATGGTATATATATGCATGTGAGGTGTTCGGCACACATAATAAATTTGATTGTGCAAGATGGGTTGGCGGAGGTGAATAATTCAATAGCTAGTATTCGCAATGCAGTAAAGTATGTTAGATCTTCTCCAGCAAGATTGCAAAAGTTTAAAACATGTGTTGATAGGGAGAAAATCTCATATGGAGGGCTTATGGTGTTGGATGTGCCTACTAAATGGAATTCAACATATTTGATGTTGCATAAAGTGATTGTATTTGAAAAAACATTTGATAGGATGAAGGAAGATGATGGACATTATGTTAATTGGTTTGTTGAGGAGGAGGGTGAAAAAAAAAAAGAGAAAGGCCACCGAGCAATGACGATTGGGGAAATGAAAGGAGGTTAGTCAAATTTTTATCGGTTTTTTGTTATGTGACCTTGAAATTTAGTAGCTCTCTTGTTGTCACTTCCAATGATTTCTTAAATGAAATGGCAAAAGTTCTAATTAATTTGAAGTCACTTGTTATTTCTAGTGATGATTTTTTAAGAAAAATGGCCAAAAAAATGGAACAAAAGTTTGCTAAATATTGGGGTGATTCTTTTGATCAAGTTAACATGTTATTATTTGTAACAAATGTGCTTGATCCTAAATATAAATTGGAGTTTGTTACATTTTGTTTTAGTAACATGTATGAATCTAGGAAGGTTAAAGAATTGAAATATAATATTAAGGAGTTGTTGATGAAGCTATTTAATAGCTATATTCGTGGGAGTGATGTGAGGAATAGTGGTGGTGTTTGTTTTGGTGATATCCATGATGGTGGTAGTGGTAGTGGTGGTGGTCATGGTGGTGCTAGTGCTAGTAGTAGTATAATGTCAATTGATCTTTTTTCATCTTTTTTTAAAATGATGAAGCAAAGTTCAAATGATGACATTAGTTCGAAAAATGATGTTGAAAAGTACTTGACGGATGCTAATAAGAGTACTAGTAATGCCCATTTTGATATTTTGACTTGGTGGAAGTTGAATGGGCATAGGTATCCGATTTTATCTCAGATTGCTAAGGATGTTTTGGCAATTCCAGTGTCTACTGTAACTTCAGAATCGGCATTTAACACAGGAGGGCGTGTTCTTGATCCTTTTAGAAGTTCTTTAACTCATAAAACTGTTGAGTCATTAATTTGCACTCAAAATTGGCTTCGCTCAACTCTATTAGGAGAATGGATAATACAACCTACTCAAAAGGAAACTGAATTTTATGAAGTTATTGAAGCAGGTAATATGTTACTACTATATTTTGATATGTTGTTTTGATTATTTCATTTTTAACTAATCATTCTAATATTTTTTTTAATTTGTTAATGTAGAATTTGGTAGGCCAATACTAGCTCAACAAGAACAAGCAACCGAGGAGTAATTGAGATTATAATCTATTTTTATTTGAACTTGTTATTTGAACATGTTATGTATTATTTGAACATTGTTCGGGACATATTTTTGATTTTTTGTTTGTTAACATTTTATATTTGTGGTAGATTTATTAATTTAAGGTTTTAAATTTAAAAAAGCCCAAAATAGGCCCAATAGGCCCATAATCGAAATAATCGAACCGAACCGAATCGAATTATTTCAATTAATCAAGTATTCAATTATTTCAGTAATTTGATTAATCGAGATTATGATTTTAAAATAATCGTAATCGAACGATTATGAAA
Organism: Citrus glauca; assembly: GCA_029633175.1. Taxonomy (NCBI): domain Eukaryota; kingdom Viridiplantae; phylum Streptophyta; class Magnoliopsida; order Sapindales; family Rutaceae; genus Citrus; species Citrus glauca. Next base: position 16,820,165 of record JAQOOD010000007.1, read on the forward strand.
AATTTAGTAAAAAATCGAATCGAACCGAACTACGCCCACCCCTATCTACTGTTAAGGAATCTGGTTGTTCACCGCTTGCAATTGTCACTGTAGCCGCTTTCATGAGCGGTATAGAAGAAATTCATGAATGGCAAAAATGCACCCAATGAATTGCGTGGGCAGCTGAGAAGTTTGAATGATGCAAAAACTAGTATGTTTGGGCAACCAAAATTCAATTACCATTGCTTGAAATATGAAAAGGTCAAACAATGCTTCTTGTATAGTTAAAGTATAAGAGAAGTGTTTGGCATCTAAGAAAAACAGAGAAAATGAAAGAAAATATTGAGAGAAGAATGTAGGCAAAGTTTTATAGTAGATGCTAAGAGTTAATTGTTGCATCAATTACAAAACTATTTATACAAAGCTCTTGAATATTCCAGAATCAATACACATGAGCTGAGCCTCCATGAGCTTAGCTATGCATGCACTAACTAATTACTAACAAATTATCATCAACGTAACTAACTAGTGCCAGCTCAGCTAACACGTAAGTAGTTATAACTAATCTTGAAATCCCCCCTCAAGTTCAAGGTCAAGAATGACATTGAGCTTGGACCTGAGATAATTGAATTGATCAAAGGCTAAAGGTTTGGTGAGAATATATGCCACTTGATCACAGCTGGGAACATGACTAATTTGAATTTCTTTCTGAGCTATGTGATCACGAACAAAATGCAAATCTAGCTCAATGTGCTTAGTTTTTTAGTGATACTTAGGGTTGCTGGCCAGAGCTTCTACACTTTTATTGTTATAGTGAAGAACTGGAACTTGCAACAGTGGCATCTTCAATTCTTTGAGTAAATATGATATCCATAGTATTTTAGAAATTGTTAAAGCCAATGCACTGTACTCTCATTATATTGTGCTTCTAAAAACTATTTGTTGTTTCTTTGAAGACCAAGAAATCAAATTATCACTTAGATAAACACAGTAACCGCCAACTGATTTTCTGTCATCCAAGTCTAATCCCTAATCAGCATCTGAAAATGCTATGAGAGTGAGTGTTCCTGTGCTGTAAAATTGCAAACCATAATTTGTTATGCATTGAAAGTACCTCGATACTCGTTTAGACGCTTGCCAATGAAATAATGTTGGAGCAGCAATGAATTGACTAAGTTCATTTATTGTAAATGCGATTTTGGGCAGTGTTAATATAACATACTGTAAAGAATCAACCAAACTTTTGTACAGCGAGGGATTTTCACAAGAAGCCTATTTGTCTTTAACTAGCTTCTTACTTGAACTTATAGTAGTTTGACACCTTTTGTCATTAATCATCTGAGCTTTCTTGAGTAGATCACCTATATATTTGATCAAAGAGAGATGTATCCCTGCAACTGATGGTGTTACTTCAAGACTAATGAAATAATTAAAATCTCTTAAATTTTTTAAAGCAAATTCAGACCCCAAACGATTGATAATTTTCTCTGCAAGCTTATTATTTGAGCTAGTAACCAATATATCATCTGCATAAATGAGCACCACCACAATATCACCTGTTGTATGTTGGATAAACAGTGATGTATCTAATTTGGAAGCATTAAAACTAGAGGTGGGCAAAATCGGGTTTAGGTCGGGTTCGGGTCAACCCGATCGAGTTTCGGATTGTTCGGGTTGGACAAAAATTAATCCGAATGTAACCTGAACTCACAACCCGACCTAATCCGATCCAAATTTAAATCAGATCGGATCGGGTCATAAGTTCGGGTTAAATTCAGGTGAGATCAAGTTTGGGTTAGATAGGATCTGATTGGTTGCTACATAGTCATCATATATAGTTATATATCATGAAAAGCTTCAGAACTTAAACTCTCAAAGTCTCAAAGGAGAGGAACTCGAGTTGGGTTGGAGGCTTGAAGCAGCAGAATGCATATTAGGTTTGGGTCGGCAGTAGATCGGGTTTGGGTCAGCAGCAAATTGGTGGCCACGGACTTGTAACAGCAAACGGGCGAAAACTCAACAACAGATCGAGGACTAGATCGGGTGTGTGGCAGTAAATCGTGGACCGACGGACATGTAGCAGCAGACGGGCAAATGCACTGCAGATCGAGCGTGGAGATGCACAGCAAATCGAATGCTTGTTAGGGTGAGATTGTGGCTTTTGTGGCCTCTGTTGGCAAATTGGCGTTGGGTGTGAGTGACTGTGTATGTGTTTTGTGTAATGAGGAAGGTTGTGAGTTTACTGAGTTGTGCTTGTGTCTATGACTGAACTGCGTTTCTGACGCTGAGAGATGAAACCTTAAGCTTAAGCAGTTGTCCATCAGTTAGCCAACTTCTTCACGATGTTCTATTCTCTAATTTACATTCTCTCGTCTACGCTACCTCTGACCTCCCTCCTCACGAGGAATTGAATTACTTCACTCATCGACTCGATTATGTTTTTATTAATTTATAAAACATACTAAAACTTTGTTCTTCACGCAGGTCATGTCCAATTTGTTTTTTTTTTTTTTTACTGGAATTGGTTTTCACTTTCTAATGCTCCTCGCAAGGGTGTGTGGCGTGAATGTGTTTAGATTTAGGTTTTTTTTTTTTAAAGAAACTTGATCAGATTTTTGGATTAGATCAAGTTTTACCTGATCCGATCACAACCCGATTGGGTTTCACCATTTTCATCCGATCAAGTTTCATTCTCAACCCGATCTGATCCGAACCCAAAACTTTTCGGGTCGAATTAGGTCGAGTCGGGTAATTTACCCACCCGTAATTAAAACCCCAATGCTGCAAAGAGGATTTCAACATGCCATACCAGGCCCTTGGAGCTTGTTTAAGTCCATAAAGGACCTTAGTTAATTTGCATATATATGAAGGATATTGAGGATGGATAAACCCCTCAGGTTGGTGCATGAAAACATCTTCAGTGAGGATGTCATTGAGGAAGGCATTATTGACATCAAGTTGCCTGACTGACCAATGGTTCATAATAGCAAGCTTAAAATAATTTGAATAGTACATGATTTAACAACAGGGCTGAAAGTTTTAAAGAAATCTACCCCTTGAGTTTGGTGAAAATCCTTTACAATGAATCTTACTTTGTATTTAAATATGCCACCATCAGGGTTGTATTCACTCTGAACACTGACTTATTCCTAGCAATTTTACCAACCTGTTCCTTGGGAACTAGAATCCAGGTGTTATTATTATGTAAGGCATCAAATTCTGCTTGCATTGTCTCTCTCCACTTAGTATCTATCAAGGCTGCCTTCACAGAATGTGGTTCAAGGTTTGAGTGACTATTAAACATATCTTAGGCTTGAACAATCTAGCTTTAAATCTGGTTATCATATAATGTGTATTTTGAACTCGTACAAGTTGTTGTACTGGTGCAGACTGATAGGATTAGTCAGGTGTTGGTATTGTTGTTGATTGTCGTACTTGTGAGGGCAGATGAGATGATATAGAGGATTGACTAGATAAGGAAGAACTAGAATCAAGTCCTGCAACTCAAGCAAGTGAACTAATAAAAGGTTGTGCAATGTTACCATGAATGACGATTGTACAAGGAACAAAGGTAAGAGGTGTATGAATTTGCTGAGTAAATAATACACTTTGGATAGGTTTATTTGAAGGGTAAAGTTCAAAAAAAGGAAACTCAGACTCATTAAATTTGACATGTTGAGCAATACAGATTTTTCCAGTAAAATCAAGACATTTATAGCCTTTGTGTAGTGGACTATAGCCAATCATGAGACACTTTTATGTATGAAAATTAAATTTGTGTTTACTATATAGTTTGAGAAAATGAAAACATGCACAACCAAACGTTTTAAAAAACTGGTAATCTGGCTGTCTATCATGAAATTTGGTAAAAGAAATATTATTTAAAACAGGGGTTGGTAATCTATTTATAAAAAAATAAAGTTATGTGGAATGATTCCCACTAAAATGATAAAGGCATTTTGGCATGTGCAAGAAGAGTAATCCATGTTTCAACCAAATGTCTATGCTTTCTTTCAACTACACCATATTGATGGTGTATGTGAGGACAACTATGTCTAAAACCTATCCCTTATTCTTCAAGGAAACTTTTTAAACTTCCATACTCACCCCCCAATCAGACTGTAGTGATTTTAAAGTGTGGTAAAACTGTTTTTCTACTAAAGTTTTGAAATATTTGAAAATATCTAATGCTTCTAATTTAAGGGTCAATTGAAAAATCCTGCAATATCGATTATAGTCATCTGCAAAGCTAATGTAATATTCATAGCCATATAGAGAGGGTAAGGGTGTTGGACCCTAAAGATAAGTGGATAAGTTCTGATGGAGTTTTGGTTTTGATTCTAATTGAGTAAAAGGGCATTTGATGGATTTTACCATATTGACAAGCATCATAAAAATCATATGCTGATATAGAGGAGCAGTTAAAAGAAAGAGAAGATAGAATGGATTTCAACACATGTTTATTAGGATGACCAAATCTTTGATTAAACAAGTTTGCTATCTTAGTTGTGCTCATATGACATTGTGGAGTACAAACTTTATTTGCAACTGTATCAGAAATTTTACAAGTTGAATTATTGAAAATAGGAAGTATAGAGCTAGGTGCATAGGTAAGACCACTGGAATTTAAAATAAAGTCATTCTTTGACAACAACAAATACAATCCTCCTTTAGCAATCCCTAGAGCTAAATGTTGTTCCTTCCTCTTGTCCTTTATGAAACACATATTGGCAACAAACTCAATGGTTACATCAATGTTATCTTCAAGCAATTTCGAGACACTTATGAGATTTTTAGTAAGTTTAGGCACACAAAAAATCTCTTGAGTGTAAAACTAGATTGCATGATGTTTGAAGATATGCATAACCAATATGTGGAATAGTAATCCCTGACCATTACCTACAAGCAATAGTTGATTACCTAAATATTCATTTCCAATATGCAGATTCTGTAAGTTGTTAGTGATGTGATGTGTGGCACCACTGTCAATGTACCATCCTTGGTCAACCATTGCTACCTCAGAGGTTGTAAGATAAGCAGCTCTTGGTGAGTTCTGATATGGATTGTTATCGAGGATATAATCCTTGTTGAACCTCTTCCTACACTCAACTGCAGTGTGTTTTGATTTAAAGCAAATCTGGAAAATTACAACAGCAGTAGTCTGATCTAAAACCCCTTTGCCATTGGTAAATCTTCTATTCTGACCAGAATCACCATTGTGATTACTTTATCTGCCTCCTTGTGAAAAATTTCCAAATGACACACCATTCCAGTTCCCTTTTCCTTGGCACTGTGAAAAATTTCTGCCATAGCCACATCTGGCTCCAGTATATCCACCTTTAAAACCAGCATTCTTGTTCCAATTGTTATTAGATTGACCACCAGTCCAATTGTTATACAATTTACCACTTTGTTTCTTATTATTATTATTAGATCTCGATCCAGTTTGAGCAATGTTTGCAGCATAATTCAACTTAGCTTCTTAGCTTGCACTTAACATATTTGCTTCTAGTCTAGCTTCATGAGTTAACAGCATAGAATATGCCTCATTGATAGAAATCTTAGCAAGATTTGCTTCAATACAAACCACAACAGGATAATAAGGCTGACCTAATCCAGAAATCATATGTGTAAGAAAGTCCAAAGAACTAATTGGATTACCAACAATGGCTAACTCATTAGTAATTGTTTTTAACTTGCCAAAAAATTCAGTCGTTGTCATTGAACCTTTTCTAAGGTTATTAAGCGCCATTTTCAAAGGATAGGCTGATAGATTACTGGATTGCAGAAGGGTTTATCGAGGAAGTGAAGAATACGCAAGCAAAATATGATAAGAGGGCATATTATACTGAACAGGCTTGTAAATTGCTGCTTATTGGAGAGCGCTAAGTATGGACATTGTGTAAAGATGCATTGATAGAAATCTTAGCAAGATTAGCTTCAATACAAACCACAACAGGATAATAAGGCTGACCTAATCCAGAAATCATATGTGTAAGAAAGTCCAAAGAACTAATTGGATTACCAACAATGGCTAACTCATTAGTAATTGTTTTTAACTTGCCAAAAAATTCAGTCGTTGTCATTGAACCTTCTCTAAGGTTATTAAGCGCCATTTTCAAAGGATAGGCTGATAGATTACTGAATTGCAGAAGGGTTTATCGAGGAAGTGAAGACGCAAGCAAAATATGATAAGAGGGCATATTATACTGAACAGGCTTGTAAATTGCTGCTTATTGGAGAGCGCTAAGTATGGACGTTGTGTAAAGATGCATGATCTTATAAGAGACACGGTGTTATGGATTACAAGCGAGAGTCGTTTATTCATGGTCAAATCTGGCGTAGGTTTACTAGAATTTCCAGGTGAACAAGACAGAATGGAAAGAGAATCGCGAGAAAGTCTCACTGATAGGGAATTTCTTCGAGCAAATCCCTTCAAATATGTCTCCTCATTGTAAAATTCTTTCAACTTTGTGGCTGCTCGTTGCAGATGATTTGATGTGGATTACTGAATGTTTCTTTGTGCACTCGCATGGTTTAAAGGTTCTCAATCTTTCTTCTTCCAACATTGAAGTCTTGCCGAATTCCGTTTCTGACTTGACGAACCTCAGATTGTTGTTGCTTTAAGGTTGTGAAAGATCAAAGCGAGTTCCTTCTTTGGCAAAGCTTTCGACTCTCCAGTACTTAGACCGTGAAGTCGTGTATAAATTGTTGGAATCATCTTTTATCTGCTTGACAATGGGCAACCATCTCCACCCCTTACGTTCCAAATTATTGAGATGAGTGAAGAATTGTGGGAATCGTTAGAGTGAGATCAAGCCAATGCTAAAGATCTCCTTAATCTGTAATCGTTAGAGTGGAATCGCTAGTTATGGATAAGCAGCAACTCATCTCAGGTAACTTTCAATGCCCATATCTCTTTCTCTATTAAATTCCTTCCATGTCAATTTTGCTGCATGGTTTTGGTCCAGTAACGTGTTTGCAACTTGTTCTATTTTTCCAGGATAAGTAGCCATGGCAAAGCTGGTTCAAGAATAAATCTCTCAATTGATTTGAGCACCGAAGTAGATGAAAATAAATTAAATAATTAAATAACGTATTGTGTCACAGTGACTTACTATTATTGATTTGTACGTAAAGATATATTGCTCTACCAATTTCTTCTCATGTGTAATTAATTCATTTGATAAAAACCTCGTGAATTTCCAACTGTTACCTTCAAACAATTAGTGATTTGTCTTCATATTGGGTTTGCTTTTGCCTTAATAGTTGCCACTAAATTTGTCAACCTGTCCTTATAATTGTTGCTGAATCTTCACACACCGCATTACGTGTTTTGTGAGTGATTTTTATTTCTTTCATAAACATCTATTTATGTAATAATTCTTTTTTGAAAATGACAATTTTATTTAATATCATTTATTCTAGATAAGTAGGGTTATTGTTGTCTATTTGATGGCATAAAAATTATATCTGACATAAAAATTATCACAAAATAATTTTATATTAACATGCTAATTATAACTGAGCAAATAAGAGAAACATTAGGAACTTTTTAAAATAGTACTGTTAAAAAAATTTATAATCTGGGAACGACTTTTTAAAAAATATAAGTTAATCCAAGAGGTTATATTTTTAAATACAATTATAAATCATTTATTTACGTGCATATAAACTTACAACAATGTCCTTGTCCAATGATCTAACCAAAAAAAGGCATAATTTTAAAAATTGTGGATAAATTCAACAGTCAATATCACTTTTGAACTCTCATGTAAAAGGAAGAAATGATTATTCTTTGAATTTTTTAATTAAATTTTTATTTTTAAAAGAAAATAAAAAAATCTTTTAAAAAATTCGCATCTCCAAATTGTCTTGTCATCTTCCTTTTTATTTAAAAAGGCTTCAATTTTTCAGTCCTCTCCCTCATCATCTTTTTGAGAGGTGAGCACAAACACAAAAAACCAAAAAAAAAAATAAATAATAAATAAAACAAACAAAATTGAAAATACAGGCCAAAAATCTTTTATTTTTCTTCCCGTGAAACCCTAGAGAAATAGCCCCAATACGTTTCTCGCTCTATAATGTTCGTTTTTCTATCTAGAATTTGCATTTTCCCTCTCGAGATCTTTCATTCGATTCATCAATTTTTCCAATTTTAAGGTCAGATTCCACGTTATTGTAGATTTATTGCATTTCAATTGATGTAAAGTTTTTAGCTTTTTTATGAAATTGTGCTGTTTTCTGTCAAATTAGTGTTTTTTATGTGAAGTTTTCATGGGTTTGATTCATATATTGGGTATTTTATGGCCAAATCTTGATGGGGTTTATTTGAATTGAATATGATATTGCTTTGTGATTTTCTAGGGTTTTTATTGTTAATGTTGTATTACAGGATTTGGTTTATGAAGGAATGATCATGTGTTAACTAATGTTTGATTTTTTTGTCCGACTTTGTGCAGATCTTGTGAGATTGAAATTATGGAATTTTTTTTCTTTCTTTTTGAAATTTGAATGCATTGGGATTTCTTGGCTTGAGAGAGGAGCTAGTTGTAGATTTATTGGTATCGTGTGTGTTTTCTCTAAGGAATGTCGCTGTTGCCAAAGGGCGATTCCATCCAAATTCGGGAGGTGTGGAGTGACAATCTTGAACTAGAATTTGATTTGATTCGCAAAATTGTTGATGATTACCCTTATGTTGCAATGGACACTGAATTCCCGGGAATTGCATTACGACCTGTGGGCTCTTTCAAGAGCAGTTATGAATATCACTACCAAACTTTGAAAAGCAATGTTGATATGTTAAAGCTCATCCAGTTGGGTCTGACATTTTCAGATGAGAATGGTAACTTGCCCACTTGTGGGACAGATAAATATTGTGTTTGGCAATTTAATTTTCGGGAGTTCGATGTTAATGAGGATATCTTTGCCAATGATTCGATCGAGCTTTTGAAACAAAGTGGGATTAATTTTACAAAAAATAATGAGATAGGTATTGATGCAATGAGATTTGGCGAGTTAATGATGTCATCTGGGATTGTTTTGAGTGATAGCATCCATTGGGTGACATTTCATAGTGGGTATGATTTTGGGTATTTGCTAAAGCTTTTGACGTGCCAGAATCTGCCTGCTACGCAAGTGGAGTTCTTTAATTTGATCAGAATTTATTTTCCGACCGTGTATGATATCAAGCACTTGATGAAGTTTTGTAATAGCCTTCATGGAGGATTGAACAAACTTGCTGAGTTGTTGGAAGTTGAAAGAGTTGGGATTTGTCATCAAGCAGGTTCTGATAGTTTGCTTACAGCTAGTACATTCCGAAAATTGAAAGAAAACTTCTTTAGCAGCTCTTTGGAAAAATTTGCTGGTGTCTTATATGGTTTAGGCGTTGAGAATGGACAAAATACTCATTGAAAGAAGGGGGGAAAAAGGGTGTTTAGAAAGCTGTTTATTTTATGTGTGAGTGTGCCGTGCCTTCCCACACTTCATTGTATACTTTTGGCAACTTAAATTTATAAATTCTTCTTATACGTATTTTTCTCATGTTTTCTATCAGTTACCATTTTGTATAGAATACAGCTATAGAACTTTTTCATGGCTTAAGCTTCTACCTTGTCAATTGTGCTTTCAATAGATTTTTATCTTTAAGTAGATTGGAGAAATTATGGGTTTTGGTTGAAAGGTCCATGAACAAATTTCCATACATTTTATTATGAAGGGAAACTTTGTAGTTTAGACCACCTATGCTGACAAACAACTGCTTTATTTTTTCAAGGTACTTGTCCTTATTTCACAAAGACGTTCACATTGCTTTTCTGGCTCGTTGGTTCTTGGATTTCCATATATTCATTCTTCATTGATTCTACAGTTCTTATTATGTACAAGTTGATTCTTGGCTTTTGTTGATTTCTCTATTTATTTAGTTTAGTTTTATCTCTCTTTCTCAATGTCAACTCATTTGCCCTGTAGCTCATTAGTACTTGCACAATTCTGAAAGTATGCATGACTAATAGTGTTCTTTCTTATATCTCTTTGCATTGTTAAAGGAAGCATGGTATGTTTAATGGCTTTACTGGCTTCGATGGTCAGATGGTCACACGGTCACACGAAGTCAGTGAGAAGTATTTATTTCTGTAATTTTAAAATTTGCTTCATCATTAGGGTAAGTTATTTTTTTCCTTTATTTTTATGGCCATTAAAGGTAAGTTGTAGCCGGTTCCTGTGTGACCTCACCTGTACGTGTGAATGGGGGAAGCCAGTATTTGATTTTACATGTGCAGCATCCTTTGACTAAAACCAAAATAAATATTGGCTTTCCCCCTACAGAAATCAATATATATCATTTATCTCTCTACTGTTTTTATAATGGCCAAAAACTCCCATGATAGCATAAATTTATAATATTACCCTTATTTTTAACTATTCTTTTATTTACATTTATTATAAATTAAATAAATTACATGAATAGAAACTAAATAAAAAATTAAGCATTAAAAATAAGAAATATATTTTTTGATATGAGTAAAAAAATTACTAATAAATTTTTTTTTGTACTTATTTAATTTATGAAATTTTATTATAATAAATATATAAGAAAATTATTATAAATGATAAAAAAATTATTATAAGAAAACTTGAATGATAAATAAAAATTTATTATAAGATAAATAATAAAATATTTTTCTTATTTTTTATATTTAATTTTAAAATATTACAAAACGTTTATTATAAAAAAATGTTCACAAAATAAATAATTACAAAAAAAAATTATTATTAATTTTTTCTCATATCAAAACATATATTTTTTATTTTTAATACTTAATTTTTTTATTTAGTTTCTATTGATGTAATTTATTTAATTTATAATAAATGTAAATAAAAGAGTAGTTAAAAATAAGGATAATATTGTAAACTTATGCTGTTAGGGGGATTTTTGACCATTATAAAAACAACAGAGAGATAAATGGTATATATTAATTTCTGTAGGGGGGAAAATTTTTCCCCCATGAATATTTGATAAAAGCGAGTGGAATAATTTATATTTACGTGTTTGTATCACGCTTTTCAAACTTGATTAGTGTTGGTTGATTTCAAATTTCCTCATAGCTTTCTGGTGCTGCGTACGAGCTTTATAGGCGTGACAAGTTTTCTCAGTGGTTATAGCTTTTGCCTAGAAGACCCAACTCTGTCTTCTCTCACAATTTTTCTTAAAGCTCTTTCTGCGTATATATTTGCTGATATATTTATGAATAAAAGGCTCTGGTATGTTATCGTTTATTTGTTTTTAAAATCATGTAACAAGTAAACTCAATTCATGGGGCTAGATCATTGGTTATTAAAGGAACAGTATAATCAAAAGAGAATTGCAAGTAACTAATGGCCTTATTTTGTTTATCTTTATAGCAAGTTTTATCCATAGCGAGCATGAAAACAGACTACAAAATCGGACTGGCGCAAAAGCCTAAGATGTGGTTAGATTCTGAAGCAGCCTCTTGATAATAATACACAAACTTCATCTGCCCTTTCCAGAACTGTGTTTCACATGCATTCTAATTTTTGACGTCCGCAAAATGATAATTAAAAAGGCAGAACCACCTTCAAAAATAAATATGCAGAGCATTAGCTAAAGAATCACCCAAACTTGGGATTGAAGTTAAAATTGGGAGAGCATATTTATAAGTACTAACAGTTAAACTGAGTTCTGAGTTTGTATTCATCAGATTAATAACTTTCTACTTAATTTGATAATAGAACCAAGTTCTGTCAAGTGCATAAATGGACCCATGCATCAGAGAAATCATAACTTCTGGCTTAAGTTGCAGCAGCAGCTCCAGCATCACTCTTGCCCTCCAAACTTCATCGTACATTTCTTCCCACACCACCTCGCCACCTAGCAAATAAAACTCAAATTAAGAATCAACAATTTCCGTGCGTGTGTGCATGTTTGCACATGCAAGCACACCTGTACTAGTTATATATTGACTCATCTACAGATAAATTAACCTATATGATTTCATAGTTGATGGACAGAAGAATATAAATGAGACCGGTAAATGATGCACAAATTTTATCGAGCCGTAAATCTGCAACAAGTTTCAGCAAGTCAAGATTAACTCCACTGTAAAAATTTGATAGTTGAAAATTATTGGCATATGGTCAAGAGAGTTAAGTGTTTGGCTCCAAACGAAAGACATTTAAAAGATCATCCTAGGCTAGGGAAAGAAGAATTTCAATTACCATAATTCATTCTTTCCTGCCCTTTGCGTTAACAATAGTTTCAAGTTCTTGCAAGTTCTCCACATCGTGTCCAAATGGTGCTGTTGCTAAGAAAACAGGATGTATTTTCAAGATGCAGATTTCTTAGTTGTCGGTCATTAAAAATTATGAGTCTCCATTTAGTCAAAAGAAAATTTCAATACTAATGGTGCTTTAGCTTCAGAATATGTTTGAAAAGGTAAACCAAATGATAATAATATACATATCTGAGCTCTAAAATCAACCCAAATAATATATCACCAGAAGGTTACTGCAGAAAATAAAATTTTCAAATAGAAAACAAAGTACCTTAGCCTTATGTTCTCTTGCGTTTAAGTCTTCTGATATTGCCCACAATATAGGAAATGACTTCTTTCAATGTGGCTTTCCTTCCTTCTTTAAAGTTCCAAAGGTCAGGAATGACATACCTCCCACTTGGATTATACTCATTCAATTCCTTCAGAGCTGTTGTAACTGCCATGTATATCTCATCCCCCAACTCCTTGAGACTTTTTATCTTCTCATCCTCTTCATCTATAATTTCCTGCACATTTGAGGCCATTGATTAAAATGTAAATGTTATGTAGAAACATAAGTGTAGCAATATAATGTGATGTAGAAACAGCATACCTTGGGAGTACCTTCAACATGTATTATCTTAAATGGGTGCCATTCAGTTCCCTTTAGATTCTCCTGCCACAAGGAGCATAGAGTAGAGGCCTCCACCTGTGCTTCCTCAAGTGGAAATTTATTCTTGCATGCATCCTGAAACGGCTTTGGATCAATCTCACCTAATCTCTTCACTCCGATATTAATGCCAGCACCAATCAGATCCGACAAGCCCTATTGCAGAAAAAACAGGTGACATTAAATAAATAAAGTCTTTCATCACTACATTTTCTATGCGACTTTATGGAAAAAAACATGCAACATCTTTACAAAATCAGATACCTGGATTAATTCTCTGCGAGCTTCTTGTAGCTCATCATTGCTCTGACGCTCTTTCGCGATGAGTGTTTTATTTAAAGATTCCATCTCATCCAAATCATCAATTTTCGACTCCAACTCATCATTCATCTCTTTCATCTTCTTTTGAACTGCTGCATCATCTTCATCTCCGAGGTGCTTCATTACCTCTAGTTTCCCTTTCAAGTCCTCAATTTCCATTTCCAGCTTCTGTTTAGCATCCAGCTGTTTTTCTAATTGAAGTATCTTACTTAGGGCCTCCTCTTTTTCCCTCTGAAAAGTTCGTAAAACATCATTAGTCAAGCTACAATTGTAAAGTTAAATATAATCCTAGAATAAGATTTGGCATGAATTAGTCAAAGCTCATTAAGTGACACACTTTTTGCTCTTCAACTAGTCTTAAGACGTTCTCATCCGCCTTTTTCTGCTCCATGGAAGCCAACTGAAGTGAATTGTTCCTCAGGTCATTCTAGATTAAGAGAAAACAAAAGCCAATGTCAGTATCAAGGATAAGTATCATTACAAACAGATAATGCAACTGTCTTTGGTATTGATATTTTAAATGGCCCTGAAAATGTTACCTGTTGTCTGTCTGCGTCAAGTTTTTGTCTCTCACGCTCAGTTAGTGCTTCACGCTTGTTCAATTGTTTGCTCCAGGAATCAAGTTTCTTCTTCTTGGTCTCCAATTCACAACTGAGCTTTTCTTGTTCTTCTAAGATCCTTCGAACATTATCACGAGCAAGCCGCTGCATCTTCCTAGTTTCTAACAACGAAAATGATACATATACTTAACAAATCAATATCATGTATAATAAGTTTAAGCAATATGTCAATGCAAAAGGCATAATCTGGTAACTACATCTACATGATCGCTCAGGCTCAATGGGTACAATGTTGTTTAAAACTTAAATGCGTCCCTGGTTAAGCTTCTCTTATCTGTAAATGTTGAAACACTGTATGACTGGGGATGGCAACAAGTACCTAAACCAGCCCGTAGGAATCAAGCTGCTGCATCTTTCTAGTTTCTAACAACAATGAAATCAATGTCATGTATAATATGTTTAAGCAATATGTCGGTGCTGATAAAAGCGAGTGGAATAATTTATATTAACGTGTTTGTATTACGCTTTTCAAACTTGATTAGTGTTGGTTGATTTCAAGTTTCCTCATAGCTCTCTGGTGCTGCGTACGAGCTTTATAGGCGTGACAAGTTTTCTCAGTGGTTATAGCTTTTGCCTAGAAGACCCAACTCTGTCTTCTCTCACAATTTTTCTTAAAGCTCTTTCTGCGTATATATTTGCTGATATATTTATGAATAGAAGGCTCTGGTATGTTATCGTTTATTTGTTTTTAAAATCATGAAACAAGTAAACTCAATTAATGGGGCTAGATCATTGGTTATTAAAGGAACAGTTCAATTGCTAACCAAAATCATAATCATAAGTTTATTATATCAAACTTATAATCAAAAAAGAATTGCAAGTAACTAAGGGCCTTATTTTGTTTATCTTTATAGCAAATTTTATCCATAGCGAGCATGAAAACAGACTACAAAATCGGACTAGCACAAAACCCTAAGCTGTGGTTAGATTCTGAAGCAGCCTCTTGATAATAATACACAAACTTCATCTGCCCTTTCCAGAACTGTGTTTCACATGCATTATAATTTTTGACGTCCGCAAAATGATAATTAAAAAGGCAGAACCACCTTCAAAAATAAATATGCAGAGCATTAGCTAAAGAATCACCCAAACTTGGGATTGAAGTTAAAATTGGGAGAGTATATTTATAAGTACTAAGAGTTAAACTGAGTTCTGAGTTTGTATTCATCAGATTAATAACTTTCTACTTAATTTGATAATAGAACCAAGTTCTGTCAGGTGCATAAATGGACCCATGCATCAGAGAAATCGTAACTTCTGGCTTAAGTTGCAGCAGCAGCTCCAGCATCACTCTTGCCCTCCAAACTTCATCGTCCATTTCATCCCACACCACCTCGCCACCTAGCAAATAAAACTCAAATTAAGAATCAACAATTTCCGTGTGTGTGTGCATGTTTGCACATGCAAGCACACCTGTACTTGTCATATATTGACTCATCTACAGATAAATTAACCTATATGATTTCATAGTTGATGGACAGAAGAATATAAATGAGACCGGTAAATGATGCACAAATTTTATCGAGCCGTAGATCTGCAACAAGTTTCAGCAAGTCAAGATTACCTCCACTGTAAAAATTTGATAGTTGAAAATTATTGGCATATGGTCAAGAGAGTTAAGTGTTTGGCTCCAAACGAAAGACATTTAGAAGATCATCCTAGGCTAGGGAAAGAAGAATTTCAATTACCATAATTCATTCTTTCCTGCCCTTTGCGTTAACAGTAGTTTCAAGTTCTTGCAACTTGTTCTCCACATCATGTCCAAATGTTGCTGTTGCTTAGAAAACAGGATGTATTTTCAAGATGCAGATTTCTTAGTTGTCGGTCATTAAAAATTATGAGTCTCCATTTAGTCAAAAGAAAATTTCAATACTAATGGTGCTTTAGCTTCAGAATATGTTTGAAAAGGTAAACCGAATGATAATAATATACATATCTGAGCTCTAAAATCAACCCAAATAATATATCACTAGAAGGTTACTGCAGAAAATAAAATTTTCAAATAGAAAACAAAATACCTTAGCCTTATGTTCTCTTGCGTTTAAGTCTTCTGATATTGCCCACAATATAGGAAATGACTTCTTTTAATGTGGCTTTCCTTCCTTCTTTAAAGTTCCAAAGGTCAGGAATGACATACCTCCCACTTGGATTATACTCATTTAATTCCTTCAGAGCTGTTGTAACTGCCATGTATATCTCATCCCCCAACTCCTTGAGACTTTTTATCTTCTCATCCTCTTCATCTATAATTTCCTGCACATTTGAGGCCATTGATTAAAATGTAAATGTGATGTAGAAACGTAAGTGTAGCAATATAATGTGATGTAGAAACAGCATACCTTGGGAGTACCTTCAACATGTATTATCTTAAATGGGTGCCATTCAGTTGCCTTTAGATTCTCCTGCCACAAGGAGCATAGAGTAGAGGCCTCCACCTGTGCTTCCTCAAGTGGAAATTTATTCTTGCATGCATCCTGAAACGGCTTTGGATCAATCTCACCTAATCTCTTCACTCCGATATTAATGCCAGCACCAATCAGATCCGACAAGCCCTATTGCAGAAAAAACAGGTGACATTAAATAAATAAAGTTTTTCATCACTACATTTTCTATGCGACTTTATGGAAAAAACATGCAACATCTTTACAAAATCATATACCTGGATTAATTCTCTGCGAGCTTCTTGTAGCTCATCATTGCTCTGACGCTCTTTCGCGATGAGTGTTTTATTTAAAGATTCCATCTCATCCAAATCATCAATTTTCGACTCCAACTCATCATTCATCTCTTTCATCTTCTTTTGAACTGCTGCATCATCTTCATCTCCGAGGTGCTTCATTACCTCTAGTTTCCCTTTCAAGTCCTCAATTTCCATTTCCAGCTTCTGTTTAGCATCCAGCTGTTTTTCTAATTGAAGTATCTTACTTAGGGCCTCCTCTTTTTCCCTCTGAAAAGTTCGTAAAACATCATTAGTCAAGCTACAATTATAAAGTTAAATATAATCGTAGAATAAGATTTGGCATGAATTAGTCAAAGCTCATTAAGTGACACACTTTTTGCTCTTCAACTAGTCTTAAGACATTCTCATCCGCCTTTTTCTGCTCCATGGAAGCCAACTGAAGTGAATTGTTCCTCAGGTCATTCTAGATTAAGAGAAAACAAAAGCCAATGTCAGTATCAAGGATAAGTATCATTACAAACAGATAATGCAACTGTCTTTGGTATTGATATTTTAAATGGCCCTGAAAATGTTACCTGTTGTCTGTCTGCGTCAAGTTTTTGTCTCTCACGCTCAGTTAGTGCTTCACGCTTGTTCAATTGTTTGCTCCAGGAATCAAGTTTCTTCTTCTTGGTCTCCAATTCACAACTGAGCTTTTCTTGTTCTTCTAAGATCCTTCGAACATTATCACGAGCAAGCCGCTGCATCTTCCTAGTTTCTAACAATGAAAATGATACATATACTTAACAAATCAATATCATGTATAATAAGTTTAAGCAATACGTCAATGCAAAAGGCATAATCTGGTAACTACATCTACATGATCGCTCTGGCTCAATGGGTACAATGTTGTTTAAAACTTAAATGCGTCCCTGGTTAAGCTTCTCTTATCTGTAAATGTTGAAACACTGTGTGACTGGGGATGGCAACAAGTACCTAAACCCAGCCCGTAGGAATCAAGCTGCTGCATCTTTCTAGTTTCTAACAACAATGAAATCAATGTCATGTATAATATGTTTAAGCGATATGTCAGTGCAAAAGGCATAATTTGGTAACTACATGGTCGTTCAGGCTCAATGAGGCTACAATGTTATTTAAAACTTAAATGCAGCAGTTAAGCTTCTCTTATCAGTAAATGGTGTAACGCCATTCGGAATAAATGGAAAGGCTAAAACAGAGACAATTTCATCAGGGGTGGAGAGCCAACATAATGTGGGGCATTTGAGCCTAATTATGCTACAATCACAGAACTGTCCAAAGCACATACTATTATACTAAAGATGATTTATGCAAATCACACATGCCAAATATGAAAACATGGGGTCAATATTAAAATAGTGGAGCAGTACCTTCAACAAAAGCATAGTGCAGTCTGTCTTTCTCCTCAAGCATCCGGCTCAGAGACATAGTAGTCTCGTTGAACTTACACTGTAGTTCACTGAGATCTTCATTCTTCATGTCAATCTTACTTGCAAGGTGTGCAACCACATGATTTTTACTCTGAGCAGCTTCCTGAACAATGTCCGAAACTGTTCTTAACTTCCCTTCCTGGCGAATATACTCCCCTATTGGTCCTTCAGAAGTGTTATCATCAGCTCGTGCAAACCATCCGTAAATTCTCAAACCAGGACTTTCTTTTCTTGCAATCCAATGTCTTTTACCTTGATGATCAGCGTCAAATGCTTTTTCAAATTCCGAAGCTTGCAAGAAACCGTTCCAATCATTAGTGAATTTCACTACAGCCTGTGCAGTAGGATTTTCCTCATTCCAGAAAATACAAACCTCTACAGGTTTAAATACAGCAAACCTCTTTAACCAGTATCCGCTATCCAGAAAAGAGCCTCTATCCTTGGTCTCCATGACAATGTTGACAATTATTCCCATCCAAGGCCAGACATAGAGATCCTCCTGCTCTGGGTTTTGATTGACAGGCTGTGGTAAAACAGGACGTTGAGGTTTATCCACACCACCAGCCAGATCAACCTCTAGATACTTTGCAAGAGCCAAGTGATTTGCCTTTTGTTTTGCACTTCTGTTAGCAGATCCTTTACCCACACCTGAAGCATGTTGAAGCAAGTCCTTGTGCTTGTAATCTTGTTTCTTCTTCCCAGAACAAAAGGGGCATCTTAATGTGCCATTAACTCGCACCTTATACTTCCCAGCCCTCAGTTCTTCATATGGTTTCTCTAAGTATTCGTTAATCTCGGAATCACTAATATCTGACTCTTCCTGAGAACTGTAATCCATCTGCCTTATATCACTGCAAACAAATGTTCAAGAATGAATGAATTTAGATACTGATGCTGACATAATCAGTAATAAGCACAACTAGTACAACATCATCTTTAAGAGTATTGAGCTGCAATTTAACCAAAAAGGGCCACGAAATACCACAATATGATTAAGACATAAAAGTCATCTCCGAGGGAATGATAATTGCATAATTCTCTGGGACTCTTATTTATATGCTACTTCAAAGAACACATCCTTTAAAACCAGCAGTACGACAACAGAAAATCACAAAATGTGGTATCAGGCAAGGTACTCAGTTTGCAGGTGGCTCATATCACCAGGTACTCACAAGAGATAACGAAGGGTGTCTTTGAGATACTTTTAACACCATTTAAAGTGCTCAAAAAATTCAGAAATTATGCGAATTTAGGTTTTAAATGCTGGCCTAAAATAGGCAAGTTACATTCTGGAATTAATAAAGCACTGGAATTGCTTCTCCAGCAAGCACTTTTTGGTTCGAAAACAAATGCTTGATACAAGTGTTTTCAGGAACTTTTACGAAAAGCCCCTGACTCAAAGCAACTTATCACAAACACAAATTATACACATAACCATTGTGCTTCTGCTTAACTTTAAAAGCAAAAGCTTAAGTGTTTGACAAACACCCACTTTTACCCAACAACTAGTACTTACCAGAAATACCCACCCACTCACTTATACTCGACGGATAGCAATTCCACTCTACATCCACAGTGGATTAAATTAAAAGCCACAGCACTTCATCCAAACATAGCCTAAACTCTAAAATACAAACTCAAAATTAACAAATAAATTTTTCACTAGTTTCAGTTCAACAAATCCAAAAACTATGAACCCTCAATCTTCTTCTTCAAAACCCAATAAACCCAGTTCCAAAAGATGGCCATTTTTCTCACAAAATCCCAACAAAACTCAGCTGACAGTCAAAACTTCATCAAATGAAAAGGTAAAATTCGACCCACATTTTACCGTTTCAGCTTCCCACATGCATAGTAAACAAAAGATATCACATGATTAACAACTAATAAGCAATATTGGGTTCAGATCATAGAGAGATGAAGAAGACCTACATGGAAATTTAGAGAGAGAGTGTGTGTTCTCCACTGCCGCTGGCCGCTGCTGTTTGTTTTGGTTTTTCGCTTTTTTATGGGAAATTTAAAAATGAACGAGTCACGAGTCACAGGCTAGCGCTGTTGTACTGCATTGTTTGTATTTGCGTGAAAACGTATTCTGTGCACCCAGGTCTATGATAAGTTGGAAAGCATGGAATCACTCTCATTTAATGAGAACCGTTCAATAAAATTATGATAATGATAATGATTGATTATACAATTTTATTAGATGGCGTGAGAGGGCAATCACTTATCTTGGGTGACGCCAAAACTACTACATCATCATACACTAAAAATTGGTTAAATTAATATTCAATAAATTAATAAATTTGATTAAGTAAAAAATTCTGCATGTTCCGTCAATATAATAAATTAATCATTAATAAACTTATTGATAGTAAATTCTTAAAAGAATAATTTGTTTTTTTAAGAGCCAATTAATACATAAACTAATAATTAAAAAATTTAAAGCTAAATATATATGATATGTCTATGTTTTTTTTGTTATACTACATATTAACTTACAAATTTAATCGGTCATCATTATTTTCTTTACATTTTTCAAACAAGAAATCATTGTTATATTCGATGTGCTATTAAGAGAAATAAGAGAGAGTTCGACTTAATATCTTTCGTCCAAAAATTCTCTATAATTAGTTATTATATAACAGTGATTTAGTCATACAATTTAGCAAAAAAGTTATCAAGTAACTAATTCAATTGATAAAAATCAAATTAGAATCACATCATATAGCTTGACAAAATCACTAGTTTCTTTAATTATATTACCATACTTTGTAAAAAATTCTTGTTATGAATGTAATATCTATATAAATTAATAAATTATTAACTTATGGGTAAATTAATCATTATTAATTTATCGATATATTAATATTCATTAAATTAATAAAATTTCATGGTCGCAAAACTGTTAATTTTTCAAAATTTTATTGAATTATCATTCGAATATATATCATCAACCAGTTAATGATGGTTTTAAAATTAGTGAAAATGGTAAACATATTGTTATATAAGTAAATGGTTGTATAATCACGTGGTGATGTAGGTGCTTCTAAACTGCTTATGATTTTTTTTTAAGTTATTTTATGCAAATGCGGTGTGTTATAGTGTATTATTTTAAACGCTGATGATGTATTTCAATAATGGATAATACATTATATATACATAATAGTATTATATAGTTGATAATTTTATATTTATTAAGTGATTGATAATTTTTTATAAGATAAAAAAAATAATTATATTATTTTACTAATTAATTGATGAGTACTACTTCATTTAGAATTGTTTTTTGTAATAAAAAAATAAAATGTGTGGCATTATTCTTTGTATTTTGTATCAAAGCTGGAGATGAGGGAATAGTGTGAGATTGAGTGTGTGTGATTGCAATTGTGGGATTAATATAATTGAGACTTCAATATCATTGTGAAAAGAAAACAGCTTTCTTTGATGTGTCTTGAAAAAGAGGAATAAATAGAGAAACCTAATCTGGACACGTGGCTGCGGGGTACGACCTTTCTTGGCTTTTTAATACTGTAAAAGAGAGCCGTTGACCGCTAAAGGGTTGGTCAAGACCGTCACCAATCTGTCAGAGCTATTTTATTAATTATTATCGAATTAAAATAAATGCAAAATTCAATTATGTATTAATGTATTAAAATAAATGCAAAACTCATTAGATATTCTATAGATTTTTTTCCCCTTTATTTTAAATTTCGTGTTTTACTTTTGGCGATTGGGGAAATGAGAATGAGGAATCATTCTCATTCCATGTGTTTAATTCTAAAGCTAAGAGTTTAAGAAT
>JAQOOD010000007.1:16842053-16956917 GCA_029633175.1 Citrus glauca
ATGAACCCACTCAAAAAAGTGTTCATTCTAAAGAATGAGTAGACGATAAAATATTTTCTCTTTTGGTTGTGTGCAGTGGAGGGTTGAATTATTAATTATTGTTATTATATTATTATTATTTTATTATTGCATCATATAACTTGAAAAAATCACTACATTCTTTAATTGTATTACCATACTTCGTAAAAATTCTTATTATGAATGTGATATCTATATAATTAATACATTATTAACTTCTGAATAAATTAATTATTATTAATTTATTAAATATTAGTATTCGTTAAATTAATAAATTTTTCATGGTTGTAAGACTGTTAATTTTTTTCAAAATTTTACTGAATTATCATTTGAGTATATATTAGTGACTAATTAATGATGGTTTTAAAATCAGTGATAATGGTAAACATATTGTTATATAAGTAAATGGTTGTATAACAATGTAGTGATGTCGGTGCTTCTAAACTGTTATGAATTTTTTTGAAGTTATTTTATGCAACTGCAGTGTGTTATAGTAATTTATTTTAAACGTTGATGATGTATTTCAATAATAGATAATATATTATATATACATAATAGTGTTGTATTATAGTTAATATTTTTACCCTAAATAATATGTTATTTATTAAGTGATTGATAATTTTTTTTATAAGATCTAAGAATTAATTGTATTATTTTACTGATTAATTGATGAACATTAATTCATTTAGAATTATTATAATAAAGAATTATTATTATTATTATTAATTTACTGATTAATTGATGAACATTACTTCATTTAGAATTATTATAATAAAAAAATTAAAATATGTAGCATTATTATTACAGCTAGCACTGGTCTGAGAATAACATAAAATTGTACTAGAATAGAATAAACAACTCAGAAACTTATCTCCCGTGGGAGATTAGACGATGATTATTATTTCATTGCCACTCTTTTGGTTACGATTTGTCACTGGATGTGAAAAAAGCTTAATTACGAAGGCATAAAAGCCTCTTGACTCGGCGCCCCAGCCGAGAGGGAGGGTTCCCTTGAACCGGATTTGATCCGTCGGGTTGACTTGGCCCATTAGCACTAAGACGACCCGGTTGAAGAATGCTTCGCGGATTTCCCTCCATCCGCTCTGACTTTTGTTCAAAAGGCATATTTAAAAAGCTAAAATTTTCCATTTTTACCCAATATTTTTGGCATTTCACCCAGGCTTTTTCCCGCAGTTGTTCATCAGACTGGTTTGGCTCATAAACAACTGCATCAGGAATTGTTATCCTGAGCTCTTCACTGGTCCGTTTGCCCTTGCGCTTTGATTCTGATTGTTGTGGCCGGAGTAATTGGCATTGGCTTGGATCCGTGTGGTTTCTGTTTGGGTTTCATCAGGCTTCTTCTGCTCAGGAGAAGGGTCTTTCTCAGGAGTAGTACCACTCATGATTTGTTCTCAGCAAAATATTTGCTGGGGTGTAAATGACTAGTTCGCTAATCTAATTGATGTTTGCTTTATAAACTCGATAGAGAAGCATTCATATTCATGTTGGACGAAGGAGGGGTGAAACTTATCGTCTATTTCCATGGAACTTTCTCTCTATTTCTTCTCGGGTTCCTATATGATACTTAATTTTTTCAGTATTGATAATGTTTTAATTGTGTATAATTAGATTAAATTTAATGGTATATAATATTTCTGTTAAAAAAATAAAAATAAAAATAAAAATAATAGTAAACAATTTGTTAACCCTTCAAGAAGTGGATAAATTTTTATAAAATAATTATAACCAACCTTAGAGTTTGAAATAATTTCACTTAAATAACATTTTTTATTTAAATGACTAGTTGGCTAATCTAATTGACGTTTGCTATATAGACTCGATAGAGAAGCATTCATATTCATGATGCATGAAGGAGAGGCGATATTTCCTCTCTATTTCTTCTCTATTTCCCACCGAAATTGAGAGATATGTACAGCATTATTCTTTATATTTGTATCAAAGCTGGAGATGAGAGAATAGTGAGAGATTGATTGTGGAAAGGGAATGGCCGAATGAGAATTTCATTCTCATCATGAATTAAGAATGGGATTCCCTTACGAACTGATTGTTTTATCCTCATCTAATTTTTAAATTTTTATTATTTTTCTATTACAAAACTAAATAATAGTAACGTGAATTACTATTATAATATTTTATAATTATAATGATTATTATCATAATTAAATAATAATATTATTAACCACTATAATAATAATAATTAGTAATATAATATTTATAATTATGTTTAAATA
The DNA here is from genome assembly GCA_029633175.1 of Citrus glauca. Lineage (NCBI taxonomy): Eukaryota > Viridiplantae > Streptophyta > Magnoliopsida > Sapindales > Rutaceae > Citrus > Citrus glauca. The sequence continues at coordinate 16,844,324 of JAQOOD010000007.1, forward strand.
AAAATATAAATTTTTTATTCACAAATTTAATTCGCTGAAAAAAAATCATAGTATTAAGCTCAATAGTATGATATACATGCATATATTTCATTTTAAAATATTTACTTATTATTTTGTTAGTGAATAAATATATAATTTAACTAGGAGCATTTTAATTATTTGAAACAATTCCTTCTAATTTTAAGACGGTGTAAACATATAATTAAAAATATAACTCATTCTTATTTTAATTCATGCCATTCAAATAAACAATTATTTTAATTCTAGTTTCTCATTTTCATACCCGCGTCATTCCGATTCCGCGAAGTAAATGGTTAATAACGAAGGGGATTTCCCATCTGCTGACTACAATGTCTCCATTTTTTCTTTTTTCTTTTTTTTTTCTCTAATTTTGATATCAATTCCTTTTTCATATTTTATGATGGAGTGCTCAATAAGAGCATAGATTAACCCAATTAAAAGCCCAACAGTCATTCTCCAAGAAGCCCAAAAGTATATTGGATTGAACAGTGTCTCTTGGGGTTAGAAGATTGACAATAACACTAATCAATGTCTACAATGTAAAATAGTTTTTGATATTTTATTTTAAAAAAAGGTTAGGGTGGTGAAGACTAAATTAATTTTTAAGTCTTTACCCCTATCAATAATTTGAATTTGGTGGTCAGTTAAAGGATATTGCTTGAAAACTACTCAATTAAATCTTCTAAGGGCCATGTAAATTGATTAATAGATTTTTGAATTAAAACTTACTATCTTAAAATTAACCTATCTCAATAAAATGACAATATGATATACGTGTTGGTCCTTTTGGATGTAAGATTAACACAACATACTTGATAGAAAGAAAACTTAGATATTGAGTGGAAGTTAAAAAAAAAAAAAAGGAGTAGTGACTAAATTTGTACTAAAAATTTTACAAAATTAGGTTACTGGCAACTTGGTGAAATTACAAAGTTAATATGATTTTACCAGTCAGCAACCAACTCAGCATAAGACAAAACAAATTTAAAGAAGCAAAATAGCAAACCAGTGCATTGACTCCAAATCTCCAATAGTCTCTTAATTAATGATTAAAAGCCTACAATCATTAAGGTTTTCTTTTAGGTGAGGCAAAAGTTTAAGCAATGGCACCATGGGAGAAAACTCAAGTAAATTTAATTGTAAGTCATGAAACATCTACTTTCGGGCGATTTTTGCAATAATTTGACTAGGTTAAAGTGCTTATATGTGGCTTCAACTTATTATGCTAAATATTGTCATGTTAAAAGTGGGTCTATTTTCTTTCTTAACTTGTTATTGTATGAAGTAAATTTCTTATTACTCCTCAAGGTTAAGTATAAATTCTCACATGACCTTTCATATTTTCAAAATTAAATTTAAATATCCAATTAACTGTTAATTTTTTTAGGATAACAAACTTGTATTATGAATCTCGTGATTAAAGGCAAGGACAAATTTGCCACCTAGTAGCTCTTTTGCCTTAATAAACATCCAACACTAACATGAGTAACATCGACAATTAAAATCTTTCAAGTTATTTTAAAAAAAAATATGAGCTAACCAGAATCGATGTCTAACTCTAGAGATTATATATATGTGAGTTAAAAAAAATTAATTTAATGTACAAATTAATCAAACATCCTAATAAAGTAAATATTCTAGTCTAGCTTATGAACCTTTTTCTTTCTTAAGAAAAAGAAACTTACGAATCAAATAGTGAATTCAAAGAGCATGTTTACAAGAGGAATAAGTATCTTTATTCTAGCTGGTTTAACGACCAATCATATCTACAGGAAAATATATATGTATTTTGCCGTTAATAATAATTTCCTCAACACTCCTTTTGCATAGCTTCAAAATTCGCCTCTCTGATTTGACTTTAATGGCTGTAAATCATTTTAATTTACTTTTTTTAGTCAGCATATTATGTTCCCAATTTGTACGGTAGTAACACATATATAAGATGATAACGCATGTAAAGCGAAAAAAAAAAAAGTAAACAAATATGCCTCTACAGACATGATTGTGACACATATTAGGCACTAATACTCACTATTCAGAAAAGAAAAGAAAAAACACAAATGTCCTTAGTTAATGTCCATGTACATTGGCTATAATGCGAATAAAAATTCTCTGTAGAAATAATTATTTAAAAAGTTTTATTCAAATTTATGTTTGAAGAGTTCAACTATTTATACATAGAATGATAGAATTGTAAATTCGTGTTTTCTTAAAATTCAAATGACCCCATTTAAAAGTTTTCATTCTAAGGAATGAGTAAATGATAATAAAAGCCACTTAAGAATTTTGACTTAGTAATGAACTATTATCCTCAAAGTAGAGCATGACTATAAGGGTAATGGTTCGATTCTCTATAAACTTAATCTTCCTCAATTAACTATTATTGTATGGAGCTAATTTATAATATTTTTTTTTCAAAATACATGTGAAGTAGAGACATTATTCATCTGTGAGAGTTATTTGTCTGAATATATACTTTATAGAATTTAATGTAATAATACAAATAAGTAATCTGTGAGGATTATTTATCTATATATATTTAATAGAATGTAATATAATAATATAAATAAATAATTAATATTAGAAAAAACGATGATAAAATATTCTCTTTTGGTTGCGTGCTGTGGAGGGTTGAATTTTTAATTATTGGTATTATTATTGTTTTTGCTATTATTGTTTCTGAGGACAAGTGTTGAAAGTGAAAAAAAGATCGAAGACAAGAGAAACTGCTGATACAATCAAGTCGAAGATGACAGTTTGACATTATATGCATCACATAATTACTGGTTTCACTTTTAATTCCTGCCGCTACTTTAATTGAAGTAGTCAAAAAAAAGAAGAGAGGACAAAGCACAAAAATCAAATGAGAGCTTACATGAAATCAGTAACCAAGTTATCAACTTATCATAACATGAGAGTTAGTGACTTTGGTGTGGTGATGATTTCAGAATCTCTAATAATTATTTGGAGGAAACATAATCAGCTTAGATAAATGTAGAACAATTTTATTTTGATATTTGAACGATTTTCCGTAATGAATTTAAATTGAAATAATTAGTTGAGTAAAGAATTTGGATTTATACTTTGTATACCCATTTATTAATATTTTTTGTCGTTTGTGTAGTTATATTAGTGTATGGTCATGATTAATTACCTATATATCCTTATCTAATAATCATTAATCACACATTTTTAAAAACACAAAATGCATATAAGCATCAAGGAAGATGGAAAATATAGTGTTAAGTGGGAAAAAAGAAATGCTTAATACATGATGCGATCATCTTAAGCAAGTGTTGTTTGACGGTAGTCACAAAAGAAGAAAAGAGTGAGAAGAATTCTTGGCAAAAGATTAAAAAGTTAATTTTTAACCATTCACAGTTTGTTGCTGATTAAAGGGCCGCCCCAAAAGCTGAGAAGATATATGCCCATAAATTAACTAACATGGGGGGTGTAAAAATAGAGTTCTCGGGAGACGGCTCTGCAACGAAAAGCTTCTTCCACAATATTCTTCAAAGAATGTGCATGGTGGAGCATGAAAAAGAAAGATAATAACAAGGGCAGGGTGAAGCCAGAGCCAGTGCTTTAAAATTTTAAATTCCCTTTTGAACATGTTCGTGGATGTAAGATTGTCTTCGTGCATGCATATCGAATATTGATAATGACTTCGGGGAATGACTTCAGATTTCTTATGATTATAGCGCATGTCTTTTCCTCTTCATGACGCGGATGTGAAAAAGTGTTTGAGAATTTAAAGATCACAACAACTCATCATCCCATTTTTTTAGACCAACTTTTCTACTTTCACAACTATTACACACAACTATTATATTGTAAATACGTTTAGAAAAATTGAAATGAAGCGTTGAAGCTTTGCTTTTCGTTTTTTAATTTAAAAATGTAAGGGTAGAAGCAATTTAAATTAAATTTTTTAATCACTTATATATTTTTTTCAGTGTTCGAATTCGAGTGGCCAGTCAAAAGATAGTATAAATTAAAAACCATAATTATGTTCAATAGCTGTGAAAAAAATATTCTTCACCTACTGAATTAAAAACATTGTATCACCAACTAGAATTTGTTTTATTGTCTGTGCTGGCCACCTCGCCGGTGATCTGATTAGGAAAAGGAAAAAAAAATGATAATAATATGTTTACATTCTTATTAATATGTGGGTCAAAGAGAAAAGGCATAGTGCAAATATGTTAGCTATATATTGGTGCCTCCATTTTCATATCATGTGTTGCTTTAATTAAAATTTCCACCGCCTGCAGTTCCATGAAGTTGACTAATTGAAGCAGAGCACAAACACTTAGTGAAAGACAAAATGATTCAAATTGCATAATGGGAGTACTTTTAGAGTGAGTGTGCCACCGTGACCTTAGTTTAAGGCAACAAAATTGAAGGTGGGTTGATGTTTTCAACAGTTTGAGGGATAAATTGATAAACGTTAATTTTTGAAGAGGGTAAACTGAAATTTACCTATACCAAAATAATCATAATTTTTTGGACTTATTCAATTCTTTTTTCCTTTCTCCTCCAGAGGAATCAATACCTTCTCACATAGGGTTTAATCATTTTCTCACTCTATTTATTATTTTATTAATTTTTATTTTAAATTAGAATAAAAATCTACCAAAACTCGGGACGTTTCAAAGTGTAATTTATCGTGTTCATTTAATTTTAATAAAATAACATCTTATTTTCAATGAAATTTTAATCATTAATATTTCTTAATTTTGGTTGGGGTAGGCTGATTAAACAATGAAAAATGAATTTTGAGACATGTTAAAGGAATCAATTATTACATAATGAATGAGATCATTGAGTGAATGATAATTTAGTTGTATATGTAGCAAAAAAGAAATAAATTAAGAATGTATTTTCTAATATTGAAAATAAAATTATTATGTAACATTTTCAAAATACGATAACTTGTAAAAGGAATTAGGATTATGTTCTAGTGGTTTTTTCCCTTAATGTTTTTTATTTTTTCAAATCTAGTAAAAAAAAATTGGTTTAATTATCAACATCAAAATTTAAAAATTAACCTCGACAACTTTTTTACTGAAAAAGATGAGAAGAGAAAATACACTAGAAAAAGATTTTTGTCCTATAGATATATACAACTAATTGGTATTCGTTGCAATTATTATTTTGAAAATATTTCTTCAATTTTACGATTGTTTGAACTAGTCCTCGCTGGAATCAAATTCTTAATTGGGTCCTCAATGCTTGAAATGAATATTAATTAAAAAGAAAGGGAAAAAAGAAAATATATATAAATCCTGACCAGCCAAATTGGTTTGAGAAAGAGTCAAAAATAAAGAGAAGATAATTAAGAAAGTGAATGGAAATAACACTGGTTGTTCAACTAAAAAAGAGAAATTGGGCCACCTACTAATATTCTTCATTAAACACTCTTTTTAGGGTTCATCAACCTTTGTCACAGGATTCCCACTATGATTCCATGATCCACTTTATTGAAAAGAGCCCACACAACACATTATCTTGATTCTGCCCTCTCGCTATTTCAAGTTTCAGCCATCAAAAAGCATTGAATCAACATAGAACAACCAGTACCAATTGCGTAATACATTAAACAGTTTGGAGATTCTAAAACCCTAAATAATACTTACTAGTTTACAGTACGCTATGTTGAGTAGTTGAATTTCTCACACATTAGTAAGAAAAGGGGTGATGTATTGCCGTTATAGTAGAAAAAGACTGTTATTCATATTGAATACCTGAATATCCTAGGCCAACACCCTACAAATGATATCAAGTCATTACTTAATAATTATAGACTCAATGGACCAAGATCGGTGCTGCTTTCCCACCAGCTGGGGATTCCTCTAAGAGGATGATTTTTGAGTAGTTAAGTTGTCTTCCGTTGGCTAGAGGAAAGGTGATAATAGGTTTATTTGAGTTCACTCTACCACTCTACCTAAAAGCTTAGTCTTTAAACTGGATATCCAAATAGCGTGCTTGCACCATGCAGCTTAACTAACTGGTTTTAATTAGAAGCATTATTTTCATTAAGAGATAAACTCGTTTCTTACTATAATTAAGGATGAGCATAATCTTCCACAAAGTCCCTCATTCAAGTCAAGGTTTGATCCTATTTTTGTGTCCCTGTAAATCCAACTTTTTTCAGATTATTTTTCAAAGAGCGATCTAGTCTTTTTTTTCCCCATTATTCATGTTTATTATTTAATTTCTACAAAATTTTAAGCTTCAATGATACAGTTCTAGCCATTGTTTTGATCATATGACATATTTTGCACTCAGGGAGACCGAGACCGTAATAGTGAAAGTCTTTATTTTTCTGATATTTCTTAGCCATCCTTTAGTGCATTTTATTCCCCTTTCTTTTCTGAAAAAAGAAAAAGCCATGGGTTTTATTTTTGAGAAGTTAGTATTAAAAAAATTACTTAGCTTTGAATCTATTGGTTCAAAATTTGTAGGTGAGCATTTCACCAGATCAAGACTGTCCAAGCAAAGCTGAAATTTCTTTATATATATTTAACAAGAATCAATCAATACATCAAGTACTTTTAGCTCGCTAACCATCATCATATGTTTTTATCATTTTACATGAACATGTGTGCTTTAAAAATTATCAGTGGGATGTTTTTGCTAAAGTGAATTATTTAGTTGTTGATTATCAAAGATTCCCTGATCACTTCTTGATTCCTTTTAAATTTATATGCTATTAATGACAAATTAGAAGGGCTTTCATATATTAAAACATCCATTACACACGGACCGATGCAATGAGGCCAATTGTTTATTAAATTAATTAAGCAACTGCCTTTTTGTTAATTAACAACAACCATTGGAGAAAGTAATTGATTATTGATGGAGCATGCATTTGTTGTTTAATTTATTAAGATGGCCTATAAAGATCAAAAAATTAATTTAATTATCAACTTAAATCATCATTGATCGTTTGTAAAAAGTAAAAGTGAAAAGAAAAAGAGAGTTAAATTCATTAAATTGATCTCTACCAACCAAATATATGGTAGCAAATGCTTTTGGATTCCTTGCCCTAAGGGCGTGGTAGAGGGATTTTCAAACATCTTTATTTGGTCAGCCACTCGTATTCGAATCTTGAAAGAGATAAGAGGTTAACAAGTGAATTTCGGCAAAATCATATTCGAATCTTGGAAGAGATAAGAGGCTAACAAGTGAATTTCGAATTTACCGACCCTCTGACTTTAAAAAAATAAAATAAAAAAAGGGGAAAAAATATTTTCGTCTTACTAAGAATATTGAAGTTAAAATGTTCTTGAATAGGCAGGCATATTGGTATAGCCGATAAGCACCTTTGAGAAAGCTAAATTCTATTGCTTTTTTGTAACATTTACATTTTGCTGCGGTGGAAAGCTTTTTGCGGCAAAGAAAGACATCGCAGAAATTGATTTATTAATTTGGCGATTTATATGGATGAGATATTGAGCAAATCACAAAAATTTTATAATGTATATGTTCTGTCTCAGAGCTGTCAATTTAGATTTATATAGCGGCAGAAAATATTATGTCGGTTGCATTTATCCTGAAAAACTAAATGAGGGATGAAATACATGAACCTTTTAATTCCTAGAAATTAATTTTTTCTCCTTTCATTAGCCCTGTTAAATTCTACATACTTTGTATTAAAATAGCCTTTTAGGTTAATTGAAGGACCGGAATTTTTTTTTCTCCAAAAAGGGGCCGAAATCTTTTTATTATCTTAACTTTTACTTTAAGTAAATATAAAAATTTGATTGATATTGGTTGATAAAAAAAAATTAAAACAAATAATCTTGACTATACATGACTGTCAATATGCACGTATTCAATGGCATAAATTAGATTTTTGGTTCAGTGAGGGCTATATTGAAGAAATGATAAACTAAGAGGGTCAAAATTTATAAATTTAAATTTGATGGTGCAAAACGTAAAATTCACATAATATGCTAAAGCGAGGGGATGTTTTCACTTTTTTATGGAGAAATCTACCATATTTTTAGAAAATAATTGAAATAAGTTCACATTATTTTTTAAAAATATACAAAAAAAATATTGAATGTTAACTAATTAAATCCTTCATATAATTTTTTTTACTTAGATATCTTTGACCAATAAATTACTTTAAGATAAATTTTCTTTGACTATTTTATCTCAATAATATAAATGACTAAATTACCCAAGAAACATGAGATTTTATTTAATAGTTTAATTATTAAATTTATTTAATTAAAACTCCAAACTTTTTTTGTTCGCATTTTTAGATCTATCATGAGCTTATTGTAACTATTTCTTAGAAATAGGATGAATTTATAAATTTTGTACCTTGAAAATATCATACTACCTCAAGTTTACAGTATTTTTACTATTTCCTCCATATATCTGTCGTGTTTTTATATTGGCCCCTCTCGAACAGAAATCCTAGATCTGCGCCCTTGCCACTTGCCGGCATATAGAAGTGTCACATGTAACAGCCATCGAGGTGTAAAAATTTTATTTAATTGTAACTTTTAAATTCGTAGATAGTCTCAAATAGATGATGTTAAAATATGTTACTCTTAAAAGACATCCTTTTAGAGTTCAAAAGGGTTTGATAAACAAACAATTTCCATTTCTTAGATAACAAAATGCAATAAAATTTAGTCAACTTTGTCGGACTTTTGTTCATTTCAAATCTTACCTAAAAGTTCAGAGAAGAAAAAAGAAATAAACAGAACACGTACTTACTCGTTCAATGTATTGCACCCAGTCAAATCCAATTGTTGGATCTTATCCTCAAAAGATTTTTGCCACAAAAGTCGCGAGTTAAAACTACTACCATATGCATATTTGGAGCCAATAATTGTGGGATGTCTCCAAGAAGTTCACTATCCAATGCCATGAATGAGTTATCATCCTTCATTCGGCTCACACACACAAATAAACACAAATAATGATGATGTTATTATAAAGATACATTATTAAGTTGATATATTAAATAATCTGGTATTTAATACGTTATTCATTCATTAATGTTATAAATTATTTTATCAATTTATTAACGATAGTATAAAAAAATTAACTATTATCTAACACATGACAACCATTGATTGATGACGTATTATTTAAAATACAAACTCTGTTTCCTAATTTTATAAATAGAAAGCTCTTAATAAGTAAATTTATCTACCACCATTCTAAGAGATGATTTCTCCATTAAATTTATTTGGTCATGCAAAAGTTAAGAATAAAGAAAGGCTCCATGCATGATTGCATCTCTCGGCCAGCCCTTCCAAATAGGAAGGTGATGACAGACTGGAGCTACACTCTTGACTTCACAAAAGAAGTGACGAGTGGCGCAGCCACAAAAGCATGATTCATGTCTCATGTTAAAAGCTTCTTTACGAAGACTTGTTCTTATAAATTGCCCTTGCTATTGCCCCACACCCTCCCATTTTCAAAACCTCCCTTACTTCCTTTACCCATCTCACAGTTCTAGCCACTAACTTTATAATTTCTTTATTCTAATTATCTCTCGGGATTCTCCCAAGTCAACTTCTTAATTTGTTGCTAGCTAACTACTATAAATACACCACATCACTCACCTCATTACTCACCACTCATCCAACGCATGTGTGCGTAGCCATATGTAGAAACAAAGACCGCAAACTCTAGTCTTATTATTCTCTCAGTACTGCTGCATTTTCACGTTAATTTCTTGTTAATATTATTTTAAAAAACTAATAATAATAATTATTATCATCTTAATTAATTAGTTTGTTATATATGGATCATGAGGATGTGCCTTCAGCTCCTTCAACTCCAGCCACACCAGGCACTCCTGGAGCTCCTCTATTTGGTGGGTTCAGAGGAGATCACAGAGGTACCAATGGAAGAAAATCACTTCTTAAAAGCTGTAAGTGCTTCAGTGTTGAAGAATGGGCCATTGAAGATGGAAGACTGCCCTCGGTTTCTTGCTCATTGCCCCCTCCTCCGGTCTCACTTGCTAGAAAGGTAAGACTAAACGTTTATGTGTCATAAGATCTTTCAGAATTTATATAAGCTCATATTATGAGAGGATTTAGAAAAACGATGTTTTATATTTTAAGTATTTTTTTTCTTTAAATGGGGTGATAAGAGATGGTTTTTATTTATTTATTTTTTCAAAATGGAAAAATAATCAGGTCGGTGCTGAATTTGTGGGCACACTTATACTAATCTTTGCTGGGACAGCCACAGCTATTGTGAACCAGAAAACACAAGGCTCAGAAACCCTAATTGGCCTCGCCGGCTCCACCGGACTAGCTGTCATGGTCGTCATCTTATCGACCGGTCACATCTCCGGCGCCCATCTCAACCCTGCTGTCACCATTGCCTTTTCTGCCCTAAAGCACTTTCCATGGAAACATGTACGCATATACAAATCATAACCCTACCTACCAACTACATATATGTGTGTTCCATTTTGTTATAATCAATTGTAATTTTTATTTTATTTTGTTAATTTCACTTGGCATATGCAGGTACCAGTTTATATTGGAGCACAAATAACGGCATCACTATGTGCTGCATTTGCATTAAAGGGAATTTTTCATCCAATTATGGGAGGGGGAGTCACAGTTCCTTCAGCAGGATATGGTGAAGCTTTTGCTTTGGAATTCATAATTAGCTTCAATCTCATGTTTGTTGTCACTGCTGTGGCCACCGACACGAGAGCTGTAAGTTAAATTTCTTTTCATTAGATCTACAAATATAACAAAAATAAAATCAAGAAGTGAAATAAGAATTGAAGTATTTAACATCATCATTTGAGAAAAGACTGAAAATAAAATAGAATTTTGAAAACAACTTTTTGCATAGCGCATGCATTATATATACTTCGTGTGTGAAAAAGATTTCACTAGTATAAAAGTTGCAATTAATTGTTAATTGATTTGTTTGAAAGTGTAGTCACTTTTAACTAAGGTGGTCCATGTAGAGTTGTAGACTAGTAGTTCCTACAATTTTATTTTCTAATATTATTTGAACCATTTTATCCCCAAGAAAAAAGCTCTTATTAATTGATAATAAATTCCCATTTTTTATTTTGTTGTAATAAATTTTTTTGATAAAATTTTCATGAAATTTTATCATATTGGAGGGAAGATTTTAGTGAAATATTCATTAATAATTTAATAAAAAATAATTGAGACCCCCAAAATTTTTAATACCATTGTGTTTTACACAATCTTTATAGAATTATTAATTGCACGCATGATGCAAACCCTTCTTCCAAGAATCATCAAAGAGACAGAAGGAAGCATTTGAGTTTCAAATAATTTATTTATATGCAAACCCAAGAGACATGAGTCAATTGACAACCTGCAAGTTCCATTTCCAATGAATATTAAATACTGATAATATAAAGCGGTGATATTAAATATTAGCGAATAATAAATGCAAGCTGTCCATATTTCTCGAATCAAAAAGTGATTCCAGAGCTACAAGCCCAGAACAGATCTAGAGAAATAAATTATGCTTTGGATCTTTCAATTAATATTATTTCTTTTATTACTTGTATCTTTTGGGATCAGTTTCCTGAAAAAAAAAAAAAACAAACAAACAAACCCAACCCAATTTTATCCCACTTAACGTATTTGCATGTTATATTTTGTTAGAAAACAGTCTCCATCCAACAAGACTCTCTCTTTTGTTTCGATTTTGAGCTTTACTCCCGCAGCAAGCCCATTGATAAAAGTTGCAAATTGCACGTGAAAGATTGATTTGAGCCTCCGCATATAAATTTAAAGTTTTGGATCAATCGGTAACTGAACAGTCTGCAGCAACTTATGCGGCAGCTTAACAGTCTGTGCATAGAATAATGGAATCAATGCACAAGACATGGACATAACCGTGATGAAATTAAGGGGGATGCATAGGATCTTCTAATGTGAAGTCGTGTATGAATCTGGCATTGTGCAGGTGGGCGAGTTGGCGGGAATCGCGGTGGGAGCAACTGTCATGCTCAACATACTCATAGCCGGGTATGTCCGATTCTCATAGTAGCTCAACAAATAATTAATAGTAAGCTAACCGCATTCCAATATTATTAACTATAAACAACAATTTCAAATTCAGTTTTTATGTTCAGACGATTAAATAGACAGGGGACACCTTGTGAATAGCTCAACAATGATTGCTTGAAACCTCCTCTTTTGTGATACCATGTGCAGGCCATCAACGGGTGGCTCGATGAATCCAGTAAGAACACTGGGGCCAGCTGTAGCAGTAAACAATTACAAGGCCATATGGATCTACCTGACCGCCCCCATTCTTGGGGCATTATGCGGTGCGGGAACTTATTCTGCTGTCAAGCTGCCGGAGGAAGACACCGATGCCCTCGCAAAGCCTGCAACAGCAAGCAGCTTCAGAAGGTGATTGATCAACACTGTCACAGAAGTCCTGCATAAGTAAAAGGTAATCAAGAACTCACCAAAACTGGAAAAAAAAAAAAAAAAAGGTAATCAAAAAGTTCTGGTGCGAGCAGAGATATTAGATGTTTTTTCTATAAAAAAAAAAGGAATAAGTGCAAGCCTGAATCAAATGTGTACAATAGTTAAGCTGTAGACTTAAGTAAGAGGTTACTTGTATTGATAGTTGGCCTTCAGTTACAAAGTATATATTGGAGTTGGTTGTGTGTATAAAAGAAAGGAAAAAAAAAAATGAGTGTGTTGAGGTTTCTTTCTTGTTATTTTCACTTCTGTGTCTGGTCAAGTGCGTGAAGGATTGGGGTTTGAAATCTAATCTCCTCTGTCATGTTCCCCTCCAAAAAGAATTGATGGACATTTGCGATGACAGTTCAAAACCTATCGTATATGTAACAAAAAACTGATATATCCTACACACCAACTGATTGATTTGAGTTTAATCTGAAACTAATTTCATTAGAACAAAACAACAGGAGAACATAAAGATGTAGGGAAAAGGAAAGTCTAGAGTTGAGAATGGGAAGAAACTTCTAAAGTGAAATTTCCTTTTACACTACACATATCAAGAGTTAATACTGGTCTTGGATAAGGGAGCAGAATGTTCACTTCACCATAAACATGCTCTAGAAGATACATGAAATCCATTAACCAAAGTTGTTAAAATGAATTTATGAATTCAGTAATAAGAATCAGCTGAAAACTGGTTTCCAGATTATGGACACGCTCCACGTCCACGAGCTGTATTAATGCTTTAAAATTCACCCATGGCAACTACCAAATATTTGTTTCTCCCAAAAATTAAAAACTCATCAAGTGCCCAGCGGGCTTCTGGAGATTAAGATACGAACATCAGATTGCACAAAACATCACATTCCATTAACCCTTAACACAATGTAATGTACGTTCCATTTTCTATCACCGATTGACAATAATATGTTGAATCAATTGCAATAATATAACTGTAAGCTCATACATATAGTTGGAGCAAAATCATTTTTCAATTTTCTTATAAATTAAGAAACAATCAATTAATAAAGTTGTTCGTTTGCAAAAATGAAGTATAAATAACGATAAAACTACTAACCTAAAACAATGCCCTGCTGATGAGCGCAGCTTCAGCTTGAAGGATCATTCATATCTCGTGTCTCTCCCAGCTCCAAAATTTTCTTCCATTTTCATTTCTTTTCCCACAATTTTTCGCAAACCAAACAGTCTTCCCTTGCCTATCGCAAAACAAAGCCGAACCCACCAATCCAATTGCGGAAGCAAAATTCCCCAAGAAACAATGATCCAAAAACCATCGCTCAAACGGGCAAAACCCGTCGGGTCCGACCAGAATCACTTCCGTGCCGACTGGAGGAGCATAATCTCCATAAAGAAAGTGCCGAGGACGCGATCAGCACGCCGATAACATCGGCAATGGCGTCCTTGAAGGAGGCTCCGGCGGAGGGGAAGAGGCCGAACTGGTCGGCAGCCTCCTTGGCGGCGCCGGCTAAAAGGGACAATATAGATCCGACCCGGATAGAGTGGGTCCGAATAAATGAGTACCGAGAAACGGACGCCGAGGCTGAGAAGAAAAAAGTGAGGGTGAGACAAAAGAGTACGTGGTAGAGCTTGTCTTTAGCTAACCAGGGATCTGGGTCCATGTTGTTATCGTCCATTGGCCAGATCCAACAGACAAGTGAAGTTTGCTTAGGCTTTGTTCGGTGAGTTCTGTTACAGTGTTATTTAGTAGCCTACAAGCGTTCCTTCCTTTTATTTTGCTAGGTTGGCGAGAAGGTAGTGAATTTTAAAATCTCATGATGCACGCACTAAATTGGTTCTCTACATAATTCTCTATTTATTATTTTTATCATTATTTCTTTGACAGATTAAGACTGCGACTGCCTACTGATCCCTTTTGGAAAAAAGAACGAGTGACATTTGAAGAAAGCATCGATACAGCACAGAGTAAACAGCAAGCTTAATATATTTCGCAAGTGAAATGATAATAAAATACAGATTATCCCGAACAATAGAACCTTCAAAACTCGTTAACCTGGTATTAAGCTTAACAGGATTAGAAAAACATCAAAATTGGGCTACATAGGACTACAGTATATCTTCTCTACAGCAGTACCATTTTTTCAGTGCCGAATCGCTGATTCCATTTTCATCATTTGCTTCTCACGAAATCATAACTCCTAATTCATCTTACTGATTAATTCGTTGATTTCTTTCTCACGGTTTCCAGCTTCTCCACCATCCTTGAATGGTTGTTTCTTCCCTAGCAATCCTCCTTCAGGCTTGTTTAGTGTTAAAGGACCCAGAAAGTTGATGACCTCTTTAAAATGAGGACCAACATTGGCTATTTCATGTACTATATCCTCAATGCATATAATGCCATATTTCCCCAACGTCTGCCGACAAGCAATGTAAGAAAACATTGAACTTAAAAAGAATTACAAAACTGCAGATAGTACCAAAATGTGTGGGATTTATGCCCAAGATTAAGGAAGAATACCTGTTCAATAATGTTATTGTCTGTGAGAGGAATTCTTTGCCTATCTACAGTTGCATAACCCTTCTTGTAAATTAGCTCTTTCACATTTGCAAGATTAGGATATCTACATAAACAAGCAAATTAAGGATCAAAAATTCTTGTCAAACAATAGTGACCTTGTTATGGCAGCAAAAATTAGGCAAAAAAAAAATAAAATAACTTATGTTGAGTAAACCCAAAATTTAACTTTGAGGGAACAAAAAAGAACCCTAATAGCCAAAGAATGCTAAAGTCGATAAAGTTCAGGGACATTCTAAAAAAAGCCAACATGAAACTATCAATATCTTACAAATCAATGTTTCCTATAATTAACTATCATGTCAAGGACACAGATGAAGATGCTTATGAATTAATGTTCCCTAGAATTAGTGTTCAGTTGTCTTCCTAATCTGGAATAGCTCATCTCCTCCTTGGAAATCAATAAGTTAATAGCATGTACAAATGATATTTTGTTTCAATTAACGCACACTCAATACAGGTGGAACCTTGGCCAAATCAGGCAACTGAACACACCCCAACCTGCTCTAACCCATCAACCTTGAACAGAGTTAAACAAAACAGACCATCATATGATTAGCTGAGGGCGACTCAAGCTCAAGCTCACTAAGAGAAGCATACTACTCAGGATTGATTTGGCTTGTCCCAACAATTCATACAGAAGTAGGCTTCAAGACAAGAGAAAGATGATGCACAGTGGGAACCTTCAGAATATGCAAACTGAAATCGACAATGCATAATCAACCAAAACTAAAATATTTCACTCTTAAGTCTGGACAGTAAGCTGAAACAAAATAAACATAAAATTTCCGACTAACAAGGAGAGCTTTCTATTGGTACATATATTACAAGACTGGAAGCTAGTCATTTCTTATTCCAATGGCAAGCTGAAACTCTGCCAGTATACTGGGTCTAATATGATTCATTGAACAAATATATATAGAATGAATCAGGATAAAGATTATGCCAATAAAGGAAACAAATACATTCATGGACGATCACTTGAGTGTGCCAGTCATACAATCTTTGATCATGCACCATTCATTTATTAGGCTAACAACAAGATCATATAACACTGAAACAAAAAGGTAAGGTCTGTCTTACCCATATGTGACATATGGCTCCACCTTTTGCAGCACTTCTAACATACCATCAGTAGCCCTGACAAAGACACCACTGAAAATTCTCCTCAATCTAAGGTTGTAGAGAATCTTCTTAGTCTTAGGGTGCATGTCACTTGTGCTGAAATAAACAGCAGGGTCAGAATGGAAAACAACTGAAGGATATTAGGAAAACAGCTGTGAAATGTTAACCTACCCTTGTATGCGTATAATAAAAAGCAACTTAGATTTTGGCTTCCCGATCACTTTTTTCGACCTTTTCCCTCTTTGTTTCATTCGGACAAGGTCCAATTCCTATGCAGAAAATACATGTTAGTAAATTATTCATAACAGACTGTAACAGACAAAAGCAGACATATAATACTTGAATATTACAAAAACAACAAAGAGAACTGTCCAACAGTTTATCTATCTATGGTGAACATGCCACCTGCATCAAATAACTAGAAACAGACCTACTATGAGAACACTCACACAGCAGCCAGTGTGTGCACAATGTCATCAATTTAAACACGATTTAACAATTCAACTGGTAAATTTTTATTCTTTTCATCTGGGCGTTTCGCGGTGCAATTGGGAGGTTTTTTGGAGCTGAATCTGTTGAAAGCTATTTCGGATCAAAAACTAACTCGGGATTGATTCCTCCAAGAATAATTGGATTGAAAAGCACCTTTACTGAATAGCATTTTTTAGGCTATAGAAGGTGATTCTCGAGAAAGCACTTCAAACCCAATTCAACGAAAACATTTCCAATTCCCGAACAAACCCTCTCTCAAACAACACTAAACGATACGGTATAGAAACCTTCACTGAGATTCAATGAAACCTTAAGTAGCAGTAAACGGATAGCCAAGCAAACGACAATGAAACGAAACAAACAATATAAATAATCAAATTAAATTTTACCTGGTCCCTAAACTGTTTGATAAATTGCTCGGGTCTTTTGATATCCTCAACTTTGCTCTTCTTGTTCTTCTGTCCATGGCCATACTTTCCCAATTCCAACTGGGCTTTCCTCGTCAGCGCCAAAGCCTCGGTGCTTTTTCTTTTCTTCAGCACCGTTTCCGCCACAAAAGCTAACGGTTGCTGTGCCGCTTCTTCCGCCATATCGCTTGCAGAGAAAAGAAAGAATAGAAGAAGGGAAGAGAGAAGGGTTTGTATGAGAAAATGCAACTCAAGTGAAGGGAAAAGACAGCGGCGGCCAATTCCTCTGTAGGGTTGTGTGTGTTAGCAGAACTAAGAAAAAAATAAACCCGGTTCGTTTGGAAGTTATTTTGAGATTGGCTTGTAGATCGGCCATCCGGTTTAAATTCAAGCATAAACCATTTGATTTTTGAATTTATATTGTAAAAGCGCTTTAAAATAAAAAATATTAATCATTTATTTTTTAATTTAACATTTCAATTAATTATCTTAAGTATGGAAAGTTCTATGATGTCGTAATTACGGCATCAATACCATAATTATTATGAAATATTAGATTAAATTAACGATTCACAATAATTAAAAATAATAAAATTTTTTAATTAATTTATATCTAACCAGTTATAAGACGGTTAAGTACTTTTTAAAAATAAAATTTTACCGGTGTAAATTTAGAAAAAAAAAGGATTTACCTTTTAAAGAAATAAAAAAATAGAAAGAGAAAACTTCCGTTCATATCTTTTCGTTAATCCCTAATTAACGAATTCCTAAAGAAACCTCTTGATACGTCTGTAGATTGCAGACAATCTTGAGTTGATTTTTTGTCTTGATTTTCTATCTTCTTCGAATTGCTGAGTCTCTACCATCGCTGCCTCTATCTTGGTTTGGTCATCATCACTTGTGCAAGGTAAGTTTAATCCTCTATCTCGTTCGACTTGCTAAGCATTTTAGTTTTCTTTTATGGTCATAATTTGTTCACGGCATTGAATCTTAGAATTAAAAAGTCACTGCAAAGTGTTTGGATTTTCATAGTTTTCTTTCATGGTCATAAATTTCGCATTTGTTCACATAATTAAGAAGTTCCTATGCAAAGTGTTTGGGTTTGCTTAACATCAATGGTTTGTTAAAGATCACACATACATTCTTCTTTCTCTTTTACATGGGAATTGAATGGGGATTTCCTCTTAAGTCTTTAATACTCGCTTATTTGAAGATCCTGTTCTTGAAAATTTATTCTGATACTATCTTTTTTTCTCCGTTATTGGCTGCAAGCTTTATTTTCTGATATTATAATTTGATTTGAAACTAAATTTATAATGCTTATTGAGAAAGGTGTAGACCATAAGAACAGTTTCTAAATGTTGTTCTGCATCAAGCATTCAATTATCATTGTTATTCACTTCTTGATCACTGAGTTATGAATAAAAGATTTTAGGTTTGATATGCTTTTGTTTTTTAGCAAATTTTCTATTGTATTTGGGATGATTTGCTACGGTTTTTGGTTAAATTTTTCTTGTGTTTTGGCTGTTGTTTCTGGGTAAATTGGTTGTTATTTTTCAGTTCATTTTTCTGATGTTTGTAGATAAATTTATTGCCCTTTTTTGTTTATATTTTCTACTATTTCCAGATAATTTTTTTTGGTGTTTTGAGCTTCATTTACTGCTGGTTCTAGGTTAAATATTTTGTTGTTTTAGGGTAAATATACTGTTGTTTGTGAGTGAATTTTTTTGCTATTTTTGGATAAATTTTCTACTGTATTTGTAATGAATTGCTGCCATTTTTGGTTAAATTTTCTACTATTTCTAGGTACATTAGCTACTATTTTTCATTTTTTTTGTTGTTTTTAGATAAATTTACTAGTGTTTTTTAGTTATATTTTCCGTTATTTCTAGGTAAATTTTTTTGGTGTTTTGGGCTTCATTCGCTGCTGGTTCTGGGTTAAATATTTTATTGTTTCTGTGTAAATATACTGCTATTCGTCATTTAAATTTTCTGCTATTTTTGGATAAATTTTCTATTGTATTTGGGATGAATTGCTGTCATTTTTTATTAATTTTTTTTGGTGTTTTGTGCTTTATTTGCTGCTGGTTCTGGGTTAAATATTTTGTAATTTTTGCGTAAATATATTGTTGTTTGTCAGTTAAATTTTTTGCTGTTTTTGGATAAATTTTCTGTTATATTTGAGATAAATTGCCACAATTTTTTATTAAATTTTTCTAGTATTTTGGGCTTCATTTGGTATTGTTTTTAGGTTAGATTTTCTATTATTTTTGGGTAAATTGGCTATTGTTTTTTAGTTAAATTTTCTATTGTTTTAAGGTAAATTTAATGTTGTTTTTAGGTTATATTTTCTACTGCTTCCAAATAATTTTTTCTGATGTTTTGAGTTTCATTTGGTGTTGTTTTTAGTTAAATATTTTACTATTTCTGGGTAAATATACTATTGTATTTTGATAAATTTAATGTGTTGTATTTGGGATGATTTGCTGCCATTTTTTGTTAATTTTTCTAGCATTTGGGCTTTATTTGTTGCTGTTTATATGTTAAAGTTTTTACTGCTTCTGGATAAATTGGTTGCTGTTTTTAGTTAAATTATTTGTTGTATTTGGGATGATTTGCTACTGTTTTTCAGTTTATTTTTTTGTTGTTTTTAGATAAACTTACTGCTGTTTTTTAGTTATATTTTTTGTTATTTTACAAGATCCAAAACTTGTGATATTTGCCATTTCTTTTGGTCTTAATGCCTTCATGTACAGGTTCTTATAAACTAAAATGGTTGAAAATGTAGATGAGGGTAACAAGAATGATTTCAAGAAAAACAATAATGTGAGCTAGGAAAATGAAATTTTAAGCAAAAATCAGTCTTTCATTGAGTATTTGTAAGTCTTCTTACATTAAATATTATGTGTTTGACTGTTGGTAAATTTATGAATATTTATTAAAGTCAAGCACTAATGTGACAATACACTGATTTTTTTTTCAAAATATTTAATTGACTGTAGCAAACAAGAAGCAAAATTATTACGGGAACAAGGAAAAAAAAGTGGTGAGTGTAGGTGCAATAATCAATTTCCATTAAATTGGGGATGTGTTACAAGAAATAACTTATTGTCATTTTTTAAAAATTTTTTTAGGATAGAATTAACCCAAGGAAATGTTTCAAAAATTTGAGTGAAGAAGAGAAGGCTAAATTTAGAATGGTTGGTAGTGATATAGCACAGAATACAAACAAAGAATATGATTTTGTGAAGGGAACTCAGAAAGCCATGGAAACTAGATGCGCTTCATATCGTTTTGTAAAACTACTAGCAAAATTATCAGAAAATTAAAAAAAAGTTGCTGTGGAGTTGGGATTTGAAAGCCTTCTGCACATAAAATGTGGTCGACTAAAACGAGATTTATGTTCATGGTTGGTTCAAAATTTTGATCCATTTACTTCATGTATTTTTTTACATGGTAAGAGTATTAATCTATCACTTCGAGATTTTGAGTACATTATGGGAATAAAAGATGGTGGAGTCGACATTGATGTAGATCTTGGTATTGATGACATAGATAAATTAAAGGATGAATATTGTGATGACAATGGCTACCTTAAGCTGAAAACTTTAGAGTCAAAATTGCTGAATCAAAGGGAGGTGAATAATGACTTTAAAAGAAGCTTTGTTTTGTTTGCTATAGCTACAGTTATTTTTCCTAAATCGGGGTTGAATTTAGCCCCTTTTTACTTATTTTTTTTTTAAGATACCAATGCCATAAATAAAAAAAATTAGGCAACAAGGGCTTTTAAAAGGCTAGTTGAGGGCATACAAAATTTTAAGGCAGGACAACAAAAAGTTGTTAATGGTTGTGTATTATTTTTGGAGGTAATAATTTTTTTAAATTATTTCAACATTTTTAATGTGTTCTTTTCTTTTTGGTTTATTTTGATCATTTTGTTAATATGGCAGCTTTTTTACATGTATTCTATATCATTTGCACGAAAATGTACTAATAAATCTTTGAATCCAATAACAACATGGACAAATCGATATGTAACTAACTTCCTGAGTTTTGTTAAGAAAAACAGTGGTTATAGGAGCTCAAAGGTATGACATCTACTTTTTATTAATTAAATATTAATGTATCATATTGAAATGACATGTATTTAATAGTATGTGGTATTTATTAGGTTAATTTGTGAGAAATTCATCCTCAACAAAACACTGCCCAAGAAACATTTGATGGAACGAGTTGGAAGAATGAAGAATGCATACATAATTGTCAACATCAGAAGGAATTATCACTTGTTCGAAAAGATATTGCATGTATGGCATTGGAGCTTGATGGTTTAAATCATTCAAGGGTAACTTGATGCATCAAATGCAACAAGTAATGGAAATCATTAAAGAGAACTTAAACCAAAAACAAGTTGAGTAGCAAAAGGAGAATAATGGCACTGCTGTTGGAATTATTTCTCTTTCCCGAAAGCAACAAAAATACAACGAATCAAGCCATGAAATTGTAAATTTTGATGAGCTAATTAAGAGAGCCAAAGAAAGGGCAAATGGAGATGATAAGAAGAAATTATTGGATGAGGAGAATGTTGAAGAGAAACATGATGAGACAATTTTGTTGAGTGAGTCAGACCTAAATGAAGGAAAGCGTAAGTAAATTTTCTACATTGCAGCTATAGAGGTATTTAGCAATAAACTATGATCTTCTTTTTTTCACAAGTAAAACATAATATTGCATAGATGAATATTAAGCTATAAAACATAATTTTTGTAGGATAATGGCCGAAATGAGGATTGTTCTATTGAAGACGAGTCATCAAACCAATTTAGTGTATTTGAGGTTAGATTTGCGCTTCTGGAAGCGAAAGCCTAGTCCATACCAAAAGTCCCCTTATGATCAATTTCCCAAAAGACAAAGTTAACAATTTTTTTTTCATGATTCAATCACTCTACTAAATTCATTTTCAGAGAAAGATATGAAGTTGCTACAATATATATTTCAAGGAGCACTACCTATGAAGTAATTGGATTTTCTCATGATCCACTTTCCATATGTTATTATTTTTTCATTAACATTGTTATAGTTTTAATTCTATTTTTGGATTTTTAATACAATGAGCATATTGTTGATGGAATTAGATTTTTTTTGTCTCTCGTTAAGAGATATTTTCTTTGGCTCCTAACACTTGGATCATTAACACAGTAAGCATACTTTCCTTATATTTAGTTTAATCATTGAATTTATTTATTTTCTTTCTAAGCATTTTAGTCTTCTTGTTTAATGGCACCATTCGTAGGTCATAGATTGTTTCGTCAACTACTTGACAAACAAAGAACGTGCAAAAATGATCCTAGAAATGCGTAATTAGTATTTGCCCACCATATTTTCGGTAAGTTGTAAATGTTAGATTGTGAATTTGTTTACTGACAGTTGACTCTATATGTTGATAATATACTACTTTTGTTTTTATTTTATGCGTTTTGCAGCAAAAAAATTGTGGCAAACATGACCTACAAAAAAAAAATCAAGCATCTAAGACTTTGTCAAAAATCATAATATTCGAAATAAATACATGAAAGAACTTGCAGTATGTGAAAACGTAAGAAATTAAATGAAAAATTATGATAAATCATGGTATTGTTTAAGACATTTAATGGTAATTATTAAAAAATATGCATTTGTCATGTAGTTCTACGTTCTTATAAATGATGGCTCTGCACATTGGTATCTGGTGGTGTTTGATGGTTTTCGAAACCAGCAAAAATAAATACCTAGTCTAAATAAATTATGTATAGTAATTGAGCAGGATCATGTCCACAGAGATCCGTAATTATTTAAATCCTTTTAAAATGTAAAATGCAAAATGGGGGGATTGTTGACAATAATAAAAATCAAATTAAAATAATAAGAATGCAAATTCAAATTGGGGAAAAGCTCTGGTTGAAGGAATTAACTCAGTTTGATTCGACTATTGATCATTGATTCAAATATAAATCATTACTACTTATGAATAGACCGGTTATATCTACTGAGACCCTCTAATAGTCAATCTCTCTTTAACTAATCGATAACCAATGTAGGACCGTTGGCTATTTAATTAATTCCCTAATCAATAGACAACCCTATATGCGATTATAAGATTTAATCAATTGACAACCTGAAAAACCAGAGAGACCCAAATCTTAATTAACAAACGCATACGATGGTTCATTTAAATTAGAATGTTTATTCTCATAACACAACGCACTACTATGCTATTTGTCACAAACATTAAAATCTTCATACGATGAATCTTTCAATTGACAATAGATTAAGTTGATAATTAAATAGTGGTCAATTATCTAAACAACAAACATAATCATGACAATAATTCAGAGAATTAACAAATACCCAAAAAGTAATAAAATAATTAAAGCATAAGAAAGATCTCACAGTAGTGACAAATCAAAGCTTCATTAACCTCCAACCAGAATAATAGGTTTAGTTCTTTATATAGAGAAGAAAAAAATTTAGATCTAGGATTTTTTTCTTTTCAAAAATCTCCTCATTTTCACAATAGATTCCTCCCTTAAATACTCTCTTTCTCTTCTCCTCTAGAGTTCTTTTTAAAATAAAATACTAATATCTGAAATATTAAATTCGTAATCACAAAAATAACCAAAAATACAAAACACGTTAAACTAAAAACTGCATGTCCGTAGTTGACAGCACGCGCCCACGCCTTATCAACAAAGTTCTTGTGACGCTCATAATTTCTCCAAGAAAACAATCATCCTCAAACATCATCTTGCAGCTCAATTTTAGTACCAATCAATAGAATTGCACCTATAAAAATAAAACACAAGTGAATCACTATTATTAAGTGCAAAACATCGATATTAAGGGAGTAAATAATACAAAACTAGTGCATAAATTGCACTCTAACAGTGTTGATTGTTAAAATGCAAATCGTTGAAATTTGGGACTTTTTACCTAGTCATAGTTCAAATTCACATCTAAAGGAAATTGTTAGAGTAATTGTAAATGAAGCTTGCATTTCACCTGTATTATTACCAATAAATGCAAATATATGCTGACTACTACCATCATGATCATAGTTACAGGGACTTTGACTTTTTGGGAAAATTTCATTCATGTTGGGATTTTTTTAGTTTTAAAATTTTATATCCAGATATGTCCCAGTACAACCAAATGGAACTGACTGTAGTTTGTTTGTGATCAAGTTCATTGAAACACAATGTGATTTGTTATCTATGAAACATATATGTGACATTAATTTTATATTATGGTGATTTAAACTTTTACAATGCGTGATGACTACGTTTCTCTTTTTTTTTTCTCGTACTATATTTAGTATAACTCAACAATAGAAAGATATCGTGTTGCACTCCACCTTGTCAACGGAGATACAAATAAAGTGAGAGATAGTATCACATATAAGGTTGAAGAATTTCATGGTTCGCACAAGAATAATCTTCTACCGAACAAAGTGACGAACGAAGTAAATGGTCACAAGAATTTGAAGAATAAAAAGTAGAGTCCAAAAGCTTACAGCATGTTAAAAGTAGTTCCCTTTAACTATGTCTTTCTTGCTTTTTGTTGCTCCTATTACATTTCATGGTTTGTATTAGTTATTTATTAATTATTGCAATTATAATTGTTGTTTACATAAAATTAATTAAAAACAATTTGCAATTTGCAATTGCCTACCAAATTAAAAACGTAGTTCTTACCTATTGTTGTGTCAGTTACTTGGCTGTTGGTCAAAGAAACATTGTGTTTTATGTAATTTAATGATCACCTATTTTGACAATTTTCAATTCAGACTTGTTTCATTCACTTATTTGTTCAATAGGAATTTTGTTTTCTATATTGTTGAGCAAAAGATGTACTAAAATATTTTCTAAAGTTGCTCTTTTATTTCATCTGGGAACTCAATAAATTGGACGTATATAGCAAGCATTTTGAAATTAGCCATAGATTTGGTGATGTCACTTGCTGGTATTTTGTGTAAGAGTCGTGTTTGACTTATTGTTTCATTCTTTTGGATTGGTTTACTCGCGTTTTGGTGGAATTTTTATTTTTTGTTATGCAATTTTATGATAATGTATTTTGATATTTTATAGTTTAGGTTTGTTGCAGTCACTTATTTGTTCAATAAGAATTAACGTCTCTTCTATATTATTGAGCAAGGGGAAAGTCAAGGATATAATGAAATATTTTTTTAACTTGTGTTTTATTTCATCTGGGAAGTCAATAAATTGGACGTGCATGATATGACTTATTGAGATAATGTAATAATAAGAGTTGTGTTTGTCTAATTGTTTTATCCTTTTGGTTCGTTTTTAATGAGGGTGGTTTTAATTTGTATTGTCCACATTAACAGGTCTCTTGCATGCTGAGCAATTACGGATTTGACGGATCAAGGATCAACCGCTTTCATCTCTACACCTGCCAATTAGTATTTTTAGAAGTTGCAAACTAATTTTGATATAGTTATTATTCTGATGAATGATTTATTATCTATTTTTTTTCAATATAATAATTTTGTTTCCATATTTTTATAGAAATTGCTAAAATATCTATGTTTAGTTAAGCCATTTTTCTAAGGAAATTGCATGGTTTATGTCACGAAAGAGGTTTTATTCTACAAATAAGACATCATACTGAGTAGTTTTTTCAAAATTACAATCATGACAGTAATCCAATTATTTAGAAAAAGAAAATTACTTTCTCTATTTGTTATTTAAACTAAATTTTGTTTGAGTAAAAAAACTAGTCATTGTCGTATGTGGAGAAGGAAAAAGAAAAAGAAAGCAGTTAATCACTGAAATAAGGGTTTAGCCACGTTAGAATGGTAGCGCCACTATAAATTTTCGTAAAATCTGATTCTATTCATTTTTATTTAAACATTGCTTCAAAGATTAAGTTAATTTGCATCTTCATCCTTAAGCACATTTTAATCAGTGCCTTACACAATTTAATTTAATTTGTTTATTCTATGTTGCATTAGCATCACAACACCCCCTTTGTATTGTTTTGAGATTGAATAATTGTCATGTTTAATTTAGAACCTTACACTTTAAAAAAAAAATTGTAACCCCAATATCTCTATTACAAAAGTATTAAAATAAAACTACTCTTATTTTTATTATATTATCTATTTCAAATAATCTTATCTTACGGGGCGCGTTTAGTTTATTACTATTTGTTGTATTAGTATATATTGTATTTTTCTCACATTAGGTTGCATTAAACTATAATTCAATAAAAGTAAGAAAAATAGTGTAAAAGTGTTAAATGAAATTTGATAGTGGATTAAAAAATACCTTGATATTTAAAAAATTTTAATTAAAAGGGACCGTAAGGTTTAAATTCATAATCATTGTAAATGTGTTACTATCACTCAAATCTCATACGATCTAAAGTTATAAATGCACAAAAAAGATTTTCAAAGACTTCCAAAAGATTGCCAATAGTCTAACTCTCTAATTTATTTTGCATAGGATATGGGTCGGCTCAACTAAGCTAAATTAATGTTGAAAAAAGAAGCGACTTAATATTGAATAGGTCAATTGGTCTTTAAAATTGTAAGAATTACAAAACTTTAAAAAATGACATAAAACTCATAAATTAACAGTAATTGTAAATTAAACAAACAAATTGTAATCCACACATAGGATAACTTGAGAGAAAATTAAGTAAATTAATGTTAGATTTGAAAATTGGTCTCAAAATTAGAAGAAATAAAAAAACTTAAACAAAACAACATAGAGCTCATAAAATCACATTAAGTATGACATGAAACTAAAAAATTATAAATCATACATAGGACTAGAAACATGACATAAAACTCGTAAACTGACATTAAGTGTGAAATAAAATAAAAAATTTGTAAACTACACATAAAACAAGTAAATTGATGAGAAAACGCATAAATTAATGTTGGAATTGTAAATTGCAAGAAGAACTTGTAAACAAAATAAAAACTTAGAAAAATGACATAAAACTTATAAATTGACATTAAGTGTGAAATAAAATAGAAAATTTGTAAACAATACATAAAATTAGTAAATTATTGGAAAAAGGGCAAATTAATGTTGGAGTTGTAAATTGTAAGAAAAACTTGTGAACAAAACAAAAACTTAAAAAAGTAATATAAAACTTATAAATTGACATTAAGTGTGAAATAAAATAAAAAATTTGTAAACCATACATAAAACTAGTAAATTGATGGAAAAACGGGTAAATTAATGTTGGAGTTATAAATTGCAAGAAGAACTTATAAACAAAACAAAAACTTAGAAAAATGAGATAGAACTTGTAAATTGACATTAAGTGTGAAATAAAATAGAAAATTTGTAAACAATACATAAAATTAGTAAATTATTGGAAAAAGGGCAAATTAATGTT
This sequence comes from Citrus glauca, assembly GCA_029633175.1. Taxonomy (NCBI): domain Eukaryota; kingdom Viridiplantae; phylum Streptophyta; class Magnoliopsida; order Sapindales; family Rutaceae; genus Citrus; species Citrus glauca. Next base: position 16,871,797 of record JAQOOD010000007.1, read on the forward strand.
GGAGTTGTAAATTGTAAGAAAAACTTGTGAACAAAACAAAAACTTAAAAAAGTAATATAAAACTTATAAATTGACATTAAGTGTGAAATAAAATAAAAAATTTGTAAACCATACATAAAACTAGTAAATTGATGGAAAAACGGGTAAATTAATGTTGGAGTTATAAATTGCAAGAAGAACTTATAAACAAAACAAAAACTTAGAAAAATGAGATAGAATTTGTAAATTGACATTAAGTGTGAAATGAAACAAAAAATTTGTAAACGACATATAAAATTAGTAAATTGATGGAAAATTGGTAAATTGATGTGTTGGAGTTGAAAATTGTAAGAAGAACTTGTAAACAAAACAAAAACTTAGAAAATGACATAGAACTTGTAAATTGATATTAAGTGTGAAATGAAACAAAAAATTTGTAAACGACACATAACATTAGTAAATTAATGGAAAAATGGTAAATTAATGTTTGAGTTGTAAATTGCGAGAAGAACTTGTAAAAAAATAAAAACCTAGAAAAATGACATAGAACTTGTAAATTGACATTTAATGTAAAATAAAACAAAACATTTGTAAATTATACATAAAACTAGTAAATTGATGGAAAAGCAGGTAAATTAATGATGGAGTTGTAAATTGTAAGAAGAACTTGTAAACAAAATAAAAATTTAGAAAAATGACATAGAACTTGTAAATTGAAATTAAGTGTGAAATAAAAAAAACGACTTGCAAACGATACATAAAATTAATAAATTGATGAAAAAATTGGTAAATTAATGTTGGAGTTGTAAACTGTAAGAAGAACTTATAAAAAAACAAAAATATAAAAAAATGACATAGAATTTGTAAATTGACATTAAGTATGAAATAAAAAAAACTTGTAAATGATACATAAAATTAATAAATTGATGAAAAAATGAGTAAATTAATGTTGGAGTTGTAAATTGTAAGAAAACTTGTAAACAAAATATAGAAAAATAACATAGAACATGTAAATTGACATTAAGTGTGAAATAAAAATGTAAATTAATGTTGAAGTTTTAAATGGCAATAAGAACGTGTAAATGGCAATAAGAACGTGTAAATAAACAAAAATTTAGAACAATGACATAGAACTTGTAAATTTACATTAAGTGTGAAATGAAACTTATAAAATAAAAAAAGCGTAAATTAATGTTGGAGTTGTAAATAGTAATAAGAACTTGTAAACAAAATAAAAATTTAGAAAAATGACATAGAACTTGTAAGTTGACATTAAGTGTGAAATGAAACAAAAAAATTTGTAAACCATATATAAAACTAGTAAATTGATAAAAAAAAAGTAAATTAATGTTGGAGTTGTAAATTACAAGAAAAACTTGTAAACAAAACAAAAACTTTGAAAAATGATATAAAACTTGTAAATTGACATTAAGTGTGAAATAAAACAAAAAAATAAGTAAATCACATATAAAACTAGTAAATTAATGAAAAAATTGGTAAATTGATGATGAAATTGTAAATTGTATGAAAAACTTGTAAACTAAACAAAAATTTATAAATGTTGCATAAACCAGTAAATCAACATTAACTTGTAAATGTTGAATAAAACTTGTAAATCACACATAAGATTAGTAAATATAACTTGAAACTTAAGTAAATTACTTGCTACTTAGGTAACATGTTACCTATTTATTTAAAATTAATGATGAAGATTTTTTATTCAAATCTAATGGTTCACATCAATTACAGCATCAATACCGTAAATTTAATTACGGTATTATAAAATGATCCCTTAAATATCAATTTTACATTAAACCCCTCCACATTTCAATCCCCAATTAAACATATGCTGTAAGACTTTAAACGATAATCTCTTACTTTTACAACAATTATTGACACCCAAAACAACAAATAGACTTGAATTGAGAGAGTATCGTTAAAAGTTTGATAAATTTAAATTTTTTTATTTAAGTTTTTAAAAATATAACATGAATTCCGGACTCATATATTAATACGACATCAATACAATAAATTAATTTTTCAATAAGAAATGATAGGACTTTTTAATGTCATATCAATCATGATATAAATTTTATATGGCAACTTTATAAACTTATCAAAATTATTCTTCCAATAAATGTTATTTTAAAATAATTAAATAAAAAATAAGTATAATTTTTTTTACATAGTTTTGTACGTTCTCATCAAACAAAATATTTGCAAGAAATTTTGATTATTTATATATAATTTCACATTTATATCCAGAAGATCTATTGCGTGTGTTGAAAAATAGTACTAAAGTGTTTTTTTAAACAAGATTTGTATGCATATTCTTGTTATCTATATATTTTTTTTCTTTCTTCTCAAATTATTTTTCTTTTCAACTAGTGGTATAGTTTTTCTTTAATTAAAATAAATACGAAAATGTTTGATATATTGGAGGGAACCATAACATTTCTTCTAATTATTTTTTCATTACTTGCGGTTAATTGAATGATGAAGCACTAACGATTGATAAAGACTCGCATAGTAAAGCTTTAATAATTTATATAGTAGTAAATTACAAAACAAAAGCTTTAATAATTTATATAGTACTAAATTACAAAACAAACAATGACAAAATAGTACAGCAATATTATGAGAAATGATGAAAAATATGAGTGCGTGTACTTAATCTATTTTCTCGACGAAGAGATTATTTGTTACCTAATACCAAATAAAATCAATTAAATTTAATATAAGATTAACAACACTTGCAATATTTCAGTTTATCAACAATTTGGAATTTTGGATACAAAGAAAAAGACAAAACAAGCCCTAAACATAACAATAGACCATCCTTTATCATCTTGCATTAATCCCTTAAAATTTTAAAAATATTTTCTTACTTACATAACTTAAGAGTTGTACCTAATAATTTAAAAGTGTTTAATAAGTCAATTATATTTAACTTCTTGGAGAATTGAGACTACTCTAAATTAATATAAATTAAATTATTGTGTTAACTTAACAACATCCATTTTGGAAAGATTATTTTACAACAAAAAGAAAATTATTTCACGGTGAACCACGAACAGGATCCAATTCGATCACATTTCACGCTATATTTGTGTTGTACCTTAGTCAAAAAGCATGCCCCACGGTGAATTAGACAGGACAATTCCGCCACAGAGGTCCACCTAGTGGTTAAGAAAAATGAGATCATAACCACAGGATTAAATTCGTCCCTGGCGAATGAATTGGCGATTACGCAAAACGCAATCGACCGCTTTTCAAAAGTGGAAAACAAAATTAAAAAAAAAAAAAAACAAATTGACCATTTTTTGGTCATTTTGCCGGTGTGAGCAGCCAATCTGTCCTCGTCTCCAAACAAACGTTATTATATTTAATCAACCAACGTATACGAAAGAAATTGATTAAAATCACGCAATTGAATTGAAGATCAATTTTGAATTTCATTTTTGGTTGACAGATTGATCTGGATTTGGTTTCAGCGATGGATGTGCCTAGCTCATGGGACGCTTTGCGCAAACAGGTCCAGTTTCTTCTTAATTTTGCTTTTTTAATTTATTTTTCTTTTTCATATTTGATTTGTTATATGAAAATTTGGTGTTACTGTAACTAATTCTCAACCCTTTGCTCTGTTGAATTGATAGTTTCTCGGTTAGATCTTAGGTTCATTGGTTGGATTGCGAATGGATCTGATTAGATTGTTTTTAACTGTTGGATTTCGAATTACTGAGACTTTGAATAGCTTTATATTGGCCGATTATTGTTCACGCTAATTCAATCATATGATTAGATTGAATTTCTTTATGAAGTAGAGGTATGTATTTAGCTAATTAATGTAGGATTACTCCAGTTGGTGATGTGGAACTTGGGTGATTCACGATAATCAAACGCAAGATCTTTTAATCTCTCCCCTCTTTGCTTTTGATGTCTTCGTGGTAGGTGGTGGCTGAAGTGGTATTTCATACATTTGTAATAATGTGACTCATCAAGTGTCTATTTTATTGTCTGCCTTGCGCTTACACTAGAGAAGGATAGTGGGTTGGATCAACTTGTACTGGGATGCTTTCTTTAAGGATGTGGAACTTGGACTGTTCCCACTGGAATTTTGTCTTTACAGAGAACTTCCTGAAATTTTGAATTTTGTACATTTTGGATGGCATGAAGCTTAGTATTTTGGTGGAAGGCTTATAAAAGTCATATGATATTTACTGTCTCAAATCTTAATTGGTTGTATGATTCTTTTGGCTATAACCTTTTAGCATGTCAATTGTCAAAGAATGTGGTGTTATTTAATAAGGACTGATTAAAATAAGGATTTGATGGTTTATATTCGGAGGTACTAACATCTTATCATATTTCAGGTGGTCCATTAAAACTTTATAAATTTCTTGGTAGAGACTGTTGTCTCTGAAGTTCTTCTACTGATTTAGCTCTTACCTTCTATTTCAATTTTGAATTGGTTGACGAAATATATATATTAACCTGTTAGATTTGTGCTTTGTTAGAAATATATATATTAACCTGTTATTTTCAATTGCAGGCGAGAAAGCTGGAAGCACAGTTGGATGAGCAGATGCATTCCTATCGTAAGTTGGTTTCCTCTAAGGGTTCTACTAAGGTTGACGCCGCAGAGAATGATCTTGAATCTGGGATAGATTGGTTGCTGAAACAGCTACAACAAGTAAATGTACAAATGCAAGATTGGGTATCGTCAGGAGGATCGGAAATGGTTTCACATACTTTGACTCGTCATCAGGAAATTCTTCAAGATCTTACTCAGGTATCATGGCTTCTTACTTAATGTCCTAAAGGTTTAGTGAGCTTGATTGACATTTTGTTGTTTGAATTCTTTTCCCTTAAGTCCCAATCTAAAAAGTTTCTGTAATATTGTTAGTTGCTTCAGTGTAATACGTCGTTCACGTATCGCAGCGGCTACTGGCCTAGCACTTCATTACCATTTTATCTTGTTCTCACATGGCATATGTATTCAATGTTCAGTCTTTAGGAACAGTTAAGTTGTTTTCCATTTTTTATTTAGCGCTGATGTGTGTTTGACAAAATGATGCATTTTTGACATTTAGCCCTATTTTGCTTTCACTTTCTCACATATTTACTTCCATAATTTCACAATATTTGTGCATAGTCTGGTTTGTAGTTGTGCAATCTGTCCATTCCCGTTCATTAACTAGCCTACAAGATCTGCTCTTTCCATATGTCTATTTCTTGTTGTCCATCTTCATTCTTATTGACGGATTTAAAACTGACTATTGATAAACAATAATATTCCATTCGGAACTCACTGTTTACTGATTCTGTAAAGTTTGTTTCAGACTTGAGGTCAGCTGGAGCCTTGTCTAAAATGACCTTCTTTTTGATAGTCCATTTGCTTTGAATTATTAGATCTCTGATCAGATACCAACTTCTTGTTAGACATGATTGAAGTGCAGGAGTTTTATCGTCTCCGCTCCAGCCTTAAAGCTAAGCAAGAGCATGCTTCGCTACTTGAGGACTTTAGGGAGTTTGATCGGACCAGGTTAGATTTAGAAGATGGTGTTGGTTCTCCAGAGCAAGCTTTACTTAAAGAACACGCGTCTATTAATCGAAGTACAGGACAGGTATGTGATGGTATAAATAATACTTCTTTTTGGTAAATTTGGGAATGCCATTTTAGTTAGTTTCTTTTTGACATAATTCTTATGACTCCTGTGAATTCAAAATGTTCATGCTTGTAAAATAACAATGCGCTTTTAGAGCCATGGTCATTGCTTGTTGTGGAGAACCTTTGGAGCTTACTGGCGATATTAGTTATTGTAAAGTTAATACAGTGATTGCTGAAGAGAATTTTAGGCCCAAAGAAAACGTTCTTATTTTGGCATCTCATACTTAATAGAAGGGTAAATAAAAATTTATATCAAATATTTATTGGACTCAATAGTGTAGTTACAAACACCAGCTCCTATAATGAAGATCAACATGGTAAGAAAAGAAGGTGCAGGGTAATAGAATTGGAATATTAGTTATAGTTACTGGAAATATAGAATGTCTTTCGGTAGCAAAACGTTAATTCTTTTTTTTTTTTCTCTCTCTTCTTTTGGTTGTTTGTTGTTGTAATCCTAATAGGAGAATATATTGAGATACTGAAGTTTAAAAAAGGAAAAATAAATTTGTAGATGGTGCAAGGCAGGGATGGATGCAGCACATGACCAGTGGGTGCTCAAGCCCCCACTGGCCAAAAAAAAAAAAAAAACTAAAAAATAAAAGAGAAAAATATTTTAATTTTCTAATTAATCTCCATAAAATTTAAACTTTAACTTTTAAGAAATATAAAAACCTATATTTTAATTAAAAGTAATGATAGTCCACCACCCAAAATATATTTTATTCTAAAAAATATGGTTAATTCTTCCAGTTTATATAATAGTAGTAGAACGAACGTTTTCAGTAATAAAACTCATGAAGAATCATCTTTGGAATCGGATGGGATAAGTGATAGTTTGGTTGTTTATATAGGAAACAATAAATTTAATAATATTGATAATGAGTCTATTGCATAACATTTTTAAAATATAAAAATACGTAGAGACCAATTATAAATGTATTAGCAAATATTTTATATATTCAAAATTTTAGTTTTTATATTTTGCTATTATCTAATTTAGCCCCCGGTAAATTATTTTTTTAGATCCACCACTAGTGCAAGGGACGATTAATTAGTGTGTGGGGGGGGGGGGGGAAGAGATAGAGAGTGGGGGGGAAACAAGGCTTTTGGCTTGATTTTCGGAAAGAGTAAAGAGGAAGAGTTTTAAAAACAAAGTCTAACTACACAAAATCACAAATTAGTTGGGTTTAAAGATTTTAGATAAAAGATAAGTCATAAATATCGATGTTTATATCCTAATTTTAGCTAATAAAATTTCAATTAGATAGGAAAGATCAATATATAATTAAATGCATATTATATGAGGCCTTAGGCAAGTGCCCAAGTTGCCTACCTATTGACCTGTCCTGAGTTAATGATTTGATATATATGGAAAGTTATCATGTAGAAGGACACTAGCATACATAGATTATTGGATCTTGTGAAGTTATGTTCGTGTTGGTATTGAAGATTTGGGCTAGGGTTGCACAGACTTCAGCTGTAATGGCCTGCACTCCCTTGTAAATGCTCACCTATTTTTCTTTCCAAGAATGAGTGAAGCAAGTGATTTTCATTTTTCCTTTTGCTTGAGTAAGCAAAACAGTTAAATTCTTAAATCTTTCTAGAGAGTTTAACTCTGCAAGTTGAACAAAAATATGGATAGTTTTGTTCCACTATCTCTATACTTAAATTCTGGTTATTATGTGTGTTCGAAGTAGAAAATTCTTTTTCATGCTAAACCATTGTGCATTTTGTTCTTAATGGGAAAAGGCAGCCAACTGTTGCCTGTTGTTTTAAAACTCCCTTTACCATAGGTGGGATTATGTTCAAATTTGTTACTTTGAATGACGGGATTTAGATGTCTAGTTTAGTTTGAAGTTGCTTAATGCTGTTTGAAAATGTTCTTCTAGCTTATTCAAATTCTTCAGTATGTCCAATTTTTTTGTGAACTTCTGACTGTAAAGGCAATAATAGATGGTGTTATTTTGAGTTCATCCGACAGTTTCAGTTGACTGGAAGCTTTATCGTGTCTTTACTCTCTCATCATCTTGCATTGTGCATTGTATAACCTTCTTCTAGCAGTGTTTTTATGAATTTCACACTATCTACATTGAACAAAAATGAATTTTACTTCAGGAAATCAGTACTGGTGCTGGTGCACTCTTTGGAAGCTGATGTTAACTTCTGATGTGTAATGTCACATAGGACCAGTGCTTTAGTTTTGAGTGAACATTCACATCTTATTTTTGTATAACAGTCCATGCCTCTTTGTTTGCTAGAAGTGGATTGCATAGCATCTCCATTTCTTTTTCCATTGCATATGCTTCTTCCATGGCGGTTTTGCGGATATGGGCTTTGAGATGTATTACAATCCTTTGGCTCTATAATTCTTTACCTATTCTTGGCGTTGGATATAACTTGATCTAGTGGATCGAAGTTCTATGACCATTTGTAACTTAGTCTTTAATGAGGGATGGCAATCTGACATTTGCAATGCTGTAACCAATTTTAACCTTACTGTAAGCATGTGGGTTCTGACTAAACCGGTATATTTTTCATTCAGTAGTTTAAAAAATATGTATGAAGAAAGATAGCCATCCAAGCTGGAAGTTTATATTTTCTTCGAAAAGTTAATATATGCTTGGCATCAGAAGTGCTGTGTGGATGGCGTAAGTTTCGATTTTTAATCACATGCAACACTTACCCTGCATGTTAAGCTTAAAAATTATTTAAGGACCAGTGTGCTTGGTGGATTTTGGGCTGAATAGAAGGTTATTAAGGTTTACAAGAATAGCATGTTTTCAGATGCATGAAATTTTAATATATTACAGTTGGTACAATCGAGTGGCCTTTTTGCAATGTAATCTTTTTGGCATTCATTGTTAGAGAAACATAAAAAAATATTTATTTTCTTCTGGAAATATTAGAGAAAGTGTGGATTTCATTCATCTAACTTTATTTTGCTTCTATAATGAATTGTTTCCAGATTTAAAAGATGCCTATGATGTAGTTTTCATCTGGAGCTTTTGCAAGAGCAATGTTGGTGGTAGCTTAGACCATTTCATTTTGCAGGACTTCTTATTAATTATTAGATAAACAAATGAAGTCTTGTGTTTCTGTAATTAAATCAGTTACTCTGCATATTAAAATGGTTGACCTAAAAGAAACTTTCTCTATAGATACGTATTTTTTGGGATATTATTTTTCTAAAGGATGTTAAAGAAGGAAGCGTGAATTGTTTCTAATTTTTAGCTATAACTTTTCACTAAAGTTTGCGCTTATTGTGGTGCTGCAGATGGATTCTGTGATTTCTCAAGCTCAAGCAACTCTCGGTGCTCTGGTCTTTCAACGTTCAACATTTGGGGGCATCAATTCAAAGCTCAGCAATGTTAGCAGTCGACTCCCATCGGTATGAATACCCGTTATTGTGGTACCTTTATTATTTTCAACATTTGCTACAGGTATTTACTGTATAGAGCTTTTATAGTTTGCCTGAGAAAGAAATTCTTTTTTGTTCTGCAGTACCTTGATTTTTAAGTAAGAGTTAAAATGCTTAACGGATTGATAGCAGAGAAATTAAGTGCAAGTTTGGGATTGTGGTGGAGTCCGAAGTTATGTTCAAATTGTCTAATTATTTTACCAAACATAACTGATTTTAGTTGCTCTTTTGGATCCAATAAGTAGCAATCATCAAATAAGTGATCATCAAACATAATTTGAAAGTAGATTCTCTAAGAAGTGATTGATCGACAATCCACGACAATCCCAAACACGCATTGAGTATCTACAAGAGATGATAGTAAATGACTAAAGCAAAATGGTGATTTAGTTAAAACTCTTAAAGTGGATTTGATGATTGCAATAGAAGAAGGAATATGCAAGTGTTTTAGTAAATAATGTTGAAATCAGTCAGAGGACAAGCAAAGAACACAATGGAGTGTTATCATAGGACAAAAGCATCCTTGACATTACATTTTTACTAGGTTGAGTTGTTTTTTCTGTATTTATTGATATCCCGCTTCAACGCAATGCTGCAGGTAAATCAAATCCTCTCATCAATAAAGAGGAAAAAGTCTATGGACACTATCATACTTGCCCTTGTAGCATCTGCATGCACATTTCTGATTTTTATCTACTGGGTGACCAAGTGAGAATGTGTTGATAATCATCGTGTTTCTGATCTTCGGTTAATGGAGGGCCATGGTTCACGTGTTGTTCCATGGTGAAATGTTTCGGGTTGGTGGGAGTTTATGTCCTTCTGTGTAGCCGCACAGAATGTCCAGGAAAAGGCCAGCACAATAGGTGTATAGATACATTCTTTTTTTTATGGCTTCGGCGCATACCTCAGATTCTATGTCTATTTGTTTGTTGTAAACTAGGGATCGCTCCTGTTCTAATTTCTTGAAAAAAGATACAGAAGAATGTAATACGAGGCGAAATTGTTACGAATGGCTGAGACTGAAAATGTTCTTTTAACTTGGTCTTCGAGAGCTGTCCGTGTATCTTCTTTTTCATTTTGTGGGTTGTTTTTACAAGATATCATTATTCAAAGGACTGTTCTGGAAAATAGAATTTTTATAGACCTCGTCTACTGAACTAAGAGAAGGGTCCATCAGGGTTCTAATCTTGAGATGGGTAGTGGTTAAAAAAATTAAATTGGATTTTGCCGATCTTCTACTGAAAGAAAAAAAATGAAAAAAAATAACTATCCCAAGGGGTTTCCCACTTTGAGTCAATTCATACTTATATAACATAAATATTTGACAATAACTATTTGACCCATAGATACTTGGAATTATTTAATCCTAAGTCAAACATTTAATTCTTAGCAGCCATATCTTTCATGTGGTATCTAAACATGATTGTGCTTGTGCACAGAAGAGGAATATATGCAAGTTCTGATGATAAATTTTAGGAGGAGGCGAATATCAATTGAGATAGTGATGCAAAAGACTTTATGGCTTTTATCTTGAAACAAGTTCCAATCTGCGGACAACATGATACAGACGGACAGAGGAATCTAATAACACGATTTGGGGTCCAATTTGATTAGACAAAGCAAAGGCAAACGCAACAAAGGAATCTCGTTAGCTTTAGTAATTTCTCTCTCACCAATAGACAAAGCAGATAATCTCAAACATGGTAAGTGCTTTCACAATCAATGACATCGGTCCCTTTTTATCTTCTGTTTTATCAACTTAAAGTTCGACTTTTGATGCTTATCTCAAAAGACCTGATGAGAATTGAGACCATGTTGCGAACAATGCCGATGAATAATAATTCATGATAAAGTTTGCGATGAACAAGCACTATGGGAGGCAACTAAGGGGCCTCTCCACATCAACTTCCCCATCTACTTGTCGGCCACTTGTCGCCGTCCCCAGGTGCTTCGTCACCACAAGACGACAAAACGACACGTGGGAACGTCCCATTGGGTTTTAATTTTGGACCCCATTATGTGCACCCACAACCCATGTACGAGAAAGGGCATGCACGTAAGCACATTTTTATTAAAGAGTAATGATATAGTCATAAATTTTTATATAAATTTATTTTGTACAAACTGATATGATATGATAAGATTGGTTGAATTAAATATCACTTAACCTATATAATTTATTTTTATTATTTTATATTTATATTTAACCAATGAACTAATATCACATTAATTTATATAAAAATTTATAACTGTATCATTACTCTTTATTAAATGAAAAAATGGCGCTTGATCAACTTTACTTTTCATTTTCACGTACAAAAGTAGATTTCTTCGGTCATCCACATTAGATGAACAATTTGTGGGCTTAAACCTAAACAAGGATTTTTGTCTTTTTGAGGTTGTCACTTTGAATGGTTTGAAAATTGATTCAACAATTATCCTTACATTGTGTGCATGTTCTTCAGTGTGTGTGTACGTACGTGATTGTCAAGATAGTGATTTATGTTTTTTTTAATCACATTATTATTATTATTATTATTATTATTATTATTATTATTATTATTATTATTATTATTATTATTATTATTATTATTATTATTATCATTATCATCGCTTCATCCTTTTTATCATTTCAGTACCTATTTAGGGCTATCATTGTCCTAGGCTCAAGTTAGCTAGGTAGCAAGTTAATGTGTTACTTTCATAGTGGCCATGGCCAACCCCACCACAGTTGGCATTAATCGGCAATATTTGATTCCCCGTGCCTTATCAACTGAAACCTCGGACAGCATAATGTAAACTGCTGCCTTCACATATTTGTCTTCAAAATTGGCATTTGATCTAATACACACCTTCAATGTGGACATGTTGAAATGATTGAGCTTTACATTATTATGAGCATAATTGATTCTTTTTTCAACTTGCAACTCCAAAGTCAATAATTCTCTCAACACAAACAATGTAATTAGTTAATGGACCCCTTATGAAATTTGATAGATAAAAATAATGTCAAGTTTATACCATTTACACATGGGGCATTGAGAATAATTGGAATTTGTTTAAAAATATTAGATGATTATATGGGTCATAAAATTAAATACCTAAATTATTATGGTACAGTAGTACTTTGTTAGGATAATTTGATCATTATGGCACAATAGTACTTTGTTAAGATAATTTCATCATTTTAGATTTTTAAGGTAAAATAATTAAATTAAATCTATCTTTTTTACTTCTCTACTTCAACCCTACCTATTAATAGGAGGAAAAATAAAGTCCTAAAACATCAACTTCTTATTAGTGGTAGGATCCTCACTTGTTCTACCTCACCTTTCAAGTTCTGTCATTGACTACTGGACAAAAATTCCCACTGATAACTCAGTTTATCTTTAAACAATTTTAGTGGTGCAAAATGGTCGGAGATCTAAGATTCTAAGTAAAAATAAATAAATGAATGAGTAATTGTCTAAACTTATTCTTTATTCCAATATTCTTTAAAAATAATATAATTTTTTTTTTCTTTCTATAATTACATTACTGAAGTGAGCGGGTTTCCACAACTTGTGGGCCGAAGCCGAGTCAAAACAAATCTGTATCCCACTTTCGCAACTTAAATGTAGATGGTTTAGACTTTGGCCCCTAAAGTATTTCAACTTTGATGTTTTCCCCCCAACAGGGCACAGATTACCGTCCTTGCAAAGCAGTATTATTGCCCACCATGTGTTCTCTACAAGGAAGTGTTCAAAGCGTTTTGTTGCGCAATTAAATACAATCACTTCAACAATTTAAAAACACTTTTGCAATATTAAAATTCATTCCCTAATGCAGCACTCATATAAGTTTTTATATACAAATTCTTTATTTCTTTTGTGTACAAATTGATATAAGAAAAAAATTTGACATGTGTACCAATAAAAACTAACTAATTTTTATGTTCAAGGGATATTTTTGGGATTTATTCTTCAACAATGTATTAATGTTTTAACGCTAAGGATGGAATGAAGTACTAAAAGATTATAAGAGACCCAAATGGTTAAAAGAATTTTACAATTTATATATATATATATTTTAGAGAGGGTATCCTTAATTTGTTAAATTGAGGATACTAATAAAAAAAATTTTAATACACTAACATATACAAAAAATACAATTTTTGGTATATTAAAATATGTTAATTTTTATTTTAATAACATTTTCACTTTAAAAAATAAAAATATCCTCATTAGATAGGAGCTCTCCCTCTCTCTCTCTCTCTCTCTCTCTATATATATATATATATAATGGTTTTCGATTAGGTGCACGACTACGTAAATGGGGGTTTATCAATGATGGAATTGTGTTATAGAACCTATAGATCGTCCAGTAAACACCCCCCATGTCTCCAATCACTTAATCTTATGAAATTTTCTTTTAATTCAGCTCTTTCTGCATGGAAGCTACTAGAAAACATGCCCTAGTTATATATATCAAATTTTCATAATCTTTTGTTTACTTGATGCATGAATGCGTCTTAATTAAAACATATGTGAAATATCAATTTGTTTTGTTTTGTTTGGTTTATGCTTTTACAAGCTCGTATTAATTAAACCTGCTGCGATTAAACAAATAGAAAATGATGGGTGATTAAGATAATCTTCCATTAAGGCATTACTTTAATCATTAATCAACAAATCATAAGATAAAAAAAAGGAAAAAAAAAAAATATATATATATATATATATAATTTTTTTATTTCAATCCATCAAATCATATGTCCATTCCATTTATATTAATTCCAATCATACGCCTTCAAAACAATTTAATTAAACCACTTGTCAAAATATTGTAGACTGATGGCTAACATGCACGTACGGAAACAATTAACAAGTTTGATTAATAAATATTTTAATGTTTCAAAGTTTGATTAAGTGGGAAAATAATATGATCCTGCCCCATGTGAGAATGACTTTTAAGGTTTTATATTCCCTCTGCTATTTGCAACCTTTGCAACCTTTGCTTAATCCATAATGATAAGTTGATTTAATGTTAGTTTGAAAATGCTTATCTTATCAATAGTTTAAAAACAATTCCTAACAGGCCAGAAAGTCAAAAAGACTGTTCGATTGAATTAACTATTTTATTATAAATTTAAAAGGGAGAAAAAATAAAAGAGGGAGAGATTGTTAGTTTCCTTTATTAAAATCAATATATATCACTTACCTCTTTACTGTTTTTATAATAGTCAATAACCCAATAATCAATAACTCTCGTGGCAACATAATATTATAGTTTTTTTTCAAATACACTTTTATTTATATTTACTATAAATTAAATAAAATATATGGGTGAAAATTAAAATTAAAATTTAAAAATTAAAAATAAGAAATATATGTTTCAGTATGAATAAAAAATTAATAATACTATACTTTTCTTGTACTTTTGTTAGTTTTCATATATTTATCTTATAATAAATATATATTTTATATGCTGAAGATAAATTATCAAGCAAATAACTCATTTAACCTACTTTTCCTTTAATTTTTTTTTTATTTAGGGGAATTTTTGAATATTATGAAAACAATAGGGGTAAGCAGTACATATTAATTTCAGTAATGAGAAATTGGTAATCTCTCAAAAAAAAAAAGGATGAAGAAGAAAAGGAATTCCTATCTTGAAAATATTAAAAAAAACAATGGAGAATAACGCTTAAATCTTTGATGTCTCTTAATTTACCATTTGGGTATTTAACTTATTATCCAATAATAACATTTTTTTAATAATACATGTGCATACATTATAATAATATGCCATTAAAAGGTCATGCTTATCTTTCGACAATAAAGGTTGAACGTTAAAATTATAATCTTAAGGACATAATGGGTATTAAGAAGAAATATGGTAGGAACCGAAATAATAACAGTGAGAAACATTGAGGGACCTAACTAAAATAATATGAGATTGAATACACATATTATAGATCAAATATAATTGATTAAGAATAATGACAAAAGAATCCTACACACACACACTCTCTCTCTCTCTCTCAAATAAAAATAATTTCAATGCTCACTTATAATTATATTTCAAAGTTAAGCTTACTAGGTAGTGTGTATTGTGTAATCCCTAACCCTTTTCCAAATCCGCTGCCGACAAAAGTTAATCTTTGCTTGTCATTTTCGATTCCAATCAAAATAGGAAAATAATCCTAAAAGAGAAAAAGCAAAATATTCAATTGATAGAAAGATAGTTCTCACTGATCTATCAATTGTCAATGAATTAATTTTGAAGGAAATATAAATATTAAAAAATAAAAAAAAAGGTGGGAAGAGAAAGAGTAAAGATCCTATTAAAAGTGATCATCAAAATGATTATTTCTGCTAGAATTATTTAACAGATTCTCATAGGTATCCAAACAAAGAGGGATCTGATTGAAGAACAAATTAAAATTCATATATTGAACATAAAATTATGATTTTATAATTTTTTTTGGGAAATGTGGAAGTTTACCCAATATCTATAATGATAAATTCAACTATATGTACGCCGCCTAAATCTTGCTATTTACACCCAGATTTACAGCTATGGGTTCTCTTTGGAGAAAAAAAATATCATTTAGTTTTTATATTTTGATTTAAACATCGTTTAGTTACTATATTTAAAAAAAATCTTAAAATACTCTTATTCTTAATATTTTATACTCTTACCCTTACTCTTTCCTTCCTTATTATTGCTATAATATTCTTGACTTTAATTCATTTCAATATTCTTGATATTAATGAATTTATCTATTGAAAAGTTAATTAAAAACGAAACTATAATTATTTATTAGTAAATTAACTAACAAATATCAATCTAGAAGAACTTGTATTTTTTGTTCCCTTACAACAATCTTACTAATTATTATTTATAGATAAATTAATACTAGTCAACTTTAAGCAATGTCCAATACTCATACAACAATCTTACTAATTTACAAAATTAATCCTAAAATAAATAATAACAAAAAAATTTCACTAATTTTATTTTACTTTTAAGGTTGGTTTGATAAATTAATATTATAAGGACATTATTATAAAAGTAAAGAAAAAGTAAAGGTAAGAGTTTAACATATTTAATAACAAGAGTGTCTTTAGATACTTTTTAAATATAAAAATTAAACAACCACTAAAATATAAGAACACAAACATTTTAAGATATTTTGCACTTCTATGTTTCTTACTTTGGAGTTAGGAATTGAATGATATAGTCTTGAAGTGATTTTTCGTTAATACATATCCCCTACTTCAACAAAATAAACAGATAAATAAATAATGCTTGGTGACTAACTTCATCAATTATATGATGACATCGAACATGCGACATATTATGTGACTTATTATTAATAGTGTTGAAACTATACATCCACTTGATAAATATAATAATGTCGCTCACCATAATATGAATAACATCATCCACTAGATTATATAAAAAAAAAATTCACAATTTAAGTATTTTTTGTAATATTTAAAATAAGATTGTTCCATTAAATCATTTGGACTCATACAAACAGTAAGAATTTTATACAGAGAAAGCACACTCCTGCCAAGACAAACAAATTGCTGGTTAACAATAATCATAGTCAATAAAACTCTCGATAAGAATAATATTTTCTTAAGACCCAATTTTTCTTCGCAAAGCAATAGTCTGAACTGTGAACTTATTAAAAGAGCATCACCTTGTGACTAGTGAAAAAAATAGTTTTTGTCATGTTCTTTTGAAAGTGAAAAGGGACCAAGAATTTTCTTTAAGAAAATTACATCACATCTTAATTAAAATTGAGTTCTTAAGCACATTCGACTAAAGGAAAGTTCGTAGTCTATTGCAAAACTGGTTATAGAATTACTTTGATCTTTTGAAATTAATTATTAAAATGTCAAAAAATAAGGTTATGATTTCAACATCAATCAACTCCTATTAGAAAGCTTATTAGTTCATGAATAATCTAAAGAGGCGAAATTTAATTTTGCGGTTCATATCTCAGATTGAACATGTGGTCGATAAAATTCGTAACGTGGAAGCTATATATCTGTGGCACTTGAAAATCGAAAAATTTATATGAAACGATTTTTTTTTCTTTTATTGTTATGAAGTTCACATATGAATGAGATTAAAGTTGATGGAGATGTGCTTATGCATGTGATTGAGTATATATAATTGATGATCCAAAACATTTAATTGTCATGAAGCTGATTAATTAATTGGACCCACTACTAGTTAAATCTCAACTTGATTGATGATCCAAACACTTCAATCAACATTAATTATTTCTCCATTTTTTCATCAATCTCCATCACTGGCCATATGATCAGATGATTGACCATAATTTTTGTATGCATCTAACTGTATTTATACACCTAAAAAGTACATAGTATGATCAACGGGGAAAAAAAAGAAAAAAAAATGATTGCTCCGTTCTTTCAAAGCTTCTTGAACAAAATATCTTGAGGATCATGAATCATCATAATACACTCACTATAACAAAGGTTCATGTAGATTATATAAATTATATGATCCACATAATTTCTTTTTCTTTTTTTTTTATTAAACAAATTTAATGTTTCAATCCACTTATATTTACTGTCAGAATTTTATGTGAATAGTTGATATAGATAACTCTATCATGATGCAACCCAAATAAATAGACACATGTCAAATCTACCACAAAATATCTCCTTTCTCATACACATTCAGGAACTTAAACACATTCCCACGCACATGTATGAAGGTAGTTTATCACCTATATCTGTTATCATATAAAAATACAAATCAATTCATTAATTCGAGATTTTTTTTTCTTAACAAGTGCCTTTAGAACACATGTCATACTTAACAACATTCCGGTTAAATGGTATGTACAGTTTTGACAAAGTCTGTGCTTATAGACTGAATAAGATATTGCAAGCCTAAAAAGGATAAAATGATTTTTTTTTTTCTGCAAATCCTTTGTTAGAGTTTAGAGAACTTTACAAAAACCACAAACTTTTTTCTAGTACACAAGTCCATTCTAGCCAAAATAATTCTGGAACCCACAAAAGCAAGAAGATTATTTTATGTTGGATTTCATTATAAAGCTACAAGTAGCCCTAAATTTAATCAAAAAAGGTCCAAGAAAACGTAAAAGAGACAACAGTGGGAAAACAAAAATGAAAAACGGAAAAAGAAAATTGAGTAAACGAAAAATATGCAATGGGGCATATTGCAAAAGAAAGGATGTATACATAATCATGTGTGTTTCCTCATGAGTTTCAATCAAAGTGTTGGATTACACACATACAGTAAAAGCACTACAGTCTCTCTCTCAAAGTGTCTTAATCTGTAAGTCTTGAAATATTAAGACTTTGTAACTGTAAAATAGTTGAAAAAAAAAATTGAATAGTATCTATACAAGAACCCTCATCACTATTTATTACTTTTGTCATTATAACATTTCACCCTCTCTTGCTTTTAAACCTAAACACAATCAACCCTAAAGGAAAAAAAGTTCATTTGCTCTTTAGCGTATTCATATTCATCACATATGGAGCCTCCAAAATCAGAGCCTTCTGAAACTTCAAGCTTCATCTCAGTTTCAAATGCTGCTCATTCATGCATAATCAAACCCTCAGAAAAAGAAGGCCAAAAAGTACAACGACAAAACACAAACCCTGCTCTTGTATTGGATCTAAGCCTCTCTAACAAGGATTCAAATCGTGGGTCGAAGCCGGAACTCAATCTCATAGACTGCTTCAAGAATACTGATTCTTCCCAAGATTCATTGGAGAACAGTGATATTCATCGTCAAGGTAATGAAACCGAGCCTAGAGTATTTTCATGCAACTATTGTCAAAGAAAATTTTATAGCTCACAAGCACTTGGGGGTCACCAAAATGCACATAAAAGAGAAAGAACCCTAGCCAAAAGAGGCCAAAGAATTGGTACGCCATCTTCGTCGTCGTCTTTGGCTTTTGGTCATCATCATAACCCTAACTCATACACACATAGATCATACCCTAGTTTGGCTTCTCTGCCTCTGCATGGCTCTTTTAATAGATCACTTGGGATTCAAGTTCATTCTATGATTCACAAGCCATCTTTTATACCATCAACAATCAATTCTTCATATTCTTACAGCCAAAATGGGTGGCCTAGGCAACCTATTGATCAACAACCAGCAATTGGGAAGCTTTCTCAAGAGAATTTTCAAGCAAATGCAGCAGCTGGATCATCATCAATTAATGGTGTTTCAAAATTTGAGAATATTAAAAAATTTTCTCCAGTAACCGAAGGAAACATTGGAGGCTATTGGTGTGATTTTGTTAGCCCTTTCAAGACAAAACAAGATGATTTGCAAAAACTGGACCTGTCCCTCAAGCTCTAATAATTCAGTTCTATCTTGTCTTCTTCTTCTTTTTTTTCTTTTCTTTTTTTTAACAATTTAGTTCAATATTCTTTTCTGTAATAGTTTTCAGTTTAACTTTTTGTACATAATTTTAGGTCACAGAAGACTTTGAGAGATTTTGCTTTAAATGCTTAAGTTTGCTTAATTCTATAGGTTTGATGTGGAAACTTTTGAAATTTAATGCTATTAAGCGGCTTGCTATTTCTTCGTTTGTCTAATATTTGTATATTTTTCTTCCATGATGCTTGTTGAAAGGTTAATGCTATTTAGCTGTCCATTTCCCATTGCTTTTAGCCGTTTAATTAAGATTGGTTTCACATTAAATAATTAATTACTTTGCAATTTCATGCCACTACATTTAGTTCTACTTTTTCAATACTTTTTCTTGATCATGATATATATGATTCAAATTTCAAATTCAAACAATATTACTCTATGCAAACTTTATTTAGTTGAAGAAAAATGATGAATTAAAGAATGCCAAATGCTTTTGATATTCAATGACATCAATCTATTTTGTTTGTCTCTTTAACACGGTCCACATATACACACATTTATGTACAATTTTTCTTTTTATTTTATTTTTATTTTTTGCATGTTTGTACTTGTCATTACATATCATGTGGTTAAGTATAAACGTAAGAGTACATGGTCCACTTAAATGTATATAAATTGGATGGTTGTGATTGTCTCTCAATGACAACATCTTTGACCCACTTGTTGTTGAAGAAATAGACCATCTCTACTAATTTCAAAAGCTTTGATCAAAAGATGGTGGGGAAAAATGAAATTGAAAGGGGTTGGTGTTGTTTTGGATAGTTATTATATGCCAAAGTGAGGCCAAATAATGACACTTTGCTATGCTATCACATCATTTTACTATATTTTATTGTATGGGTAAATCTTCATTTCCTTGATTTCATTGATTTCTTACCTAAGAAATCTCCTTCATTTGGGGGCCACCAAAATAGTGGGTCCAAATCAATGTGATGTAAACAAATTAGATCATGTTAATCATAATCCAACATGAGTTAATTTCCTAGAATCAAGATGTTAAAGCTACAAAATCTCATAATCATGACACTTAATTATCATGCAACTCTCACATTAACATGGGGATTTGATAGCTATTGGTGGCATAGGCAAGAAGAGCGGGGCCACAAAATGTTGAATTTGGAACGAGCAAACTGGGCTTTCGCCACGTGGCAGGTTTCGGTTGGACTGTCCATTTTCTTGTGTTGGACTGCCTTTATCCTTGTTTCATATTTTGCCACTAGAAAATTTTAGCAAAGCTTTGATTTTGCCTCTTGGTTAAGAAACAATTTAAAAGCAATGGTTAGAAAGTGATGCATGAAAATTGGAAAAATGTGGACGCTATCATTTTAATTGCTGAGATTAGGTGAAAATTTTCTAAGGAAAAGAAGAAGTGTTAAGTGGTCTTTTTATTCAAGATCTTATCATAATTAAAGACGAGATTTTTTGTCTTTATTTAATTAAAAATTAGGAATTGATACTTAAATATTTATTAAAAAATTATTAAAAAGATATCCCCAAATCTAATGTCCATCACTAATACACACATGAATTACGTGGAGGCAACCCAGCATAAAGCTTTCACCATCAAAGAATTTGTATTTATGAGAATCTGAAAGTTTAGCATTTGAAAAGATACTAATGACAAATGTCTTTAAAAAATTATAGAAATTAGACAAGAATGCTTTTTAAAGAAAGAAGAATGCTTTTCAAAGAAAGAACCTCAAAAAAAAAAAAAAAAGCCCTATTTAGAAAAAAAAAAATTATTTCAAACAAAACAACGAAAAGACACAAAAATGATTTTAATTATTTGAACGTAATTGTAACGATGCAAAAACAATCCTAATATATCCCACCTGAACCCGATACACAAGCAATTCAGTAACATCAGTAGCAGCTGTGAGGGAAATGAAAGCCAGACAAATATTAGATTCATACATTAACTTTGTAACTCTGCCGGCACAAGTAATTGGCTTTTTTAGCATATGTTAGACAAAATAAACATACAAGGTAAAGTCTCCATTTTACTGATGCAAATTAATTTCAAATAACCAATACAAGAAAGAATTCGGCAAAAATAAAGTCTATTTATTCTCAATGTAAGATTTGACAGCTTGCATCCATCTAACGAACTCAGTTTTATCTTTGTTTTTTAAGTATTCATGCAAAAAAGCAGTGAGTTGTTCGTTTATACCCCTTTCCTCCAGGAATTCATATAGTGAGTCTTGCAGCTCGTCGTCCAATTCCCTGTTACATGACAGATCAAAGACCAATCAGAGTCACTTCAAAATCTATAACATCAGGCACAAGCATCATAACCCATATTTTAAAGGTTTGAAAAACAAAGGAGGAATTAACTGGGAAGGAATACTCATTGAACCCTTCAACTAGCTTGCAACCACTATCATATGAAGGAAGTGCAAATCAACCACAGGCATCAAACACAGACAAGTGTTTTGGTTCCCAAATAAACTAGCAAGGGTAGATAACCAAAGTAGTTCTAATATGTAGCAAATGTAAATATTTTATCGCTCTAGTATAACTAGAAATTTTGTATTCTTTTTCTTACTCTAATTTCTACACAATCAGTAAAGTATGGAATGATAATCAGCATAAATCTTCATACTTGAATTCAGGGCCAACATATGGATCAGCAGACAGCTTATCATTCCCTCGGACGAATAGCTTTGTAATCTCTATGCTATCTGGCCAAGCTGAGCACATTATCTCCAAGACCTCCTCATCACCTTTGGAGATATTGACAATCAAGGTACTGTGAAGCTTGACATCTTCACCAACACCGGCTTTTG
Source organism: Citrus glauca (assembly GCA_029633175.1). NCBI lineage: Eukaryota > Viridiplantae > Streptophyta > Magnoliopsida > Sapindales > Rutaceae > Citrus > Citrus glauca. The sequence continues at coordinate 16,894,104 of JAQOOD010000007.1, forward strand.
AAACAGGAATGGATCCATCAAACATGGTAGCTTCAATTTTTATATCTTCATTTTCTCCAAATTTTCTTGTCAATCTAACCCACTGCTCCCCCGGTCGGTCATCTACTGTGAATGAATTAAATTTGGTAACGGGCTGCAGTTAAATATGGGTTAGAATAAAAAATTATAACTATGCAACCCCCCCCCCCCCCCCACCCCAAACAAAAAAAAAGGTTACTGATTGATTAAATAAAAAATGTTCAAGGGGAAAATTTTATAAGAAAAATGATAACGTCAGGCATTAAGAATCTTCACCCCAGACTAAAGATGCTAAGAAAACTCAGATGGAGAAGGGCAAATTTTACGTTCATTTACTGTCTATTTTGAAACACAAGGTCATATTCGTGAAGCTGTGTATTCGTATCAAAGCTGAGACAAACTCAGCCAAATGAAGGTTCTTGCTCTGCTAGCAACAGAATAATGCATGAGTGTCCATGTTAAAAATAGATAAACATAATGGGAACTTATGATTCATTCAAATGCTAAGAAAACCATGGAACAGAAAAGAATATCAGGCTTCAAACCTCAAGAATTATGTTCGCTTAGTTTCAAGCAATTATGTTCCATGCGAACTGTGCCAATTAGTTAGGATTGTATTTCAATTCCTTGCACCACAAAGCAAGGTCATTCCCTCACCTTCTTACCAACTTCTCAGAACCCAAAATATAGAACAGATTCAAGGGCTAACCCAAAAAGTGGGCCCAATGATAAGACCATTGATCAAGAGGTCGGATAATCAAATACCCTATAGCTACCAACTGGAAATCATATTCCACTAGGTTTGGCAGCTGTCCCCAATTCTAAACCCAGAGCACATGCTGAAGGACAACTACACACTATGTTTATTTATTTATTTATTTTTTTGAGCTCAACTACAATCTATGTTGGTAGTAAGTACATAAATTTTTTCCTTTTATAGGTAGAGGGGTGGGCAAAAGTGCAAGCCCAAACCAATTTTTTAACCCCCTACTCGGGTGGCCAGCCAAATAGCCAAATAAAGCTACTTAAAAACTACTCGGCCAAGACCTTGGTGGAAAAGGACTACCAACCTGTGTAGTAAGTATTTAATATGCCAAACTGTATGCTAAAAATTAGCTTTACGAGTTCACAATTCTTGTTCTCTATTGCGCAAGGTGACAAGAAATCTTCCATCAAAAAGCTGGTTTTTCCTCTTTCAAGGGGCTATCAGTGATGATGGGCAGGAGACATATGATTGGTAGCTCATGGTAGTCCTTGCTGCCAAAGTGGTTTTCCTTCTGCCTGATGATAGCTTAGGGTAGGGTAGGTGTAGTATCACAGCCACCATAAGGGGTGTTTACTCATTACAGATTACCCAAAAAGACAAAATGGAGCCTAACACTCCATTTCATTTGCCACTAAATCCTACACTCGCTCTCATCTCATTGTGATCGATTAAAAGAATATATGAATTCAACTATTCTCGAATACTTTGCTAATCATCCCAACTCTTTCAGCTTTAATTTCTGGCAGCTGATCCAGAAATGACCAATTCCAGTTCATAATCCCACTTCATTATTACTAAAGCTTTAAAAAATTTCACATTCCGGAAACAAATTTTTTCAAAAATTATACGTCCTTCTTAAGTTCTTATGAAATCAGAGATATGAAAACCTAAGCTCAGTCGATCAACATGCCCATTACACCTTTTATAAACACATTAACAGTTCCATTTCCACAACAACCTAAAAGGCAGATATGTAACACTCCGAAAAATTCCCATAAAAAAATTCAAAATTGAAAAAAAAAACGAATTTTTCATAGACCCCCATTACAAAATCCATCAAATTACATTTCTACTTGCTTGGAAAAATAATAATAAAGACTACAGAAAATACCTGTTTAGGCGATGAGCGCTCAAGATCATATTGGATTTCATTGCGGAGAAGTCTTAAAATGTTACCTTCAAAGGCGGACTTGCGCATTTCTGAAATGTAATTTCTTTTGGAGATTTGAGAAACTGGGTTCCTTAAATTGGATTTAAAGAGGGAAGGGTTTTGTTTTGTGCTGTTGAGTAACATTGATTTTGTGAGAAGTTGACATCTTTTCAAAGATCGTATTAGGCTCGCCATTTTGCAAGAGGAAGAGCGGGGGTGCAAATGATTGTTTAGGGTTTGGTCGAATGTGTTCTTTACGATGAATGGTTTGGGGTTTTAGAAATTTATTAAAAAAAATAACAATATTAATAAATAATAATAGGTTTGTGACATAAAATTTGGGATTTAAAATGGAACTTTAAAAATTGACATATAAAATTTGCACTGAATGTTTTTAGTTTTGCTTCAAAACTAACAAATTTTAAGTTTTGACTAATAATTTGCAAAAAGAGTTTTATATTTCTCATCAGATTAACCAAAATAATTTTAAAATTTATTAAAAAATCTTTAAAGTTTCGAAATTGGTTAAAAACTTTCTGGGTTTCATCTTTCTAAGTATGCAGCTCACTTCTTTCACCAACCCAAATAGATATTGGTAATTTATTAATTTAAACCCAACGTATCAGAATTTAGAAAACAAATTTAACAAGACAATAAGAGGAAGATGGATAAATGAACAGTGAGAATTCACAAGATCTGTGACAATAAATGCACGGTATAAATCTAGCTAGAATCATAATCTTCGGGAAAGTATAGGATCAAATCTCATCTGGATATTGACAGTGATCAAAACCAGAACAAAAGATCTGGAATCATATGATTTTAAACAACGCAAGCAGATACATACCAGCAAGAATCAACAAAAGTACCTATGCAATGCATGCATAGATGCACCTACAAACATTTTGACTTTGCACTATCAATGTTCCCTCTGCCATCCTGAATTATTCGTTCTTAAGCATTAACTAATCCCTCTGCAATGTATGCATAAAGCTTGGGGTGCCTAAAAGAGAGACAACAGTCTTATGAATCTCAGAGGTTTTTCTTATCTCTTCAAATCTTCAGAATGCACTTCCTTTTTGGTCTTTTCTGTTGTTGGCTCCCCAGATTTTGGCCGATTACCATGGTCTTTCGCTACAGAACTGCTTGATTCTGATGCACTTTGTGTGTCACTGGCTTCACTTTTTACTGGATGTTTCTTCTCCACAATTTCATTTACAGCCTCCTCTAGTTTACCCAGTCTCCTTTTCACTTCTAAAAGCTCTGGATTTGATTTAGCTTTTTCTTCAGCCTCCTTTAATTCCAACTCCTTTGCTTTCTCCTCTTCCTCTTGCTTCTTCTTATCCTCTACTGCCTTCTTCTGCTCTAGCTCCTGTGAAGATTTTTGAGAACATAAAGTCAATCATTGAACATTGAGAATATACGTAAGAGGGACAAATGCTAAGCTTTGTAATTATAACAAAAGGCAATGACATTTAGCTCCAAACGGTTGCTCCAACATTTAAAGGCTTACTTTCGGACATCCAGATCACAAAATGAGAGAAAATTAGTCATTAGATGTCATTACAAAAAACTTAGGGTAATCAAACGGTCATCTGACATTTGTTGTCCCGAATGCAAACTCCCAGTGAACCTGAGACGGCATAACCCAATTGATAGGTTTACATTTATCAGCATGAATGCTCATTATGGTATCACTAGCTTTTAAGTGTATCCTTTTTGCAATAAATTTAGGTATCTTTGGTCACGCTTTCACTGAAGTAAATCAACAATGCTTTTTCTTCCATGTGAAAGATACATATAATCTTCCTGACATATTATATGACTGGATTGACGAACTAAGTGTCTAACATGCTAGTCTCTGAACATGTCAATGGAAACTGAAGCATTGCTCAGTAATCACAACATAATGCATTAGAAAGACCAAAAAAAGATGTAGCTTAGTAAATATGCAGAAATGATATACGCTCCAATAAGCATCAACATGAATTTGAAAATAGAATGTTCAAAAATAGTTAAGAGACATGAGAAGACCTAGCAACAACAGAATGACAATGAGGACTTTGGTTTAAAGCATAATGTTGTAATATCAAACATGAAAACTGTGTTACCGCTTCCATTCTTCTCATCTCATAGCGAGCATATTGGGCCACCAAATATACAGCTGTTACACGAAACATCATCTCTTAGATAGCACCACCAAACCAAGAATCAATCTAAATACAAAATACAGTGTACTGTTAATCTAATGGACAAGAATACCCAATGAAGGCATGCATACAAAGAAGAGCTGTACCAGATGAAAATCGATCCTGACACAAAACAGAAAGGCATGTGAGCATACAACATTTTAACTCCTGAAATGAAGATACACCACCAGACTTGTGAAAACCACATTTACGCTTTCAAAGTATAAGGATCAGTACAACATGAACCACAGGCACATAGAAGCAAAGATGTTCGATAAAATGCCCAATAGAAACAGAACCACCAAAGACCTCAGCAATCACTCACCGAAAACCAAAATAGTACCCAAAAAAAAAATGAAACCCAATACAAGAATTGGAATATTGAGCGTGAAAGTAGGTGAGATGATACCCAAATTTCCTTTTCTTGGGAGGATCAGTAAAGAGTATTTTAGCAGCAGTGATGAAGTCGAGCTTGTCGAGTTGCTTGTAGGCGTCGTGGTAACTGCTCACATTTGACTCAATCCTGTCGCCATTGTCGTCAGTTTTGTTAGGGTTCTTGCAAAACGATCTTGTTTGAGCGAATCTCAATCGGAACCAGAAAGTGGCTCTGGCGCGAAACATGGGCTTTCAATTTTGGCTCTCAAGATGAGATTTTGAGTTTTAAGACTAGAGATTGCGTCATGTTACAAATGAAAAAAAAAAAAAATTAAACCGAGGTTTTATTTTTATATATTTTTTATAACATGACTATAAAATACAAAGTCGGGATTCGGAACTTGGCTCGAAGGCATGATACTTCAAAACCAACCAAAAAATCTTGATGTCGCGTATAAAAAAATAAGCATGAAAAGTTTGTCGAGATACAAAGGTCTCTTTGTTGCATTAACTAAAACTTATTTGTTATTCTTCATTTTTGTTACAACAATGTAGAGTTTAGCGACACTAGGAATGGACTTAACTATCAATTCTTGGCTAGAAATTTCTTTCACTTGATTCTCTTGGTAATCTATTATTCACTCCTTTGGTAGTGAAGAAAAAAGAAGTACAATATTTCCTACTTCTCTCAAACTCTCAAATAAGAGAAATAAATAAACTCAAAATATTCACAGATATTCACAATATAGTTTGGCGGATAAAGTATATGGCTATAAGGTGTCAAGGTACTTACAAAGTTCGAAAGTTAGTATAAAATACTAAAAGTTAGTATAAAATGATTCTAAATTGTCTAAATTGGTCCATGTGCGCTTAATTCATAACTGGATAAAAATAAGGGTGGCAAAATGAATAAACGAATCGAATTTGAATCGAATTGTAAACGAATCGGGTTACAATTCTACTGATTTGGATTTGATTTATTTATTAAACGAATTAAAATCTCAGTATTCGAATTCGATTCGTTTATTAAATAAATATTCGGTTTGATTTATTTAATTTGTCTAATAGAATTAGTAATCGAATCGAATCGAATCGAATTAGGATTCGTTTACAATTCATTTAGAAAAATATAATTAATAAACAAAATAAAATAAAATATAAAAAAACCACAAATTTAATATCCTACAACAAAATACAAATAACCTAACTATATTTTAGGATTAAATATACAGTCATCCAAATACCAAATCCTTAATAATACAAATAACCTTCAAATTTAAAAAAAAGTTCAATTAAATTTAAGGACAAAAAAGTAATTTAATTAAACAAATAATAAACGAATTTTAAACAAATCGACATGTATTAAATTCGTTTATGACCCATTTATTAAACGAATAAATGAATCAATATCTTCAAACCGGAATTTGATTTGTCTAATTAGTAAATCAAATCGAATTCATCAATTTATTAAATGAATCAAATTTTTTAAACCCAAAACCATTTAATTCGTATCGATCGAATAAACGAATCCTGACCCATATTATCACCCCTAGATAAAAATGTCATTTCATAGTTTCCTCTAATATTGATGCCAAAATAATGTCACTACAATTGAATAAAATTCATAAAAATTGGCTCATGCACACTTAAATGGCATTTTTTTGGTCAAATATTTAAATACACACGAATTAGTTTGCATATTATAAATAAAGCTGAATGTTTGAATCAAAATGATTTTTTTGGGTCTGGTAGTTAAAAATAAATATTAAATTACTTTTTAACTTAAAATATTTGAAAACTAATATCTTTATATTTGTATCCTTACAAATTATAAATACTAAACAAATAATAAATATTTCAAATAGTAGAAATAAGATAATATATCATTATCATATAAATAATGTTAGATTGAATATGACCCTTTAATATTATAAATTAATGTATTTTAATCAATTTTATTTTAGCTTGTGACGTTTTTATGTGAAAAATATTCATAAAAATTATAAAGATAAATAATACTAATTTGAATAAAATAAAAAGTTAAAAATAATGATAATCTACCACTATATCATCACAGATTATACAGATGGGTAATAATATTAATCAATAAATTTTATTTAGGTAAAAATGAAAATTAATTAAGTAAATAAAGATATTTTGAAGAATATATTTTAATGATGTTATTTAGACTTTTTAATTAAATAAAAAGCTAAAATTTTTAATTTAATAATTTAATGACTGAAGGTTTTATTAAATAAAAAAAGATTTAATGACTTATGTAATTAAAATAAATTGAATTAGGTCATTACAAAAACAAACAAGCAGTCCCTGAACCTATAACTTGTATATTAAAAGTTTGAATTTGACGCTTTTAAATTTTTATCATAAGCTTCGCCCCAGTCGAGACATCGTAATTAAAGTCGTCTTAAAATATCAACCTCAAAAGAAATGAAAATTTGGTGACATAGCACAAATCGATGCTTAGAAAATGTGCAATCAGCTTTATAAATTATATTTTTGACTGACTCAAAATAATTACTGCTAATGATTATTGATTAGTAATCTCCACCACACCTATTGCTAGTATTAGGACTCAGGAGGCCTTTGATTTGATAAAACTATATCAAATTAAAGGATCCTCTCATAATTTAAGTACTCTTAATTTTTTATAAATTTTGTGTCACATATATTTTTAATATTAGTAGATAATTAAAATTTAATTATTTTTTTTAATTTATTAATTATTAATTTTATTAACTTAATTTATTTAAATGAAGATCAGATGAGGAGAAGATCCTAATTTCAAATTAAATATTACTTAAAGAGTATGTTCAAAATATCACTTATTTATTTTTAAACTAATGAAAATAAAATGAAGACAAAGTTAAGCCTCATGATACCTCTATCATACCTCATAGTTAAAAGTGGAGTTAAAAGGCTTTTCTTCACATGTATAAAACATAAAAGTGTAATTAATTAATTTTTTTTTCCTCATTGTGACAAAAAGGCAATTATCAAACATAAATTCTAAAAAGTAATAGTAGGCATCGCAAATAAATATTTTAAAAGAAGAAAAAAATGACAGAGAAAGAAAAAAGCTTCTTGGAGTAATCTTATAATATTAAAAAGGAACGTATATGGACCCACCGGAAAAGCCCACCAAAAAGACACCGAGTGGACTCCAGGTTGACAAATATTTTCAATTGTTGGGTCCAAAGTTAGGTGACCAAACAAACTACCAAAAATTACAAGCTCCTTTTAATTTTAACTACTCCATTGAAAAGCTTTCAAACAAACAATGACCAAAATGATTGACAAAGCAGCCTTCGAAAATTTTGGAAAACATAATCATTAATTGAAAAATTAATAAAAAAATAGAAACTTTATGACTTTAGATGTATAGATGCATAGGCAATTATTTTCTTTTCAAAAAGTTGGGCTTAAAAAAAATAAATAAATTTATGTTTAAATCAGTCATAATATTAACAGAAGGATCATTCTGCAATACATTAATCTGATAAAATTATGGGATTGATTTGCAATATGAAAGTGGTAAACTTTACAAATTAATTATCAATTATGCATGCGATTACAATGAAAGTTGATTCAAAATTTATTATTGATTTTATGTTGTAGTAGTATTGTCTAGATTTACTTATTGGTACATTAACAATTTGCTTCGTAAATGCAAGAAACCTAAGAGTAAAAAGAAACAAATCATAATTGTGTGAGTTTTGTGTAATATTATTTGCATTTAAAATGTTAATTTAATTTGATTTGATCTAATAAGTTACGTAAATATTAAAATAATGTTAGAGATTCTAATTGATGTGACATTAAGTAATTTTATATTTATTATTCAATATATGAATAAAATATGAAGAATCAAAAGTTAAGTTAGTCTGGACAATAATTCGTCGAGTCGAAAACCTAGTTAATAGCTTGAGCCTGGAAACTCGAGAAATGCTAACCAATAGTCAGTTAGAGGAATAGCGGGATAGATTCTAACCCCAACTTAAGTAAAAATCTGAAATTTAGAATCCAAACCATTTTTCTTTATATAATACATAATTCCTTTTCCTTTTTTTAAACTAAATGTCTAAAAATTGTCTAACATCATCACGATACGCACGAGATTAAATTAGCAAGCTTAATTAATTATCACATGATCAAAAAATAACTCCTATTGTTTAATGTTAGAAATTATAAAATAATGAGACCGAAATTTGACCGTAACACCTCTGAGTGATCAATGAATTCACCGGTCTTTGTCATTCATTCACGTTTCTACAAATATAATAATCATCTCATCAATGCTCATTAATATTTTCCATAAAATATTTAACAATTTTATATACTCTTAATGGGATTCTTCAATAACTTCACTTGCGTTTCATCCAATTTGTAACAAATTATTTATTTATAGCAACATATATAACTGTTAAAAAAAAGGGACAGAGCACAATCGCATTGGAAATTTGAAGGAAATTTTTTCCATGGCCTCTAAATTCTCATCCTAAGAAACACACCTACACATGTAAGCCACCAAAATTAGAAAATATTTTGAAATTATCAAAACAATTGGAAACACAAGAAAAATAATATTTCACGAGTCAGAAAATCGTTTGCCCTAGATCTACATTGAAGTTGCAAACTTCAATTCTTCGAGTGAAGAGCAAGCAAATAATTTACAATAAAAATGACACTATATTAGAAGATGAATGACAACACAATCAAATGATATTTATTAATCTGTGCTATGCTAGTTAATAAAAAATGTTGAATAAAAAATATTATATGGCTCACAAAATTTATTTTTATTTTTCATATTTTCATTTAATTAATTATATTATACCATATCAATGTATATAAGAATATATATATGCGCATCATTACTCAAATTTATTTTATATTGTCATCTTATTATCCAACTCAAAAATTTATGAGTATCTTATCTTAAGGATACAACTTACAGGTGAGGGCTCACTCTTAACTAAAAAATTGTTGGCAGAATTTCACTTCTTTTAAATATAAAATTACTCAAATCTTTTATTATATTTTAACAGACACACATATAACCAAAAGTAAATTAAAAAAAATGCCCTTAGTGTAGGTCTATAGGTTCTTACCTCTCAATATCAAATTATTGTCCACAAATATCACCTATAAACAAGGAAGCATCAAGCATGCCTTTCAAGGGGTAAACCTAACCTTCACTTAGCAATAACTCATTTTAAACTAGGGTCAAACTCCATTCTTTATTTATATTCTAGTTTATTCTTCCAATAATCTAGTTAACTTAAACTTAACTAATTAATTAATTAACTAACTAAAAAAATAATCATCAGCAACTCATCTACTATTGGGGCCCTACCACCCTTGTGTGCAACATCCAATGATAATCATGATGATATATTCCTTTTCCTTTAAAAAAATCCAACACTAATCACCCATCATAATTTAATATGTAACCCCACAATGTATCATAATGACTCAAAACGTTGCTTTCTCCCATAAAAGAATTCAAAATCTTTCCTTATTACCTTAAGGGAAGAGGAAAAAGAAAAAGAAAAGCTCAAAAAATGAGTCCAAAATGGCATTCATGCAAATTTCAACCAAATTTAAGCCTTGATACCAATAACCCCACATATATAAAATGTCCGTAAAATAAAACATAGTCTAAATTAAAATTACCGATGTGGCACGATTTGCCGCCGGTGCTACAAATTAAAACAGAGGATTCTCATTCTCTTTATCGGATTCGATTATTTGAATTCATAATTAACCCCCCAAAAAAATAATTTTATTGTTATTAATTTATCCATCTTTTTCAGGGATGATTTGGTTGTTTTTAATGTTGAGTTGAAATTTGAAAACGACCCAAGTATCAGTTCTGTCACCAATTTTTTTTTCCATAAATATAGATATATAAATTATAGCATAAGTGTGGTACAAAGTTGATTTTTTTTTTTGAAAATATTAGAATGTTGTGTAGAAAAAATTCAAGCTTTGATGATAAAGGATCTGTGCCAGTGCATCTCAACGTGTATGATTTAACCCCTTTCAATGGCTATGCTTATTGGCTTGGTCTCGGCGTTTATCACTCTGGTGTTCAAGGTTTGTTTTTCCTTCTTCATTTTTGAAGTTCTTGTTAAATCTTTATCAGGGTTTGTATTCTAGATCTGATATTGAGCTTGTTAGATCACTCGTAGCTGTTTATAGAATTGTAGTAAATTTTTGTAGAGTTTATAGAATTATGGAGTTGGATCTGCAGATACTTTCAGTAAATTTACTCTCCTCTTTATTATAGTCTGTTTGGTTGATGGGAAGGTGCGAGAAAATGTAATGCGGTTCAAGATTTGAACTTCAGGTGCATTTCGTGATTTGGGTCTCTGGGCAGCAATCATTTCAAGTTTTGTGTGTGGTTTGTTTATTTATTTATTTTCTTTTCTGGGTAAACAGCTAAAAATTCTCAGTCTGCTGTTTGTGTAAATGTAGTTCATGGAGTAGAGTACGCATTTGGAGCTCATGAGTATCCGACCACTGGGATTTTTGAGGGAGAGCCAAAGCAGTGTGAGGGATTTACATTTAGGAAGTCGATTTTGATTGGCAAAACTGATATGGCGCCTGCGGAAGTGAGGACAGTGATGGAGGATCTAGCAGAAGAGTATAAAGGAAATGCTTATAATTTGATCACCAAGAATTGTAATCATTTTTGCAATGATGCTTGCATTAGGCTTACCGGAAATCCAATCCCCAGTTGGGTCAATCGCCTTGCCAGAATTGGTAAGGGCAAATTTCATGGCTAAATTTGTTGTTCTGGCAATTATATCATTTGATTGAATTTCCCAGTTTTGAGTAGCAGAAGAAAAGATAATCATAACTTAAATTCGCTTTTAACATTATTGCAATATTGCCGTGATTATTCTGTTAGTAAGATGGACTTGGATCAAGAATTAGGCCTATAAATTTTGTCAATGAAACTTTTTTTCTTGCATTTTCTTTGAAATTTATGGCGCTTAGGGATGTGTTCGACTGAGACAAAACTAGTATATGTTTTCTCATATATTTCAATTTCTGGGTTTGTTTATGATTCTCATTTTGACAAAATGCTTATTCCTTTTACAGGTTTTTTCTGCAATTGTGTTCTTCCGGCTACTTTAAATTCAACTAGAGTTCGGCATCACAGAATAGAAGGTAAGGCTGATGAAGGAGAGAAAAAGAAATTGACAAGTGAATCGAACAGGTTCACATCTTCAAACTCCTCGTCATCTTCCTCATCTTCCCCTTCTGGCACTCAAACTCGTGGTAGAAGTAGAACTAGAAGCCGGCGTGCTCTTGCTCCAGCTTCACCGTTGATCCTTGGTCCTTCATCATCCTGATGATCGAACTGTTCTTACAATGTCCCCTGTCCCCATTTTTTGAAGTTGCTTAATGGAAGTTGGCAATGCAAAAAGTTTTATATTATTTTCATTCTTTCTTGCGATTTTTTTCCCTTTTGAGACTAACATTTTGTTCAGAAACATTGCAGGAGTGCTGCAAAGATTGTACATGTTTGTGCTCTTTCTCTTTTGGCGGCGGTGTTGTGCGTCTGCAATATTATCCATTCAACCTCATTTTTTTGGCAAATTTTGCTTTGTCTCTAACGATAAAATTAAGCATAACTGCAACGTGAATAGTTACGTGAACACTATAACAATCGCATTCCGTGAAAAGATTGAAGTTGATATAAAGTCCCCAAGAGCGAAGTGATACAGCCCTCTTTAACTTTTCTCTTGTCTTTGACAATCTTCTTGTGGAATTTTCCGAGACAAAGCCACTCTCTTCATTCTTTAACCTCTCACCTTTACGTAATGCTTTTCCTTAGCTTACGTAAAAATGGGATAAGCCGCAGCTTTCAATCGAGGGCTGTCACTTTTGTGACATGAAATCTTCTTTCGGCTCCAAACTTCACTTTCTTTGATCTTTTGTAAGTGGCATTTTATATTTATTTTGAAAAAGTTGCTTATTGGAAATCACATTTTCAACGCGAATATTTATGCATGTACATGTACGTAGCAAACATATCTAAACTTGGAGAAAGGAACAGATGATGAATGGGGAAAATGCCACGAGGACAAATTCAATCTAAGTGACCCACATCCAAACTTTATGTCAAGATGTACTCTCACAATCAGGAACAACTGCATACCACTGCATATTTCAGTCCAAATGAAATGTTCTTAATAAGGCATACAATCCGCACAATGATGTTATTATCTTCATTTAGACCTCCTAGGTGCAGAGAATCTAAAATTTATGGTCTGAAATAATTAATATTAAATAAAATAGAACAAAATAGAGGGGGATTTTTTTTTGGGGGGGGGGGTGGATTTCACCAACCAACCAACGGTCTAGTAATTTCAATCATTTAAAAAGATGATCCGCAGTTTATTTAACAAGCATTAATCACCACTGCAATTATATGGTCAAAAGTATTTCACAGCATTGATGATTAAAGAAGCAAGGGCAACAGGGAAAAAAGCATCGAGACAGTTACAAGGCATATGCTCATCATATGCTTTGGAGGCTGATGCATTTGAGGATGTGCTTTGCGCTCGGAGAGTTGATAAATACAAAATTTGAATTGGAAAAAGAAAAATATGCTCGAGCAGGGTTGGTTTGTGTACTTTCAATAGTCCTGTAAAACAGATCAATTACAATAAAAATAATTAAATAATGAAGCACTTGCGCTTCTGTAAGGTGTAAGACAACTCCTAAAGCAAGTACGTTAATTTTGAACATATATTCACCTACTTATGTAAAAATGGCAGATTACAGCTGGGAATCAGGTCGGTTAAAAGAACCAGAGTTTATGTCTGCTTAGCTTTCATCCATTCTACAAAATTGTCCAGGACCAAGGGCCAAGCAAGATTTGGATCGTAATTATTGAAGTCCGGGAAGCTTATCTGTCAAAGGAGTCAAAAAATTCATCATAAGAATCAGTGTACAATAAACATGCTGTTTAATAGAAAAAAAGCAGAAGGCAAGGTCTTTATGCAAAACAAAATGCAAAGGAGCAAGAAACCTGAAACACAAGATCCAATATAATCATGTTCGCGATCCATCGTCTGTTTTTTGTCCCTAAAGCTAAGAAATGTAGAAAGTAGCTATGGCTTTCAAGTCAGATCTATGTCCTCACTGTAGGAAAAGAAACAAAAACCGGCTTCTATACCTAACCCATCATAAACCACCTTCCAATTGGTGAGGCCTCCATTTGATATCATAGATCCGTGGTATTAAAAACTGCCATAGAAAATGAGACAGATTGCCTCCCATTAGATATATCCAGTTTCCCCTTCACTAGGTTGGTTATAGGTTACTGGTAAAGATGAGGATATTTTCTTAGGGCCTAACTCCTAAGTGAGCAGACAACAAACATTTTCTTATTTAGGAGTGCCAGCATGCATATGTAATTGTGCATGTCTTATGAAATAAAGATATTTTATCAACTATAGCAGTTCTGTAATGCATCATTCCAACCTATTAGTTCGTGAGAATACAGCTACCATGGTGAACACTATCAATAAATTAAAAACTAGTGGTAGACAATGAAAATACCTCATTGCAGAACCGGTAAAACCCCATCCACTGATCCATGTTTATTACCTTATAATCAGATTGAATCTGGATAAAGAGCACAACCACCGTATGAGAAGTATTCACTATACATGCACGCACACATTAAGAAATTAGTATTACAAATGAATTAGTTCGCCTTATGTTTATCAAGCTGTCCAGATTGCATCAGACTGCAGTAAAGAATCAGACAATCTGATATCTTTTGGACAAGTTAGAAAACATTTTTCATTTATCAAATTAGCCCCACTTTTTTCAGAAAATAAGGCAGAGTTCATCAGTAAAACAATGCAACAAGTAAGCTAATGGACAGGAGAGAAATGGAACTCATAAACAACGAAGTATGCTAGCGGTTGAGAATGAAATCAGAACAACCTTCGAAAAATCATAAGGGAATGTAGGTATATGAACTCACACAAGAAGCCAGCAAGATATTCAATTGCAATTTCTGAAGACATGATCAATATAGCCACTCACCTTTAGATACTCAATCAAATAGTCAACCTGGGCACGGTATTGGGATCCTAATACAAGACCCAGTAATTCGCAGACACTCTCTATGTCTACACTCTTTTGTTTCTCCTCTAAGAGAAAATATCAGAAAAGAAAAAAATGAGCATAAATAATAACAAAAAAACAAGTAATTTATCAATTCCAATTCCATATAGCAATGATCTCATGATACCTGTTAAGCAATACCGGAATGCAAAAGCATAGAAATCTTGAAAGTTTGTTGGCCTCTTCACCTTCAAAGACCACCCAAAAAAAAAAAAAAATCAGCATGCTACAACAATTATACAATACAATTAAGCATCTTACATGTTATAAGCCTATCAAATTAGCCAGTTTTCAAGAGGAAGGTTGTAAGGATACTCTACCTCTTTCTCCAGATCAGGAAGGGCCTTCTTTAATTTATTTACAGTGTCAGCCCTCAATGCTTTTAGGCCTCTCCGCCATTCCTCCTGTAGCAAGTAATGTTGTAATGTCATTCTAACAGATTAGGCAATACCAAGAAAACATATGAGGATGCATGACAGATTGGGTGAAAAAAGGAGAGATCTCTGAAGAATCAATAATTTACTAATTATGCAGTATAATGCCTAGTGGTTGGGACATGCTCAATGAGGAAGAATGAAGGATAGGTGGAAGACAAGGATCAAGGTTTGATAGGTATCTCTCTTTCTATGTGCTTCAGAAAAGTATACCACCCTCAGGCAGAATAAATATCAAAGAAGAGAAAAACTAGTGCTGACGAAAGGGTATATATTTTTCAAATTATTCAAAAACTTATTCACAGATTGTGTAGAACAACTGAAATTGAGCTACGAAGCACAAATAAGCATGTGGACATTGCATAAGTACAACAAGCCACGGACAAGCAAACACAGCAAACAGATTGAAAGTAAAAGAAGAACACAATAAGATCACCAACTGTAACATGTATATCTTTGACAATTAAGTGCAAAATAAATGGGTTCATTTTGAAAACAGTCATCATGCAAAACGCTAATGTTAGGATTGCACTAGGCACTCTGTAAGACCAAACCAGAAATCACACTCTTTAATATAGCACAAAACAAGTTTCTCAGTTTCAGCCAACAATAAATCAATATAATTTTAATGAACTTGTACCGGCCCTGACACAGAAACATGCACCAAGAGGGGGGAAAAATGGATCAGAGATCTAAATCTTGGAATTCTATTCTTTCTAAAGACATCCTTTTGTTGGTAAAATCCTGTGACATCATCTCCAGAAATAAGATGTTCATCCTCCACTATGTTAATATTTCCAATTGACCCAGCATCAAATTAAGAATATTGATAACTTCAAATAGATGAGGAAATTCCTCTTTATTCAGTCGAAATGCCTACGGCAGTGCCATACAGTTGAAACTGCAGGTCCAATATTCTTTCTTCACATTACTTGCAATTTTCAAGGTGTTCATAAGCCTAGGGGTGGTGGCCAAGCTTGACAGAACTCATAAACATGACTAAAATCCCAAGATGATGCTAAGCATGGACACTGATTTTTCATCCGAAAACAGTCACAAGGAATGATTTGTTTGTAATATTGTATAAAACAAGGATGCAAGTCTTATAATAATACAAGTTTAATTAACAAAAATAAAGAGAAGAAATAGCAAACAAGATTACAGAAGTCGAGTTCATTTTTCCTTACCAGAGTAAAATACCCTTGCTTTTCCGCTTTCATTTTCCTGATATATTTAGTCCATCAGTTTTAATATATAAGCTTGATGGTCAAAACTAAAAAGAGAGATATCAAATGCCTATATACGTGACTTACCAAGCAAGCATCAGGATCCGAACATCAGTATGACTGACTTCGATATCTGAACACAGACTTTCAATTCCTTCTGGGCTGTTCAAATAATATATTATAATATCAGAAATTACATAAAAATCTTTCCTTAATTTACTTCAAAGAAAGAAAATTTGGCACACTTTGAATCACACAAATCACCATGACTTTAATACGTATTCTGCTTCAGTGACTGAAATGTAATAACAAATGCATCAGTTAGACATGTCTGAGTTACAGTAAAACAGTGGTACTCTTCCTTTATTTTTTTTAAAGTAACCATTCCTATAGATCCATCACGGCTGCAAACACCCCATATTTTCTCCAAACTTCAAAGGGACAGACTTTATCCATCTTTCCACGAAGATAGCTTAAATTCATCTCAGTTGATTGCTTACAATTCAAAACACAAACTTTTTTCTGAAGCTAGAATGCATACCTACGGACAGAAACCAAAGCTGAGGAAAGAAACCAATACAAAAATTCCATAGTTTTTAAACAGACAAAAGCTATGGAAAAACAAGCCCCTTTCAGCTGGACTCCCATTTTCAACCTTAAAATCACTTACGCCAATAATAGTGCAATTCATGATCAAATAACATCTTACATTCAGTCAACTCCGATCACGCAATTTATATTAAATCTACAGTAATACTAGAATTGTAAAAACTTATAAATCAAATACCGGATTCATAAACTGAAGTTTACTAAATAAAGCAAGCTTACTCAATCATGCCAGAAGACTTATTCGCATACGAATAAAACAGGTTATCGATTCGTTCCATCTCTTTCGTAGATGCTTTACTTGAGGCTGAAGCAACGAAATTCAACAGAAACGTAACCATTTGGCAGAAATTCTACAAAACCTTACTAAATAAAACAAATAATAAATATTACACATACAAGCAATCAATACAATTCCGAAGCATATGCTAAACTGACATGGCATCATATGATTGGAAATTTGGTATAGTTAAAAAAAAAAAAACTAAGCAATTAAATGAGAACAGAAAATTTAATTCCCATAATTTATTCATATCATACCATGTCAGTTTAAATGAATGAGTTCCTCCAGATAGATTACATACATGTAGTATTTATTACTCAAGTAAATACTTAACACACGGCTAATTAGAAAAGGAAAGCATCTGATCTTCCACAAGCCAGAATTTCCATTAAGCTGTTTTGCTTAGAGAATTTTATGATAAGAGCTAAAAATAATTCAAAATAAAATCATCATATATCCTTAATCGGTTTCGCACGGTAGCTCATACATCTTCAACTGTTTGGCAACTAAAATAAAACAAACATTAATTAGATAAAATCACGAAAAAAAAGGAACGAGATTTGACCGATCGATCGATTGATTATTCATATCATAATTGAAGCATAATAAATTAAAATAAAAAATGAAAGGAAAATGAGGAGGAGGGAGAGGAACGCTACCGGAGCGAAAGAGATTCGTGGCGTCGGTTGAATTAGTTTGACCCGTTTTTCTCGATACAGAACGACGCATCTTCATCAACAAAACATCCAAAATTCAGATTCAATTACTACTACACTCATTTTCATTTTCATTTTTTTATTATTCAATTAATTGTAGATTTTAAAAAAAAAAGTAAAGCAAAGGATAAATATAAAAATATAGATGAATTGAGTGGATTTTTTATTATTACAATTTGAAAAAATACGAACGTCGGATGGGAGAGCGAACGAAGAAGCTTCGTCGCTCTGTTAATTTAAAAACTTATGATATGATTCGACGAAGACGATGATGATCACGCTCTCTGTTGCTATTGCTTTTTTGATTTTTTGCTTGCTGGCTGGCTGGCTGGTTGTCTCTGGCTGACGTAGCGCCAATTTCTAGAGAGAGATTTAATTTAATTTAATTTAATTTAATTGTCTGTTTATTTGTGGGCATAGATTTTAGATTCCGAAAGAGTGAGGGAAGTCAAGTGAGTGTGTGTGTGAGTTGCGTTAACGGAGAGATTCGATTGGTTGGATGTAATTTGGTGTCGTGGCTACAGTTGTCCTTTCCTTAATGCGACGGAAATCTTCGCTGTGGAAATGTAATGGGTTTTCACGTGTGGAGGCTCCTCTAATACGATGTTTTATTTTTTTATTCTTTTTTTTTAAATTCTCTTCTATTATTATTATTATTATTATTATTATTATTATTATTATTCATTCACCGGAAAAAAAAATAAAACAATGAAGTATGAGCTAATGATTATTAAGAGTAACAATACAATTATAAATTTTTGTATAATTTTATTTTAAAAAATTGATTTACCTCACCGAGCAAGGACAGCAAGGGATGGCCCGCTAGTCCAGATAGTTGTGGGAGGGGACTCCGACCCATTAGATACTTTATACACCCGAGCGAGTGACTAAACGAGACTCTATCCAAACCTCAACCAACCGCTTGTTTATCTGCAGGAAGCAAGCAGCTCTTTAAGCAACAAGTTTGAATCGATCAAATGTATGTAATCTGATTGGTTGATTAAATATCTTTTTAATTTATATAATTTATTTTTATTATTTTATATTTTTTTAATCAATTAATTTATATTTTATTATTTTATACAAAAATTTATAGTTCTATCATCAATGAATGAATATTGCTTAGTTGAGAATTGTAAAAAAATTATTTATATAATATTTCGTTAATTTCTTTAACAATTTAAAGATAGAAGTAAATAAGTGTAAAATAATATAACTTTGGGTGAAATTTAATAAAAAAATTAAAAATTATATATTTTAAAAAAAATAAATAATCGGTAAATATTTGCCCTAAATTAAAAGCAATAAACCGATCAATCCCAAACGTACTTTTGACAAACAATATTTACGGATTATCCATCTACTTGTATGTAGTTGTAAATTAAGAGAAACAACGCATTAACACCAATATTGAAATATATTTTTGACGAGTGAAATTTATCATCAACAGACAGACCACTATTCAAGAATATTCTTGACAAGTGATATTTATCAATTATCATAAAAAAATATTTCATCAACGCACGCGCACCCCCAAGCACGCGTCTTTATAACAATAAATGGGAGTAAATTAATGTTTTAACAGCTTTGGGGGGATAATCAGTAAATTAAAACAAATTCAAATTTCCCCTTTTCTTAATTCCAAATTTACTGGCACGTCTTCGATGTCGATACTAATCCACAGATTTGAGAGAATAAGAGGCACCATAAAATGTAAGAATAAGCATTTTTCTTTCCCCTTTGCTCTGGAACTCTGGTACAAAGAGCTCATATCCAATTTGATCGAATTTAAACATGCAAAATTGCAAATGGAGACGCAAACAAACTTTACAACAAAATTCTCAAAACTGTTATAGCACACATCTGAGTTCTGACCATGCCAAAATCATAATCAACAGGGATGGTGTGTAAACAACTAAGAAGCTATCTCGGACAGATAACATGTAAAAAGAGATACTGCATCCTGCAAATGATTTGAGCGGAAGTCTTCTGGTATCGGAGCACTAAAGACTGTATCAAAGCAGCTTAGCTGAGCATCACGGGTTGGACCCTGGTTAATATCAGATAGAAGCAAGTCGCATATCTCCTCTGCCATCTTTGAATATGCTACTCTGCAATGCAAATTTGTAAACTGTGTCAACTTATTGGCTTAGATGTACATAAATACACGCGAATAATCCTACATGATTCAGCTTGTGAACAAGAATTTTTTATAAATGGATGTAAAATATACATATGCACTTATCAGGGAAGGGGGAAAAAAAAAACACTAATTAACTAAAGGATCATCGAGAATACCTGGCCTCAGTGGGTAGTCTAGCGCCCCAAACTGCCAATGACTCCTTCAAACAAACAAGGAATTCCTTACAAGCAGCATTTTTGCTCTCAAGAGAATTCTGCAAAAGGCAAATAATTTCTTTTGAGTCTTCATAGATAAAGAAATGACAACCAATGACTTCAATCAACATTGGGCATCCTAGAGACATGAATCCAGAGCCTGCGAATTCTGCAGTGTCATATCTTTGAATACTCATAAAGTCCAGGTCTATTCATATTGTTACACCCCAGCAATGGGAAAATAGTGTGCTGGCATTTTTTGCTTCGTTTGAGAGATTTGAAATGCTAGTCCAACAAAGAGAAAAGGAAATAAAGTTTCATGGGCAAATTATAGATATGATCACTATGCATATACTAATACTCAAAAAGACACCAGTCCAACTTCAGAAAGCCAGGCCAAGCGGCCGCCAGCTGTTCTAGTTGGGATTGGCTTGAGTTCTACAAAACCAGATGCAGATCAAATTCTACAATGATAGCACCATAAAAAAGAAGAGCCCCAAGCTGTCAACCAAATATATTGAGAAATGACTAGTTTAAATCTCACAATGCTGAGTTTTCTTGATTCTCACCAGATCACTCATAGTATTGTTCTCTTCCTGCAATGAACTTCTTATTAAATAAAACACAATGTACATTCCAGCTCCCAGGTCCCAATTCTCAATTTCTGACTTGTGGCTCTCCATGGAAGTTGCTAGTGTCCAAACATCTGAGTGATTGGCTACATTAATATGAAGAAAAGAACATGAATAAAATTGTCAGAGTGAAGAAAATGATTATGGGATTCTGATTATAGGATTGTATAAAGCATTCACCCATTCATTCCCTGTGAAAAAGTATTAACAAATCAACAGTATCCGTATGCAAAGTAGTCAAAAGAACAATATCTGAAGAAAGGATTTCAATCCCTAATTATGGGTTGCCTGGTAAAGAAAACTCAATTAGAGCTTAAAATTCAGATATCTTTTTTTTCACCCGCAAGAAAAGAATAGATTATCAGCATGCAAAGAATCCAATTAAATGCACAAACATGAGATTCTGGCATTAATACTAAGTTGCCTGTGGTTTGAAAAGTTGTGAAATCAAGCGGGAAATGCCTAAAATAAGTCATAACATGCCCATCAACAGCCGTATGCAGTCTACATGCTGGATTTTAAATCGAGAACCCAATTTCAAATAAAAGCCTTAGTTGTCGTTTGAATAGAACATTTCTAATATGCATACATCAATTTAAGAATTTGAGCTCCAGCCATGTATTTCACAATTATTAAATTCATGTTCATAAGGGAACATATGCACTCCAGTACATGTATACTAAGTTATGGAAGGGGTTCCTACACCTTAAAATCCATGAAAGCAAAACCTTCCTTAGTTTTCATGAAAGCTATAGCATTTGTGAAACAAAACCAATGAAGAAGGATCTGATTGGATCCTCTGAGTCAAAATAAAAATAATATCAACACGATCAATCCAGCATCAGAAGTCAGCTCATGTGCAACTAAAAATTGGAAATAAGAAGCGGGCGAGGTATCAAAAGGTTAGGCAAATGAGAAATGAAAGATTGAACATTGATTACCCAATTAATATCCTAGTGCTACCTAAACTAAATAGAAATTCACTAATCCTTCCAAGTTTCTCCAATTACAATCAATTTAAGAATTGTCAACAAGCAATGTAATAATGTTTATAAATGACTATCTAAACCAAATATACAACAAATTTTGATATCTTACATAGGAATGTTTTGAAACTAGACAATAATTTGATCCTAAGAATAGCAAATACCAAATTCCAAGACCAAAGATGATAGATGATCTAATGTTGAACATTTACCTGACAAAAATAATGTATGAGCCACTGAAGTTACAAAAATGGAGTGAGCTTTTTGCCAATTTGCACATTCAAGGAAGTGTTCAAGGGCCTTTGAGAGTTCCCCATGGTAATTGTAGTAAACTGCCTGCATTCAGGAAGAAATATCTCAGCAGCTGAAAGAAAAATGAAAAGATTTGATATATGTATGGCCCAGAGGAGGGGAAAAAAAAAGTTAAAAGATGCAAATATGAAAAATTTGTTGACAAACCATTGCTTCATGCAACCACTCTGATGGAACGCCCAAGGCCTCAATAAATTGACGTTGTGATTCTTCTGAACTCCAAGATTCACAATATTGGAACAAGATTTCCCGTATAAGGGTAGCCTGCAGATATGGATAATCATCACAGCGGGGCATGTGAAGGACCACATAGATGGCCCAATGACACTTCCCTTGACATAGAAGCTGAGAGACAAGGCCCATGTCAAGTATTTGAAGATCATTAGAACTGATAACACCCACTGCTGCTAACACTTCACGTTGATGCCAGATCATATGGTAGTCAAGTGGATCATATGTTGAAGAGAGGGCATTAAACATGGTTTTTGGAGAGCCAAATTTACTCTCTCCACTGGCATGAAGGAGCATAAGATAATACGAGAGGTCATAACGTTCATTTCCACTCCAATCAATAGGCTCATCAATTGGTCCTTCGTCTACATAAATTGGAACTGGCAATGGAGCCTTTCCATCCTCAAGAAGGTGTTGATAAGTTTGAAAAACAATGGGCAATGAAGTTTCAGGTGGTAGTTGATACCACATCAACAATCCCAGGAACCTCTTCCAGTCAATGGTTACATCATTTAACGAGCTATGAATATGGCCGGCAAGCAGCTCATAAAGCCTAATCCTATCCTTCTCAATGAACTTGAAGTCCAGTCCATTAACTCTCCAAAGATCAAGCTGGTGTGCAATATCAGAACGACTCACTGTGGATCCACCAGCCTGACTTAACAAACAAGCCAGTCTCACATCCCCTCTAGAAGAAGCCAGTTCCACAGATGAATCCAACTGCCGACCTGTCAGGAGTAAAAATATGTGTTTAAGATAATTGGACTCATCTAAGGAGCTTACATCCTCTTGAACTCGGTGGCAAACACTCTCTTTTAACCAACAACTGAACTCTGCTCTTCGAATAAGAGGAAGCGCCTCCAGGTCAAATTCAGGAGGACCCTCCTTTATATCCTGCATCATCTCTTCCTCATTATCATCGCCCTCAGATCTTAATTGTCCACCATTTTCCCTTTCAGAAAAGAGTACTTTTATCAATTCCCAGACCATTACTTGGTGCATCAAAACTAAACGAGCAGAAGAAGATACCCCAGGCACATCTAGCTGTGCCTCAATAATGTCTATATAGCTCCGACAAATTTCTGAAAGCATTAAGCTATTTGACACAACCTTTTGAAGCTTTAGCTTATAGGACCCAACTTCAACTTCTTCTGTTTCATGATTCAACTCCTTATGAAGATTTAATGGAGCATCAAAGGAAAAATCAACAAGTTCCTTTCTCACTTTATCATTTTCATCTCTGACCACTTTGTCTATTGCAACCTTTTCTACATTGATTACAGATGATATTACTCCCCGAGAATTACTACCAACTGGTGCACCACTGTGAAGAAGGATGCCATTTGGTCCCCACCCTACACGAAACGCCCTACCCATGAACAAACCTGCATCGACTATATTGTGAGAATGGCTTCCAGTAACTGGAGTTGCATGCTTGAGGTCCAGCTTAAACCCATCTGATTTCAATTTCTTTAGCGGCATGCCCTTATTCTGTTGGGCCATCAGAATCATTCGAGGAGAATCTGAATCAGAATTACCAGGGTGGTACTCAAGCAAACCTACTGGAGTTTTTCGCGCAAGAGGTGAACTAGACCTTTGGCTCATTCTCTGAGCAGTATTCTGCAAAGGAGGTCTTATATATTCTTTACCAAGGGACTGTTGCTGCCGTGAGGGTGTTCCACTAAAATCATCAATCTCCTCCTCTTCCTGAAACATCACCATTCTCATTTCTTTCATCTTTATAGGGTCAAGTCCAAGATGTGCAGGAAGAGAATGAGAAAGCTCCGGTCCACTAAGATCCATTTGGGTTTCTTCATCAACGTCAGATACCTCTCCACCATTCATCTCCAAAGAATTTTGAACTGGCGTAGCATCATCCATCATTATATCATCCTCCTCATCATCACTCAAACCAAATCTACTGAAATGAACAACCAAGAACTTCCATTCACCACTCACAGGGTCAAAAGAAACAAACCGAGCTCCTTGCCTCTCTGTCCTCTCCTTCATTTTCTCAACAAAATCATCTGAATCCCCTTCTTTTAGTTTTAAACTCAAATATCTCCCTTGTAGAAACAAAGTCACCTCGGCTGCCTTGTTAAGGCCCTGACCAACCTCAGGCTTGGAACTTTCATCTTCATAAACAACTATCTCATGCCTACCAAACTTCACAATTTGATCCAAATGTAGCCATCTGACATCAGTGTTCCCAAGAAACTTAACATATCCATAACCCAACCTTCCAACTGTGAAATCAGGTACTCGACTAGAGTAACCCGGATCAATCACTTCCCGCTTAGCCAAATCGTTCAACAAAGGCTCCGTATAATAATCAGGAGAACACAGAACGGGTAAGGAATCTCCATTCTCACTCGAAATCTCACAAGACAGCGAATAAGCATTCATTGAAATATTTCTCTTTCTATATTGAGGTATATTGTTACATGAAGCAAAAGTTCTCGCATCCAATCCCATACTATTGAAGTTCACAGAAAACCCCCCCTGATAACAACATAAATTACATCATCAACTTCCTTTCCCCAATTCAGAATTCAAAAAAACCCTACAATGTAACAGTAACAAAAAGCGTAAACTAGAAACACACACATTAAAAAACCCTAACCAATTTAAGTGAGAAAAAAAAAACTAAAGAGACCTTAATTCACACATTATGCAAATACTGAAATGCAATTACAATTTGCTTTATCCTGCTGTAATATAAAACTGAAAAGAATGGGAGTATGAGGGATTACCGGCAACCGGAAGCGGGGGTGGGGGGGTGAGAGGACGGAGCTTGAGTGCTGTGAGTGAGGGGTTTGATGTTTTAGTTGGAGGCGGGTGGACCGGTTACCAGTACTTCAGGTAGTCGTTCAGTACCAGTCAGAGTGTAAAACTAAAGAGAAGCATCGCAACGGGCAGCGGCGAGGAGAGGGAACGGGGTAGGGAAAGTTGATACTTGCCAGTAATTTGGACACTGCGCTCAGTGCGGGTGGCTGGGCTGGGCTGGGCTAAAGTTACAAGAGTTTGTGGTGATTGCTATTGCTTAAAGTATAGGTTTTATTATCCATTTACCACTTTTATTATTATTCTTCTGATTTTTGGTTTGGTGGTAATTCTATTAGAGTTTTTTTTTATTACATGAAATTATTACTCAAGAGTAAAACTCATGTTATATAATATTATAATTGATATTTATAAATCAAATTATTACTGAGACTAATTTACATTAATTCTTATAAAACATAGCCTATATTTTTACTGTTTTTAATATTTGAAAAACGTCTATTCTACTCATATTTCGAAAGAGAGAAGATTGCCTTAACTCAAATTGAGGAAGGGCAGAAAACCCTCACAATGCATTGAGAGGGATAGAACCTATGGCCCCATAATTGTGAGGTTTGCATTCTAACCATTAGGAGCCTAGTGACTTAATTCTATTAGAGTTTTGGATCAAAGAATCTCTTTGATAATGTAGTAAAATATTGAGAAATATTTTGATAATACGTTTGTTCATACTTAAAATTCAAGTTAATGTTTGTCATAACCCTCGGCATCAAGAATGAAGCGAGGAAGTGATGCGTCTAACCAACTCAATTAATGTGCGGTTAGTGATTATTTAATTTTTATTTGAATTTATTAATGAAAATCGAGTATTTTATTTGATAAAAGCTTTGCTAGTTAAGACCCATGTGAAAAGACTATCTGCCTACAAACGTTAAAAGAATAGGTCTCTCAAAGTTCTTTGAGATGAGCAATTAGTACTACATTTTATAAATTAATGAGTAAGCAAGTTACGAATCCTAAATTTATCTACAAAAAATCATCCCAAAATTATAGACGTGCAATAACCGAATTGAGTAACTCTCCAGTTTTCGAGAAATAACTAGGTGAAATAGTCTCTCAACGTTTAGTATAGGATCCAGAAAAATGATTTATCAGGGGTTAAATAACATAACGATGAGACGCGAAAACTGAGTTTTTATGTTTTAATAGATTTATATAAGTTATTTTAATAGATTTAATGTGGACTAAATTAAATAATAATAAAATCACTTATTTGCATTACTATAAACTTTTATTGTTTTAATTAAAGTGTAAAATTTCATAATTCTCAATGTTAAAAATTTAAATTTTATGAGTTTATGAGTTTACATGGCCATTTGTATAAATCTAAAGAGGTTACTTTAATAGATTTAACTTTATCTAATTAGCAACTTAAGTAATTTTCTCTATAGTTTATTTGATATTATTTTTTCTAATGTGGGCTTGAACCCTTTTAATCATGAGGTGGATCCCCCTCTGTCTATCTTTATCATGGTAAGGTGATGAAACAATTCATTCTAAAATGAACGATATATACGTGAGACAGAGTGGTAGTTCAAACTAATATTTGATTCTTGAATTAGCAATCATTTTTCTCTTCTTTTGTAATTTTATATGTATTTGATTTCTGATTTTGCTTTTAGAAAACTTATAGACCCCCTAAACATTAATAAAAAGCGCAAATACAATTTCATTTTCTGAGAAGGACTCATCAAGCTTTCGAATCTCTCGTCCATTAAAAACTTGGGTTTTTAATTTACAATTAATCAAAATTTTAAACATTTGATTAAGTCTTTAAGCTTCGTATAAATTTTAGAAAATTATTAGTTCTTTTTACTATGCTAAGGGAAATACAAGGGCAGTCCTGGGCTGGCTGTTGTAGCCTTGGCTCTGTCCTGCGCTTTTAGATATTCTTTAGTTATATTTTTTTAAATGATTGTAACCATGTAATGAGTTAATAATTAATAAGTTGTTATAATTAATAATGAATTAAAAAATAATTATTTTAAAATAAAATAATAAATAAAGAAAATAAAAATTTATATATTTAATTTTATAGTACTGATTTCTATAATTAAAATATCCTCTTGATTAATTAACTTTAGTGTTACAATTTTAATTTTTTTGAATCATTATTTATTTATGAATTAAGGATTTATTATTTTTATTTTTTAGTTTTTAATTTATGAATTTATTTTAAAAAAAAGAGAGAACTTTTCGTAAAGGTCGGGCCGATCCGAAATTTTTTTTGTTGCCAACCCTAGCATTAAGTGATTATAAGTAGCTACTTGGGTTTGTAGCTCAGTGGTGAATCATTGCCCTTAAAGTTAAGCATGACTATAAGGGCAATGGTTCGAGTCCCCGCGAACTCAACCTCCCTCAATTAAACATAATTGTGTAGAGACTTCATACGTCTTTTTTTTTTATAAAATGCGAGTGGAGTAGAGACGTCCGTACTTCATAGAATAAAAATATAATATTATAAATCCCATGTATATATCTAATTGTAAATATCAGTGTAATGACCTGCTGTCATAGCAATTGTATATATCTTTATGAAATGCGAGTGGAGTAGAGACATTCTTCTTCCGTGAAGGGTATTTAGATGGATATGTACTTCATACAATAAAAATGTAATAATATAAATTTCATATACATATCTAATTATAAATAATAGTGTAATAACCTGCTGTCATAGCAGTTGTATATATCTCTGTGTAATACAGTAACCTAATACTTAATTAGTTAAAAAAAAAGTGATTATAAGTAAAAAAGAGATAAAAAAAAAGTGATTATAAGTAGAAAAGAGATAAAGCCTTCCTAAAGTGGCATCTACATTAATTAAAAAAGAAAAGAAAAAAGAAAAAAATTATCGTGCATCCAAAATTGAAACTGTCACTTCATTGATAGAACAATTTTCCCATGACTTTTCGGTGGACGACGTTGAACTCTTCGTATTTCTTAAATTGTAGAAAGCAGGTTGTTTGGGAGGAAGAAGTGATGAAGCTTCATTTGTAAGCATGGAGACAACATCAGACATGGTGGGTCTGTCTTCTGCTATTTCTTGAACACAAAGAAGTGCTATGTGCACATACCTTGACAGTGAGTGATTGAAGGATGCTTCTTCTAATACTGAATCTATCAAATTTGTTATCTTGTTGCTTGTCCACAAATCCCATGCCTAAATAGCCAATGATAAAAATTACCCATATCACTCTTCAATTATAATTTCGTATAATTTCAAATCTATTATCTTGATGCAGAATACTTAGATTAAAACAATAAAAATTTCATATAAAAGGTTACAGATGATAACTACTTAGATCATGTCATCATCAGTTGATGTAACTTAAAAAAGCGAGTGTAGTTTTTGTCACTTACATAACCGATAAGATTGAGAGACTTGGTTCGATAAAATCCAGTGTTCTTCTTGCCACTCACGATCTCAAGCAACAAAACTCCGAAGCTAAAGACATCCGATTTTACCGAAAAAATTCCTTCAAGTGCATATTCAGGAGACATGTATCCACTGGAATTCAACAATTGGTATACATAGGATAATCAAAACAAAATTCTTAGCGACGTTTGCTCGGTAATGAAAAAATAATTAAAATTCATTACTTACTAAGTCCCAGAGATCCTACTAGTGTTGCCTCGTAACTCATCCTCATCATTCCCTCCAAAAACTATTCTTGCCATTCCAAAATCTGAAATTTTAGGATTCATATCTTTATCCAACAAGATATTGCTAGCTTTCAAATCCCTGTGAATGATTCGGACTCTTGAATATTGATGAAGATAAAGAAGCCCTTGAGCTACTCCTTTAATGATCTGAACCCGGGTTCTCCAATCCAATATTTCTCGTTTGGTTGGATCTGATCATTTACAACAAATTTTTAAAAGTATGAAAAAAAATAAAAATAAAAAATCTAAGTCACGATATCAAGATTTGATTACAAACCAAAGAGGAAGCAATCCAAGCTTTTATTTGGCATGTACTCATAGATCAATAACCTCTCATCTTTCTCAATGCAGCAACCCAAAAGTTTAACAAGATTCTTGTGTTGAACCTGGGCTATTACCGATGCTTCGTTTTTTAACTCTTTTATCTCCTGTCCGGATTTTCCTAATAGCCTTTTCACAGCTATCTCACCATGCCCTATTACTCCCTGTGACAATTTTCTTGTTAAAATTTGCTAAAACATTAGCGTGCACTATGGAAACCCGCGAACCGAACTCATAGTCAAAAGCTAGCATAACCCTCCTGCAAAGAATATAAATGAAATGATACCTTGTAAACAGTTCCGAAGCCTCCTTCGCCAAGCTTATTTGCTGCGGAGAAATTAGCAGTTGCAGAAGAAACACTGGAAAAACTGAACAAGGGAAATTGATCAACTTCCTTTTCGCACCCTTTTTTGCATTTATTATTGCCTTCTGTAAGCTCTACATCAACCTTTAGGTTCATACCCAGATCAAATTTCATCAAATCCTCCCCTGAATGATCAAGAAAATTTAATTAAAAAGTTGAAAAATAATTATATATGCTCCAAGATCTGTGTAATCATTAAAACCTTTAATGATCTATTATGTTACCTTTGTTTGCGGTATTTCTCCTGAAACAAAAAATTGTCAAGCCCAAGGCGGCCAGTCCAGCTAGAGTAGCTGATAGGGCGCGAAAAATAGTTCGATTTGTGGTTACGGTGAACGATAAGATCAAGAAGATAAGAGATACTGAAGCAATAATGGAGATGAAGATTGGGCAGCGCTCCATTGATAATAAGATGAAATTAATGCTTACTTGCCTGAACTCAGAGAGAGTTAATATTTGAAGAAAATGAGAAAATAATTAATGGTCTCTCTCCTCTCTCTCTCTCTCTCTATATATATATATAAATCAAAGACTTTTCCAAAGTTTATGGTGGTGCGATCTGTGACACGCATGGTCCAACCTTATCGTTCGGCTGCCCTTGAAAGCTAATTAAATATCCTTATCGTTCGGCTGCCCTTGAAAGCTAATAAATAAATAATATATTTAATCATGCGTGTCACAGTTCGCACCACCATAAACTTTTGAAAAGTCTTTGATTTATATATATATAGAGAGAGACAGACCATTAATGACTAATGAGGATATAAATCTAAATTGTATTATAATAAAATTAATTTTAAAATAATTTGCGTAGATTTATAATTGTAATATACACACGCAATGTTTGAATGAAAAAATAATAAGCTCGCTGTGGTCTGCGCATAATTTTTTTTCATATTTTTAAATAAAAAATTTAATTTTAATTTTTTAAAAATACTTTTCTTGAAGTGATTTTGGTTGAGTTGAAAAAATTGGTGTGATAGCTGCATTGAAGTTCATTTTTGGAAAAAATAGCTATCAAGGTAAAAGCTTGAATTTTAAATTATGAAGTAATTATTGCACAGTTTTAACGGGACTTTGACTAAGATGAGGCCTTTAAAGATACAGTTTAGTGAGATATTATTTAATTTTAGGAAATTACCAATTTCTCCTTATTAAAATCATTATATGCTAATTCTTCCCTTATTATTTTCATAATGACCAATTTCCTCCCTGTCGTTATAACAGTAACAGAAGTTACTCAATTTTTAAGTATTTTTATGTATTTGCCCCTATTGTCCAAATGACGAGATTGGCGCCAAGTTTCTTAGCTCTAGTGGATAAAATTACACAATTACCCCCATATGTTTTAATTGATATATAACAAAGTGAAATTTTAAAAGTGCCCTTACTTTTGGAGTCAAAAAGACTTAATTGCCATTAATATATGGATTGAAAAAAATGAATATTAATAGGAAGACTAACGTTTATTTTCTAATTTTATGAATAGGGATGG
The DNA here is from genome assembly GCA_029633175.1 of Citrus glauca. Classification (NCBI taxonomy): domain Eukaryota; kingdom Viridiplantae; phylum Streptophyta; class Magnoliopsida; order Sapindales; family Rutaceae; genus Citrus; species Citrus glauca. Next base: position 16,925,228 of record JAQOOD010000007.1, read on the forward strand.
CAACTGGATCGCTCCATAATGGATATCCACAATATCCATCCAATTGGATCGAATAATATCCATTTAAAAATTTTTGGATCATGAAATGGATATTTTTAAATTATATCCAGATGGATATGGATGGATATGGATAATTATTTTTATCCAATGGATATCCATTTAACCCAACACAAGTTTAAAAAATTTTAATTTTATAAAATAAAAAAATATAATAAACAAATAATTATAAAAATATTATATTAACTAACGAAAAATTTAAATTACTCTTATATTAAAAACTAAAATTTTCAAAATTATTCTTTAATTTTTTAACTTATTTAATATTATTAATAATTATTATTTTATTTATTAATTTAATATTATAAATAGACTTTCACCGGAAAATCGTCGGACCACCGCCGGACCTCGCCGGAAGTTCGCCGGACCGCCATTTTATTTTATTTTATTATATGTATATATATTAATATAAATAATTTAATAACTAAATTTAATATTAAAATTTTAACTATTTTATATTTTATTTTTATTATATAAAAATAAAATATCTATGAATATCCATGGATCTCCATAATTTTATGGATAAAATCCATATCCATATCCAATATTAAATACTGGATATGGATATGCATATATCCATTATGGATAATTATGGATTTGTGTTTGGATGGATAATATCCATCCATAATTGGATATTTGCCATCCCTATTCATGAATCAAGCTATACATACCCATAAAACACAATTGCAATAAGCCTAATCTGTGTCACTTCTGTCAGACCACATTTCTTGCACAAACATTCCCAAATATTATATCCTTTCAACCATTTATGTCTCCACAATTATAATCTTGCAAAAATAAAAATATGCAATCACTTATTACAAAAACAATCCAACAAAATCTTACCGCATTGCCAAAAAAAAATTATATATCTTTGTTATAATCAAAATCAGGGAGTAATGGTTTGACGCATCAATGACATATAAGCTAAATGTAATCATAATATAAGAAGATTCTATCATAGCTAACCAAAAGTAAACACAATATTCAAATGGGTATGAATTTTATTGCCACATACCCAACGAATGAAGCCACATTTAACCCCTACTACAATAGTTAACAAAACTAATTAGATATCATATTTTACTAGATATTACATGCAACCACCAAAGCCATCGAGCATAGAAGCTGATGGTTGAGTTGCATTCAACCTATCTTTGTTCTCTTTTCTGACTTTTTTTAGAACAGGCTCGGTATTAATAACCCCATTATTGTTGTTGTTACCAGTTCCTTGATCATGCCATTGTCTAGCCCTCCTTTGCCTCGCTATAATATATGCAGGTTGTTGTTGTTGTCCAATTGTACTTTGAGGTCCATATATTCCTAAAAAGTATTAATTTAGTTAAATAAAAATAAGGAATTAACATAGAGGTTAAATATTACCTAGTGCTTGTTCAGGTTGTGCTTGTGCAACTACTTGATTAATTTGTGCTTGTGAAGCCTGCATAGATCTTACTTTACTTTGCTTCGCTTTAATGGATGTAGATAATTGTTGTTGTCCAATTAATTGGTGAGCTTTATTTGTTCCTGAAAAAAAATATTATTATTACTCACAAACATTAAATATAGGCACTTTTTAAGGTTAGTCCACTACCGGCTTCTACTGGTAGAGCTTCTCGTTCTGCCAGCACTTGGTAATTCGCAGAGCTTGAGCAAACATCCTTCTCCTTTTGCAATGTCAAAAGCTATGTCAATTCAATAAAATTTTATTTTAGAATTTATTAATATTTAATATTTATACCTTTTAAGCTGGGCATTTTTTTTTGTTGTGCCCCATTTCATGACATATGCTGCATTTCACAGTGAATCTTCTCTTATGGAATGGTTTCTTTTTGGCCTCATTTATTTCTTTTCTTCTATTCAACTTAGGCCTCCCCGGTTGAACTTTTTTAACAGGAGGCTTTAAAATTGGCCTATCAATTTTAGGCCAATTAGTTCTGTCTGGAAGGGGATTAATTATTGCTGAATAAGTAAGCAGATATGCCTCCCTTGTTAAGCTCTTGTCAACAAAATCAGATGGCTCGCCATGACTATGTAAAATTCCAGCCACGGCATGCTTGCATGGAAGCCCACTTATCTGCCACCACCACACTCACAATACCATTTGTTTAGGTCTACAATATAGTGCCTTTCCATGTCAGGCATAATCTCTACAACTTCAAATTGATATTTGCTTGCTTTTATAACTGACACACGTCTTGCAGCCTTGGCAATCTTAGCAATTTTTTTTGTACTCGTGGAGGTATATTTGACTCCCAATCCTCACACTTCTCCATCCTCTTTATCATCCTTTTCATAAGCTTCATTCTAATAAATTCAAGAAGCTCTAAAATCAGTTTCCTTCTATACTCATTTAGATAACTATTCCATGACTCTGACATGTTGTTTGTCACATGATCAGTCTTGTAGAATGGGTCAAAATGATGGCATGACCATGTGCTTGGATCATTGTCTACTAGCCACTTGTAAGCATTTTCATCAATTTTGTTTATTGTTGTCATTGCATCATCAAAGTTAGTCTTGTTGGTGGCTCTTGCCGCTTTTCAAAAGTGTTCCCTCAAAATCTCAGCTGAATGTTGTTTTCTAAAGTTGGCATACACATGTCTTGCACAATATCTAATTTCAGAACTTGGAAAAACATCTTGAAGAGCATGAATTAAACCTTTCTGTCTATCAGACATAAATGAGATAGCCATATCATTGTGTATATCCATATGCTGTTTAAATAGTTCTAGAAACCATGTCCAACTCTCCCTCAATTCAACCTCACATATACACACAACCAAAGGAAAAACACCATTGTTTGCATCTAAAGCAACATCAGAAATTAAAATGCCTCCAAAAGATGTCTTCAAGTGGCAACCATCTAAACTAATGAATCCTCTGCACCCCTTCATGAACCCTTGCTGTTGAGCTTTGAAACTAATGAAAATTCTCTTAAATTTATTCTCATTTCCAACCAATTCTTGACTAATTTTTACTGTTGCATCGTTGTTAGTCATAAGCAAAACATTGGCATGATCATTTAGTAGAGCATACGAGTTAATATAATCACCCTCGCACATTTTTAATACCCTTTTCTTGGCCCTGCATAGCCTTCTCCTATTTGTAGCAATACCAAATCTACTTAATAATACAGAAGCTATAGAAGATGAAGAAATCCCAGGATTTGACTTAATTACACCAAATAATTTCTCAGCCACCCATTTACTGGTTGTCTCAGGGTTCTTAATAAGTGGTACACACGTGTGCACTCCACCTTTGATTGTTTTGATCATGAAACTAATTTTATCTACCATAAATAAAGCATAAATTCTCCACTTACATCTTTTGTTTTAACATAAAGCAGTGATTCTGGCCCTCTCATTCTTCTCCTTGTGTAGAACACAACCTTATTGGATTGCAAAGTCCTTCAGGAAACTTCTGAATTCATCTACAATAGAAAACACCTGACCAACCTCCAATATGATTTCTTCATCATCCATTTGTCTGAACCTTTGTGCTCTTAATTCTTTGGCCATCATCTGAATACTATCTTCATCTAAGTTCAAATGAAAATCATCAGGTGAAGTATCCTCATCACCACTTTCATAATCAGATAGAAGTGCCTTATTGTCAAAATCAGAATTATCACTGGAATCTATTATGTTTTCTACATCCTCATTGTCAATCTTCACAATTTCCCCAATTTCATCATCAGTCCAATTTATAGAATCCACACTGTTGGCATTGTCATTGTCCAATGGTTCATTATCATCATCGTCTAATGGTTCGTCAGTCCATTTAGTTACTTGTTTATGATGAATTGCATCTGCCATTGTAGATTTATTGCCTTCCTTATAAGCCTCAAACATCCTTTTAAGAGTATTTTCATAAGAATTTTTAGGAATAAAAGATGTTTGATGATTTTCAAGAATGTTTGATTGCATTGCCTCCGATGGCAATGACTTCATTTTTAGAAGTAACAAAGTAATTTTTCTAGATAACATTAGGTTCACAAAACTCAACAACTCCATGTTAGTCTCTAGTAACTGCTTAGCACCTGAAGAAGGAATTTCAGCCATTATCATGAACTTTTCATCATCTAGCCGATGCCTATTAACTACTTTCTCCATAACATCATTAATTAGAGCCACCAAGCTTAAACATTCTATCTCATATTCACCTAGGTCAATTAGTGTACCATCAAAGTGAACCTTGACATAAATTTGATCCATTTGTCAATATAAATATTGAAATCATGATACTTAGAAAAGAAAAATTAACATTTTTTTAATTCAGGCACATGATTCAAAATAACTAACAATTAAAAAAATAATTTTCTCTAACACTTATAAAGAAGAATACCTTAAAACATAAACAAAGCGAAATTTTTTTCCTCAATTCAACATCAATTCGTACACTGAAAAAAAAAATAAAAAAATGAGTTATTCCTTAAAATAAAAAACCAGAATACCAATTACTTAGCATCCATATTATTTATAGGCCAAAATATGTTTATCAAAATTTTTTTTGAAAATACCCATAACATTATCACTTCAGCATCAACAGACAACAATTAGTAAATAAAGATAAAAATTTCGGCTGTATTAAATGTGTGGTTTTAACCATTCACTAACTTGGAATGGTAATAGAATCATCTCCACATGTACACAAATGCTTTAGCAAAAAGACAGTTGAAAAAAATTTGATTTTGAAACTGGGGTTGGGCAAACGATTCGATTTTTTCCGAATCAAATTTAAATAACTTAATTCGGTTCGGTTCGGTTCTAAGTTAAAAAACTGAATGGTTTGAAATTATAAGAACCGATTGGTTTACATTCGGTTCAGTTCAAAACCGGACCGAACTGAAGAACTGATCGGTTCAGTCCAATTCCTAAACCTAAAGTCCAAAATCCAGCGAACCAAACCAAACCGAACCGAATTGTACTTAAAATTGTAAAATACAGGTATACATGTGAACCGAACCAAACCAAACAGAACCGAATTATACTTAAAATTGTAAAATACAAGTATATGTGCGAACCGAACCAAATCAAACCGAACCGAATTGTAGAACCGAACTGAAACGAATCGAAATGTTTCGGTTCGGTTCTACAATTCGGTTCGTGTTCAGTTTGAGTTTTTAAGAATCGATTGGTTCCGTTTCGGTTCGGTTTGGGAACTAGAAAATGCCTACCCCTATTTGAAACTCTCTCTGACACCCGAAATGATAAGAAGTAAAGAAAATGAAAAGCCACTTTCTCTTTTGGGTAAATTTACTTTAAAAACCTTTTATTTTCATTGAAGTTTATATTTTATTGTGTTAAAACTAGGGATGGAAAAAATCCCCACGGGGACGGGTACCCTTGGGGATTTTCCCCATTTGGGGAAGGTATGTGGATAATTTTATACCCAATTTTTTATTCGGGGAGAGGACGGAGAAATTTTTTTACCCAATTTCTTATTCGGGGAGGGAACGGGGATGAGGTGGAATCCTCATTCCCTACCCATTGCCCCATTTTAATTTTTAATTTCATTTTAATTTTTTAAAATTACTAGTAAATGAATAATAAAATTAAAATTATAAAATTATAAATATTGGCAAAAATAAAAATATCAAAATATTTATATTATTAAACTTTTAGGCCTAATAAACTAATTAAAGTCTTAAATTTTTATTTAGGACATTAAAAAGACTGAGTAAATTTTATTTGCCCAACATTTTTTAATTTTAATATTCTTTAAATTTTTTAAACTTAAATCTATTTTTTATTTATTTTTAGATGTTATAATTACCTACAATGAATCACAATTTTAATATCTAATCTAATATTTGCTCTTGATTTGCTCCGATTTAATTATTATGTTGTAAAGGGAATAGTCAATATTTATAAAGTGCCCAGGCCATCATTGAAAATGTTAATTTTGAATCTAAATTTGATTTTATTTGTAACAATTTTGTATTAGACTATTAATTTGTTCATGATAGTTTGTAAAAGAAGTTTGTATCCCTTGCATATTGTGTTACTTACTAATTTAATGTATGTGACTTTTGTAATAAATATTAATGTAAGATATATTTTGAACTTTACTTTTATTTAAATTTTTATTTTAATATGATTAACTCAAAATAGAAAATAAAAAAAATATATTAGTTATTCGGGGATCGAGGACCCTCGGGGATCCCCTGTTATTATTCGGGGAGGGGATGAAGATTCTCTCAAGTAATTCTGACGGGGACGGGAAGGGGATGGGGACATACGCAAAATATCGGGGATGGGTACAGAGAGATCGGTCCCCTCCCCTCCCCTCCCATTGCCATCCCTAGTTAAAACCTAATTTTTTACATCACATGTCAGAATAGAATTTAAAATTAAAAAAATAACAGTTAAATGACATTCTTATCCTCATTTTCAATTACTATTATAACGGCAGGATGGTAATTAGTCATTATAAAATAATGGGGTGACAAGCGGTATATGATGATTTTAATAAGGGGAAAATTGACAATCCTCTTCAATTTTTAAGACAAAAAGTAGTTGTACTCTCCTTCGTTAAAAATAAGTAGATAATATATTTTCTACATGGGGCCTGGGCAATTATCCAACTGCCTAAGGTTAGAGATGATGGCGAGTATTATGTTATCGAGTTGCGAGTTGCTTGACTTGTGAAGTCAGTCCACACAGCAGTCACTTTAAGCAGAAGTAGATTGCTATATATATAAATATATATATAAATGTTCGAATCTGAATTTTTAAAGACGGGAACCCTGGGGAAAACGTATAAATCGCGTGATTTAAGCACTTGAAGTTGTAAGTTTTTAAAACTCCACAATTTTAAAATTTTCTCGGACTTTTTTCGCACTTTAAGATCTCGGATAAGAAAACTATTTATGTATATATCCTTAAAACTATAGAAATAAAGTATTTAGTAAATATTAATTTTAATATGTTTCCTTAGTACTGATTTACATTTATTGTTTGCTATTTTATTTTCAGTTTTCACCACTTTAGTGCTTTTGCTTTGTTAGGAGGTTTGGCGCATTTTGTACCTCCTTTGATTTGTTTGAGAGTTTTTTCTTCAATAAAAGCTCTCCTTCATTTTAATGGGCATCCTTTTTTTTTCTTCTAAAGGTGGATTTTCAATCTCTAAAGGCTTGCCTATAACTTCATAATCAAGCTAGCTGTGCAAATTTGTAGTCAACTTGAAAAATAAATAAGCAGAAACGCTATAAAAAAACGAGATACAAAAGTTAACGTAATTCAGCGTTTGGCCTGTTTGCACAAAAAAGATTATAACACTTCGACTATTAAAAATGAAAAACACTTTTTTCTGGCACAATTTCTTGTTTTCTATGTACTAAGAAAGGCAATGTAGATATAGCCTTCCGCGAATAATAAAGTATTCTCATTCAAACTCATCTCCATCATCTAAATCACTTATACATTTGATAATCCATAATTTATCAAAGTGATTTGATAATCTATAAGAAAGGCATTGTACTTATAGGTGATTAGGAATTTTTTGCACCATCTTCTATGTTGAAAATATGATTAAAATAAAAAAATTGTCAAAATATGATTAAAACAATTTGATAATCTATAAGAAAGGCATTTGATAATCCATAATTTATCAAAGTGATTTGATAATCTATAAGAAAGGTATTGTACTTATAGGTGATTTGGAATTTTTTGCACCATCTTCTATGTTGAAAGTATAATTAAAATAAAAAAATTGTCAAAATGATGGGTGGCTGAGCCACCATCTTTGATTTCAAAGACGGTGGGTGGTTGAGCCGGCCACCATCATTGAACAAGAAAACAATGGGTGGGTGTCGTCCATGCAAAGAAGAAAAAGAGGAAGAAAATTAAGCCATAATTTAGTTATAAATAGAAGAGTTCTTCTCATTTTTGTATCCCAGAGAAGCAATCCAAAATCCTAGAGAAGCAAGATGTTTCGGCATTGCTCAAGAAAATGGTCATGAAATGTTGGCCATGGAAAGAAGCAATCCAAATTGAGAGGAGAGAAATATTCTTAAGCATGTAGATGTATTGAAAGAGCATTTGGGTCCTCAATATGGGTATTACATATTTGCTTTGTTAAGGGATATTTCTCAAGATTATGTATTTGGGGCTTTGGGTGAGAGAAAATTATTTTTGAAAATGTGGTTGTAATAAAAATACAAAATAACTCTCAATACTTGTCGGGATCAAATCGCTCAAGTAGAGTGGAGGAAAAATCTCTCAACACCTGATGGAATTTAGCTACATCGCTTGGATAGAGTAACCTAACTCTCAATACGCATGCGTAGAGTGTACAGGGGCGGGTACATATATGGTGACTAATAATCACATCTCATGACTCAATTAAACATATAATATACGTACATATAATCATAACATAATATTAAATCATAATATCAAAATATAAATGCTTTATGGAAACATAATAGTAATAATAATATCCACTCACAGATCCTATTTCACTTTGGAGTTCGTTGGGGCTCTTGTAGGTTTCTGAATTTTCGAATTCCTCCTAAAATACATGGTTCGAAAATTAACTGATAGAACTGATATAAAACCTTATAAGTATCATAAAAACTGTAACATAACTGCTCAAATTACATAAATCTATTACCCATTGGTTCAACTGAATTTAATCTAACTATCCAGTTTTAATTTCCGTATTATTTCCTCTTAATTCCACTTTATTTCTCACACTCGGCTTCTTTCTATTTCTTTTCTTCTTTTCTTTTCTTTTTCCTTCTCTTTTCTCTCGGTTTTTCTTCTTTTCTTCTCTCGGTTTTGATTTCACTTCGGAAATGGAAGCATAAATGAGAGCTGCTTTCATTTGTTTCCAATTTTATATACATGGCCACCGACTCACAAGTGAAGCATGCAGGTCAAATATGCATGTGGCAAGCAAAGAATGAAGTTGGCATGTGGAGGAGTGGTGAAGCAGGCAGCTGGCTGTTGCTTTTGAAATCAGCCACGTTTGGCTCTTTTTTTTTTTTTTTTTGGGTTTTCCAGGCGGTGCATGACAAGAACAGAACTCAAAATACCTTCACTGATAGTAGAAAGTAGCCAGCCAAGAAAAATTTGGTCTTGAGCTCGCTAGTTGATATAGCTGGATTTTTAGCTCATTGTTCTGCATTACCAGCTCTAGAATCACCAGATTCAGTTGATGAATTTGAGAGATACTGATCTAGTACAACTTGAGATCCTAAAATAAAGCTTTCTAGCCAATTGCCTCTTATGGATGTAAGAACTTGTTCGCGAAAGTGAGTAGTCAGATCAATCAAGTTTAACAGGAGTGGTGAATGTAAATGAAGTTTGTGAGGCTTGATTTTAATTAATGATTGTTGAATTTGAGTTTGGTGTGCTGGAATTAGCCATGGTGGCTTTGATACCATGAAACGGAATGAAAGTGATAGTGTTTGTCTAAAGAGAATTTTTCAGAGAAATATTTTCATCATCTCAGAACTTTAATCAATCAATTGTATCAATTGCATCTGGAATTCATATATGCTCATTGGCTACAACACTTGTAACTAACTATGCTTAACTAATTCTAATATTTGACATAGCATCAGCAACAAAAGTTCAGTACATTATAACAAACTTAACCAACCATGTTGAACAGGCATTTGAGCTGTTGAATTGCTCAGTAGCTTCTGATAACACGTCACAGCTGAGCCTTGTAGTCTTAAGCTTAATCTTCTCATGCTCTGCACAATGAGCTGCTTTAACAAAGCTCAAATCATTATGGAAAACATAGTACCTTTGTTCTTGGGCTGTCACCGGACACAAAAAATAATCGAAACCAGGATGGCCACTCCTGAAAGAATTACTGATAGCGGGAGCAAAAGACTAAAACCTAAATATGTTCTTGCAGTGAATGCTAATATTAAGAAGACCAAAAATATTAAAGCAACGAGAATAAGGAAGAATGCAAAACGCTCCATTGAGATGAAATGATTGGTCCAATAAAGAGTTTACAAAAGCAAATTATTAGCAGCTGGCAAATAAGTAAAATTTTGACCGACTGAGAGATAAATGAGGTATCTTGATGGGTTTCTTTGACATTTCCTAAGTTAAACATGCTTAATTAATTAATTGTTGCATTATTCGACCGATTTGTATATTATAATTATACAATAATTGTTGAATATAAGAACTTATGCAATCACTGTCAATCATAGTTTCATACGTCATAATTAAAACCTTAGGACTTTCCAAGTCTACTGTGAAACATAAGTACTAGTTTAATTAATTTGTCGCGTGAAAATTGAACCATTAATAGTCAATTCTATATTCATAATCTCGGCCGACCGTGCAAAAACATAAGAGTAATGCAATTCACTCTTATTCATTTTCATTGGTGTAAAGGCCAATTTATAGAGTAAATATGAATAAATAATATACCACGTATTTTTTTTCGATAAGCTCGATTTAATTTCAAACCTTTTGTGTGTAACGATCTTAAGTCAAAAATCTCAGAGTCTCATTGTTGGTGGTGGTTGAACTAATAAAATCACTTGTGGTGGTGTAAGAACACCCTCATGTAAGTGAGTTGGGGATATGGAAAATTTGTTACATGCCGATTAACATATGCTTTTGAGTATTTTAGCTTTTTGAGGATATCCGATTGCAGTTTTATTCTTATATATACAAAATTGTAAAAGCAAAATATAACAGAAGAAAAGCAGAGCAAAGAAAAATTGCAGGTACCAGTATTCAATCTATGAGACTTACAATTACGCATAAAAAGTTATCTCATACAACTAAAACGCAGGAAAAAGGCAAAAGCTTTCAATATAATTTAAAGAAGAGATGTAGATCACTTCACACACAGAACCACCGCTTCAAAGATTTGCTGACAAGATAGTTATTCCTTTTGTTAACCATCAAAGAGAACATTAGGACTGAAACAACTGCTCCTACGCTGCGCAGGAATCAATCCACCGAGGTTGTTCATTGAGAGGTCCAAGGACTCAATCTGTTGCAATTTCCCAAATGACGATGGGATTGAGCCTGTGAGAGCATTATGCGACAAGTTCAGAGTACAGAGTGATTTTAACCGTCCCATTTCTTCTGGTATTACCCTTCCGAATTGTTGCTTGACAAGTCAATGGAGGTGAATATATTTGGGAACTTCTGAAATATGATTTCTACACTTTCGACTGCAACTCTTATTGTAACATCATAGAACTGGCTACTTTGGATGTCATATCGAAGGTGGATTTAGTTTTAGCATGCATCATCCCCTCTTAAGGTAAGGAAGCATTTTTGTGATAACTTCCACAAAATTTACCTGAAGCTAAGTCGACAATCTAAAGCAACGGCCAGGAGACATTATTTCTCAGACAACTAATGTTTCCTGAGAAGTGTTGGATTGCAAAACTAGAACTTGCAAACCGGTGGCATATTTTACTTCAATTTACATTGTGCTTTTTACCATTGTTTCCACACTTATTTACTTCAGTCCGCTCTATTTTATCAGCTCGTTAGTTCATAATCAAATCAAATCGCATCAAATCTTTACCTGAATGGTGAAGAAATTAATTTATTAATTAAAAATTCAAACAGCTTGATCAAACAATCATAATATGCATATTACATTTGCTTCTCGAATTTCTCTTCACATAACAAATAATAATCAAACTCAAGGTGTCAGCCCAAACTTAGTTGCGGTTAGCAGCATCAAGATGATTACACTAGGCCTCGCAACCAATGTTAATAGTAAAGCAGTGAAAGAAGGTAATGTTCAGTGAAAGAAGGTAATGTTAAATTGACGACAATGATGCCTACATCTCTCCATTGAGTTCAATTGATGACTAGCCTTACTTGAGAGAGTTTGTCATAATGGAAATTACTAACTTCGACAGTGACAGAGACTTTTCTTGAGAACAGATAAAATAATTGTTATGTATTGACTCCCTTCTAGTAAGAACTCAAACCACCCAAGACCTATCTCTACACCAAGATTGATTGAATGACACAAGATATAAACACCAAACAAGATTTGATCAGAAAACAAGAACAAACAAGATCAAAGAAAACAGAGATTTATAGTAATTTGACACTTAATTGCAGTGCCTACATCCACTTGAGGAAGATTACACTGATTTTGCTAAATCAAGTTCGAAGGTTACAGAGGTAACAAGATGTATATGAAGCTTACAATCCACCATTCTTTGCTCTCTCTTCCCAATCTAGCTTCTCTATCTAAGCTCAAGGAACACACCGGAAGTTTCTATTTAAATTCTGCTTCTAGTAAATTTTTTTTCCAGCTACCATTTTTCTCGAAAACCAACTAAGATAACGGCCTCCTTACGCGCCAATCACAAGCCTTTACTAATGAGGTCGAAAACGACAAACAACCCGTGTTATGCATGTGAGTTACTGAGGAATTCAGATGACATTCTGAACATGTCAGTTTGGCCTTAATACTTTGCTGATGACATGTCGAGTAAACTTGAACCCTCTAGATGACGAGTTAACCATTTGAGTTTGACTTCATCCTCGTCGATCTCCATCTTGAACTCACAACTCTAGTTACTCCTGCCAGCTATCTTCCTCATCATTTATAGTAACTTAAAGCTTTCTGTTGATGCTGAAATCCGGATGAGTTGATCAAATTTCAGATCCCTGCATTAGCATTAAATTTATTTGGTACGAAGCCGCTGATTAGTTAGCACCATGAGCAGATTTTCTATAAGCAGATGTTCCATGAGCAAACAATCTATGAGCAGACAATCCATAAGCAGACGATCCATAAGCAGATAACTCATGAGCCTGTGAGCACAGCCAACAGTCAGGAGCCGCCGAAAGTTTTTCCGACGAGAACCCTCCGACACTCAAGTCAGCGATTTTGGTCTTACTTGGAAAAACTATTACCATAATTCATGTGGCTTAATTATGATTGCTTAAACAAAAAAGCTTTTAAGTAAATTTAAAGGAAAATAATTCAGAATAATTAATCTTAAAAAAATATAAGCGAAAGAGAAATTTCCCAGTGGTGGAAAGAGAAAAAGGTCCAATGGGTTCAATTGCCTAGAAAGAGAGAGAGAGAGAGAAAGGAGAACCCCCCCCCCCCCCGTTTTTCTTTCCTCTTCCTAGGATTTTTATAGGAAACTATAGCGGTTTTTATCCTCTCCCCTAGAATTCTCAAGAAAATTACTAATTTTCAGCCTACTAAGAACATGGTCCCTCATATTTCGGAGAAAATATTTTGATTGAATCGTGCTTCCTGGTAACTTCTTGATTGAGGTGACCAATAACATTCTGGTTGAGGTGATGTGCTCGAGGTCACCACATATTATTCTGGTTGAGGTGACCCATAATATCCTGGTCAAGGTGATGTGCTCGAGGTCACCACATATTATTCTGGTCGAGGTGACCAATAACATCCTAGTCAAGGTGATGTGCTCGAGGTTACCACATATTATTTTGGTCGAGGTGACCAATAATATCTTGGTCGAGATGATGTGCTCGAGGTCACCACATATTATTCCGGTCGAGGTGACCAATAACATCCTGGTCGAGATGATGTGCTCGAGGTCATCACATATTATTCTGGTCGAGGTAACCAATAATATCATGGTCGAGGTGATGTACTCGAGGTCACCACATATTATTCTAGTCGAGGTGACCAATAACATCCTGGTCAAGATGATGTGCTCGAGTTCATCACATATTATTCTGGTCGAGGTGACCAATAATATCCTGGCAGCTATCTTCCTCATCATTTATAGTAACTTAAAACTTCTTGTTGATGCTAAAATCCGAATGAGTTGATCAAATCTCAGATCCCTGCATCAGCATTAAATTTATTTGATGCGAAGCCACTGATTAGTTAGCATCATGAGCAGATTTTCTATGAGCAGATGTTCCATGAGCAAACAATCCATGAGCAGACGATCCATGAGCAGATAACTCATGAGCCTGTGAGCATAGCTAACATTTTTTATAAGTTTTTGTTTTTTTTACAAGTTTTTCGTGCAAATTACAATTCCAGCATTAATTTACCATTTTTTTTTCATTAATTTACTAGTTTTATGTGTGGTTTACATATTTTTTGTTTTATTTCACACTTAATGTGAATTCACAAGTTCTATGTCATTTTTCTAAATTTTTATTTTGTTTACAAGTTCTTATAATTTACAACTCCAGCATTAATTTACCATTTTTTTTATTAATTTATGAGTTTTATGTGTGATTTATATATGGTATGTTTTATTTCACATTTAATGTAAATTTACTAGTTCTATGTCATTTTTCTAAGTTTTTATTTTGTTTATAAGTTCTTCGTACAAATTACAACTCTAACATTAATTTACTCATTTTCCCATTAATTTACTAGTTTTATGTGTGATTTACACATTTTTTGTTTTATTTCACAATTAATGTCAATTTACTAGTTCTATGTCATTTTTATAAGTTTTTGTTTTGTTTACAAGTTCTTCATGCAAATTACAATTCCAATATTAATATACCATTTTTTTCATTAATTTACTAGTTTTATGTGTGGCTTACATATTTTTTGTTTTATTTCACACTTAATGTGAATGTACTAGTTCTATGTCATTTTTCTAGGTTTTTATTTTGTTCACAAGTTTTTCATACAAATTACAATTCCAACATTAATTTACTCATTTTTCATCAATTTACTAGTTTTATGTGTGATTTACACATTTTTTGTTTTATTTCACAATTAATGTCAATTTACTAGTTCTATGTCATTTTTATAAGTTTTGTTTTGTTTACAAGTTCTTCGTGCAAATTATAATTCCAACATTAATTTACCATTTGTTTCGTTAATTTACTAGTTTTATGTGTGGTTTATATATTTATTATTTTATTTCACACTTAATGTGAATTTACTAGTTCTATATCATTGTTCTAAGTTTTTGTCTTATTTACAAGTTTTTCTTACAATTTACAACTCTAACATTAATTTACCTTTTTTTCATTAATTTACTAGTTTTATGTGTGGTTTACATATTTTATGTTTTATTTCATACTTAATGTGAATTTACTAGTTCTATATCATTTTTCTAAGTTTTTGTTCTGTTTACAAGTTCTTCGTACAAATTATAACTCCAACATTAATTTACTCATTTTTTTCATTAATTTACTAGTTTTATGTGTGATTTACACATTTTTTGTTTTATTGCACAATTAATGTCAATTTACTAGTTTTATGTCATTTTATAAGTTTTTACTTTGTTTACAAGTTCTTCATGCAAATTACAATTTCAACATTAATTTATCATTTTTTCATTAATTTACTAGTTTTATATGTGACTTACATATTTTTTGTTTTATTTCACACTTGATGTGAATTTACGAGCTTTATGTGTGGCTTACATATTTTTTGTTTTATTTCACACTTAATGTGAATGTACTAGTTCTATATCATTTTTCTAGGTTTTTATTTTGTTTACAAAATTTCATACAAATTACAACTCCAACATTAATTTACTCATTTTTCCATCAATTTATTAGTTTTATGTGTGATTTACACATTTTTTGTTTTATTTCACAATTAATGTCAATTTACTAGTTCTATGTCATTTTTATAAGTTTTTGTTTTGTTTACAAGTTCTTTGTGCAAATTACAATTCCAACATTAATTTACCATTTGTTTCGTTAATTTACTAGTTTTATGTGTGGTTTACATTTTATGATTTAGATAGAATGATATAAGGGATCACATGAGTTGGGTTTGATAGGGTTAGTGAAATTCTAACCTGGTCTATATTTTAATAAGCTGAGATAAAATTCATCGAACTTAACTAAATAAACTTGTTTAACCCAATTCTACCCACACCTTATATTGTATGGTTAAGTTGATTAGGTTGAAGGTCAAATCAAAATTTTAAATTGAACAATGAAAATGATATGAAACTTATTAAAATCAAATATAAATCTTTTATAACATGAAATTTTCATTCACTATCTAGTGTACGTAAAGAAAGTTAATAAATTAATTATCTTTAAATTAAGAAATTTTCCACAAAAAGCATATAGACTTTATTTCTCCTGCATCTCCTTTTCCAATTCCAAATTAAGACTTTTTAGATAATTAGCTAGCATCATATACAAAAATAAAATGAAAGTGATATATAGTTATGTGCCATTAAGTATTCACTAAAAAAATTAAAACCAACTTACTTTTATATTAATCTTATAAAATAATAAATTTACTTATAAGAGAGTGTGATTTTGGTTTTGGAATTGTAGTCTAGAGCAGCAAATGAAAGAATGAAATAGCCTCTTGTATTAAAAGATTAAAAAGAATAAAAAAATTAGATAAGCCATTTAAGTCTTTATAATTTTGCAATTAAGAATTAACACATTATCATTTTCATTCTTCTTCTTCTTCTTCTTCTTCTTCTTGTTATTATTATTATTATTATTATTATTATTATTATTATTATTATTATAGATTTGGTTGGGTTAGACTGGTTAATTATAATTTATCCAACCCAAACTAATTATTAATTAGGTTTGAAAAAAACAGACTCAGTTAAATCACCATAATCTGCTCATGGTGCATTTATCAATCAGTAATCGTAATGGGCTACAATCAAAATCAAGAATGTGAATAAAAATAAGTTATTTATTTGAGCTATAGAAATTGAAGTCGAAATGAGATTCATTTCCATCGATGTGTTCAATTTGTCATGAAATCGGAATGAATTATCATAATTTCTTAAATGCCCTTTGTTGATTATTGTCAATTGGTGGTAATAATAATAATAACAATCATCATCATCATAATATTTATTAAAATAGTATTATAATTATGATTACTAATTCATTATTGTTATTATTTATTAATTTCATGATTTTGTTTTATGATTATTATTTATGAAAATATTATTGTAATCAAACTTTATAATAATTATTATAATAATAAGTTATTATTATTAATATTTTATTATATTATTATTTCATAAAAATATTATTATATTTATAATTTTATTGTTATTATTATTAGTATGAAATTATTTCATTATTATTTATTATAATATTATCATAATTATAATTCATTATAATTTATTAATCTTTTATTATTATTATTTATTTAATATTACCTAATTAAAATTTATAACAATTAATTAAAATATTTTTATAGTTATTATTTATTAAAAAAATTCAATATTCTAACAATTATGGCACCATCAACAACAAAAAAGTTAAAAAAAAACTTTTTTTATACTATCTATTTTCCCCTTTTTTGAAAATAAAAAGCGGAAAAAAATACATTTCCCATTAAATCTGAACATCACTGATGAAGAAAAAAATCAAAACAAAAATAGATAGTATAAAAAAAGTTTTTTTTATGCCACTATTATGCTTGTAATTATGGAAACATTACTCAATATGATGTCAAATCTGTAGAATTAAGCCACTTTCTGGAGATAAATAGTGCAATTTCCTTAGAATTTTAATAATTTCTATTAAAATATGGAAACAAAATTATAATATTGAAGAAAAAAGAAAAGAATAAATCATTCACGAAAATAATAGCTTCATCAAAATTTGTTGAAAAATTCCTCAAAGAGCGACAAAAAGTTCACTCATACTACATCATTTATCAAACTCCAAGCTTCTTTTGTAACATAAATGTTGTCCATTTCCTTTCATGTAATAAAAAAAAAGGCCTAGTTATCTAAGCTCCTTGTGCACATTTTAAATACTGCGGCCGTGGCATGGTTTTCACGATAATTTCTCTTTAACTTGTAGTTGTAGGCAAAGTTGAAATACCTTAAGCTTGCGAGGAGGAAAGCTTTTGAATAAATTTACCTATTTAGCTAAATTACAAAGGTAAATTTGGAAGTTAGTCCAAAATTAAATGGTTTCTTCTCAAAGAAAAGAAAAAAAGAATGCAATGGTAATAACTTATTAAAGTGTTATAAAAGATCTTGCACTTAAATTAATTAATAATTTGTTCAAAGTTTTACAGCCATTCGAGTTTTGACACTTTCTTGAATGATAAGTCTAAAGTAGAAGATCTAGAAAGATGAACTTAAATCTTTCCCACCAATTGCCGAAGGGTAATCTCTTTTTAATTAGTTTCAACTAATGAAATAGGATCTTAACAACTAGTTCTTTGTGAAAAAATACAAAATAAAAAAATGAGAGAAAATTTGTACCTCAAATAGAGGATTTATACATTTTCTTAGGCCAATGGCTTATAACATTGTTATCCTTTGCATTTATCAAAATCTAATCATATATAAGTTTATTTAAAATACAGTTAGAATTGCCTACAACAAACCAGAAAAGCTATTATAATAGGCACCTAATTAAATCAAATTAACTTGCTCACTCTGGAAGTCCAACAAATAGATTATTTACAATACAAAATTAATTAGCAGGAAATAATCAAGATAACATGTGAAAATAGTAAAGTTTGATGAAGAAAACCAAAGAATACAAAAGAGTGAAAGAAAGAAAATCAAGCAGATATAAAACAATTCAAAAGAAAATCAAGGTAAAAAAAGGAATTCCCCAAAAATCAATACTAAAAGACAAAATTAGTACCAAGAATTGGCTAACTTGGTGGGCAGTCTGGCTCGAAAAACAGGAAAAAAAAAGCACAATTCAAA
Source organism: Citrus glauca (assembly GCA_029633175.1). Taxonomy (NCBI): domain Eukaryota; kingdom Viridiplantae; phylum Streptophyta; class Magnoliopsida; order Sapindales; family Rutaceae; genus Citrus; species Citrus glauca. Next base: position 16,943,889 of record JAQOOD010000007.1, read on the forward strand.
GATAGCCTTTGCCCGTTCTAGTTTGCAAGGATTATGTGTTTTGGAATTTAACGAACTTTAGCCTCTTCGAGTTGGCCACTGGGAAACAACCTCTGCCCTTTCCCAACACATGATGAAACTAAACGGCGGAATGGCAATGACGTGGAGTTGGTAGTGGAGAAAGACTCAGTTGCTCTTTTCCTCTCAATATGAATCGGCTAAAGTTTTACTTCGGTCCTATCATAAGTCCTAATTAACGTGAATGAGCGATTTTAAAATAAATCAGTTATAATAATTTTTTAAAAAAATATAATAATTCTCTTTAATTTTAATTGGTTAACTTTTACTTATAAAAAAATGTTAACCGGGTTGTAATCTGTTAAAAAAATAAAATTTATATGATTATAATTATTATGTGCCGTTGATCTAATCTAATGGTACATAATAACTACCGCATTGATACCGTAATTTTAATCACAGAATCATAGAATTTTCTTAAAATATTTTTATTTTATAATAAATTTTTTTGTCTTGTAATAAATAATTTATTTTTTGTTCATGCATCAATATGATAAGTATCTAATAATTGATTGAATGCAATTGGTCTTCGCGTCCAACTCAATCCCTGCTTGCGGGTCCCCGTAGACTTGGTGACGTCTTTAATCATTTTTTCATTGGTTCTATGAAGAGTCAACTGAAGATTCATATGCGCGTCAGAAAATTAGCATATGAAGAAGTACCAATGAATCATTTACCACATAATCTCTAGCTCGTTAATTACTCTTATCTCACAGCAACTAGTGAATTAAAAAGTCATAAATATCACCTCAATTCAAAACAAGGTTAAAAACTGTATGTTGATTTGATATTTACACTGGCTACTTAGAAAGATTTGATTAGTAACTATTGGATATAAATAGAAATATATGTAGGGTCTACAGTGGTAACATTCTCCATTTATTGTCTTTTTTTAATTAATTACTCTGCAATCCCTATTTTATTATAAAATTAAAAAATAGTCCTAAATTCCGGCTCATTAGTCCTACTTATTTTAATTTTTTAAACTTAAATCAAAAGGTGGGGCTATTTTTCTAATTACTAATTCACACACCAATCATCAACGTTGTAAAAAGAAAATTTAATATGTACATCTACCTAAATGTCATTATATCCTTGATAAAAACTAATTTTTATTTTTACTAAATAAAATAATAAAATAACATATAAAAAACTAATTAAATTGTTTACATGCTCATTAGTTTCAGTTCCATATCTCTAGCAATTAAAAATTGAATTCTATCACTGACTCAAAGTTATCGAGCGTGAGATGTGAAAAAAAAAATTCTAAAAAGTGTGGAGCATAAAATTGTTTTGGCTCCAAATCCTTGTTAAAAACTTCCAAACTTGTTCATCAAGCTTCTAGATGTAAGAATAAAAGAAGAATTTTTTTCTTGGGCCTCAGCTTTTGGTACTAACTTATTAAGCAATAGAAAAACACATTATTAATTGGTAAATTAATATATTTTTACTACATATTGAAATTGTTGACTATGTATTGAATAAGTATTATGAAAAGTAAAATATTAGCTACAAATTAAGAACAAGAGATTAAATTCATATTCACATTTATCATAAAATATAGTTTGTAATTAATACATGGTATTACGATATATTAAATTAATTATTTAATAAAAAACAGTGTTAAGTTGAATATATTATTTCAAATACAAGAATAAGTCACTTTATGGTGAAATTAACTAGGTCAATACACCTAAGTTTAAAAAATTTAAAATATTGTGGACTTATGTGTTAAAAGTTTGAACTTTTTCACTTTTTTAATTTTGTAGCAAGCATTAGGGACTATAAAGTTAATAACGAACAAAAAGTCAGAAACATCAAACATCTTAGCCGCCGAACTAATTTTGGGATAGATCTTAACAGTGGATCAAGAAAGACAAAAAAAAAGGGGTATGTTACCATCTATCAAGTGTGATACAATCAACCAACTAAGATATACTTTGAGGAGGCCAAGAACACCACAAAAGTTTTTAAGTACAATTTCATTAATTTATAGCACGCCTTTTATTTTGCGCCCTTCCTAATTAGAGTTAGAAGCTTATTTTGTGAAATGATTAAATTATATATTTATTGTCAATGGCCTTTAACCTAGCCGTGAACCTCTATTCTCATAGTTAAGCATGATTGTGAGGGTAGGGGTTCGAGTCCTCATGGACTCAAACTCCCTCAATTAAGCGCACCAATAAGCATGTAGATCAGTTGGCACGTGATTGTTCCACCTTAACCAAGGTCCTCAATTCAAAACTTGAGAATGTAGTTACGTTAAATACTTGTTGGGAGAGTTTTGGCGCCTTAGTGGTCCTATCCAGTTTGAATCTAAATTAGTCGGGACTCAATGTGATCTTCTGATACCAGATAGTTTAATACACCAAAAAAATTATATATTTTTTAAATTAATTAGAATCATTACGGATAAAAATGTTAGGAATGTTCGTATTGTTTTAACCTATTATAAAAAAATATTATAGTTTAGTATAATTGGAAAAAAAAGTATGTCAATATATTATAAAAAGTGTTGCTGAAAATTATATATTAACGATGGACAACATATATCATATTTTCTATCACTAAAATAAAAAGAATTTCATAAATAATTTTTTAATGTACTATTTTAGTAATTTATATTATAATAAGCTAATTTGTTGCAATGTTGTCATTCTTTATTAAATGTACGTATTTTACTAAAAATTTCATTGTTGTGTTGCTTAACATATATACTGTTTTTACTCCTTTATTGGACTGACATTCACACAAATATTACTCAATTAAATTTATAAATTAGCATCGCATGATAAAAAGTCAAGGGTCTGCCCTTGAGTACTAATATATTTGACAAAAACTTTTTAAAATAATTTGAAAGTTAAGTTAGTTTTAAACTATAATTATATGATGAAACATTTTATAATACCTTTATTTTCTTGGTCAAAATTACAATTTTACAATTATAGTTTTATTTGCTTAACGTCTCAAAATTAAACAAAGGCCTAAATAAACTCCAAATAGTTTTTTAGCCATTTATAATAGTTGAAAATAAAATCATAGTTGTTGTCTTAAAATATATTCCAATTATACAAAATTTCTTAACAACTAAGCAAGTTTCCTAACAGAGTGCATCATACAAGTTACCTTAAAACATAGAGAATAGATTAGAATTAATAAATTGAGAAAGCAGAGCAAGCTTGTCCAGATTATATTTACCTAATACAAATTGTGGAGGCTAAAGAAACCTAAATTCGGTAACTTTACCTGGCATCTGCAATTCCCAGCTGAGAGAAGACTTTACTTTCTGATGAGATTGAATTGTCGTGGTCTCTCAAAATGGGCATATCAACTTCGTTCATCGACGCGCTACATGAAGGAAAACGCCTGACATTAGGGAGTGGCAATGCAGATGAAGCATCGTTTGTACTGTCTTCATGTGGCTCTCTTGTCCTTGCTGTTTGTTGAAGCTGTAGTGCATACTCCAAGTCCCACAACACATCGCCCATTGTTGGTCTGTCATCACCATCATCCCGCAAACATTTCTCAGCTATCTCAGCATATTTCCTCAATGAGTTTGGACTGATCTGAACCTTTATCAAAGGATCTACGATCTCTTCAATAAGCCCTTTGTTCTTGCAAAGCAATGCCCAATCAGCCAGGTTAATTTGTTCTCTTGGGAGTGAGGCATTGATGGCTGGTCTTGCACATAGAACCTCGAAAAGAACAACACCGAATGAGTAAACATCAGATTTTTCTGTTAATTGTTGTGACCGGAAGTACTCAGGATCAAGAAATTGAAGTTTAACCAAGCTAGTAAGCTTGTTTGGTTACAGAGAAAATGAAAGAAAATTCAAAGACCAATAAAGGAAAATAGATCAAATCTTATTTCACTAATTATGAATACAGAGACTGAGCTTTATATACTCAGATTTGAAACACGTTTACATTTGCTCACACACGTGTAATCAGTAAGCTGTTACAACTATTTTCCCAGCTCTATAACTAACTTGCAAACTAACAATATCAGTCATGCTTACTCAGCTACCACATCAGCAGAAGCATGAATACAATATCAGTCATGCTTACTCTAACACAAGATAACCAAAAGTTCCTTTAACAGCTGTGCTGACGTGGTTTTCATCACGCGTACCCAATCTTGAAAGGCCAAAATCAGCAACTTTGGCAACATGATTTTTGTCCAGCAAAATGTTTGTGGACTTCACATCACGGTGAATGATTCTTCCAGATGAACCTTCGTGTAGATAATGAAGACCTCTTGCTGCACCAATGCATATTTCAAGCCTCTGTATCCAGGACAAACAGGGCGACTTTGACTTGTACAGGTGATCCCTCAAAGTCCCTTTTTCCATGAACTCATACACTAGTATCATCTCAGACCGTTCATCACAATACCCAATTAAGGAAACAAGATGGCGGTGGCGAAGTTTTGATAAGACTATTATTTCAGTTTGGAATTCTGGAAGGCCTTGGCCGGAGCCTGGTTCGCTTCGTTTTACAGCAACTTTCATGCCGTTCCTGAGAGTTCCTTTGTAGACATTCCCAAATCCTCCCTTTCCGATCACTAACTTTCTATCAAAATTGTGCGTCACAAACTGAATTTCTACAAAAGGAATTTTTAATCCAAGGTTTACATTAGGCATTAGGGAGCTGCCAGTTCCCTCAGGGACCTTACCATGCGAACTCCCTCTTCCACGTACATGTAATGGAGACCAATGCAAAGCCAAAGGAAATTCACCAGGCTTTTGCTTTCTGTATGTCAGAACCAAAAACAGTACAACTGCCAATATGAAAATCAGAAGCAAACCTCCAAGCACTGAGCCAACTACTACCATGACATGCTTTTTCTTATGTCCATTCTCCACAGGAACTGTACCCGATTTCTCCATAGTCTCCATTATCTCAAGCCCATTCAAATATGCATCAGGCTAACTCCCTGCTTCTGCTTTAGGGCCTACACTGATGTTCATAATTCCACGATCATTCGAATCAACCACGAAATCAAAATAAAAAGGTGTTGCAATTTGGGAAATATCGGTGTACGGGTGGTACGGGTCGATTTCTTTCGAATAGGTGGCATCGATATAGAGAAAAAATTTGAAAACATTCGGAGATGGGCTAACAATGTCACAGAAATGAACCCGAACAAAGTGCCTAGCATTCTTACTCACCTTAAAACACCATGTTATGTTGAAGTTATTATAAAGCCTACTCTGTTTTTTATTCATATGCTTTGCAATCTGGTAAACAGAATCCGGAGCAGTGTATTCACTAGCTATTCCCAGATAGTTAAGATTAGCTATAGGCCCAACAATTTTTGCTGTATCTGGATTGTACAGATAACGATCATCAGGAATCCAGTTCCTCCCTAGAATGTCATTCTCTTGCGAAATCATAGGGCCACCAACATTGATCCTATAAATTGTCTGTAGAGCCTTTGGGTGAATTCCCGGGTAAGAATTAGTCTTACTTCCTATAGGACTAACATGTAGACCATTATCAGGAATGGAACTTAGAGGTAAAGGGTCCACAAGGAAGACTTCAATGGCACTAACAAACGCGAAAGATGATTATTGGGGCCTAAAGTAGACACAGAATTTTCCTTGGGTGATGCTAAGAAAGAAGTCCTTTATTACCGGGGACTGGCTACTGTTTTGGACATTAAAATTATGCAACAGCAAAAAGGGATGGGAAGTGGAAACGTTGAAAACAGCTTTGTAGAGATTTTTTGCAGAGGAGAAAGCAAAGAAATGAAGACGTACTAGATGAGTGCCGTCACTGCTGATATCGAACTCGTAGTGAGATGATTGATCGAAAACTCTTGCCGTCTGATAGAGAGCTAATGTGTCAGGTAACTGGCTGCTGTTTTTAACAGGATAGCTCGGCTCTGAAAAGGAGATGGAATCTGAATTCAGGTCCCCTCTGAATGTCCGATTGCCAGAAGTCACTTCGGTGTCTGAACCACAGTTGATGAAATACTTGTCTGGAAGACTATATGCTGCACAAGTAAGTCCAACTGGCAAGAGATGGAGGAGAAAAATGAGTGGGGATGAAGATTTGGGGACTTTCTTGGTTTGATTCTTTGCCATGAATTCAGGTGGAGGAAAGCTAATCTCTGTGAACTTTGAAGACTTTGTGGTTGAAAGATTTTTATATGATATCCATTTTGGAAGAGAAGACTCGAGTCAGCATAGTTGAAAAATCAAACATGAAAATCCGGAAAAGAAAATATAGTGATCACATAATTTTATGAAGGAAAACAAAAAATATGACACGATAGAAATTGGTGCCCACCATTAGAAGATGCTCTTGCCCCTTGATATTGACTTAGCTGACTATATACAGGCCAATTATATAAGCCAAAATAAATGTGGACCCGTGGAAAATTCAGAAACTGGCTAAACGAATTGTATGTCCTCTTGCATTTGGTGGGTGAAGCAGAAGGCCCCACAATGGTAGGAATTCTACAAGAATGGCACTCCTTGCAGTCTACTAATGGGTTAAGGCAGCAGAACTTGTTTACATGCTGAATCCATGGCACATTGGCATGCTATATATTTTTCATTCTTTATCCGATTCCTGAAGGCCTCGAATGCTGATCCTGTGAACGCTTCGAAAACCTGGTACTTGGTAAATATCATATACAGGTTAAACTGATACTGCACAGTGAGGCGAGATTATTTTCAAAAGGATGAAAGAGACTTTTGTGGCATCAACTAAAGCAAAAAGTGTTTAACTCTATGAAAGGCTTTAGTTGACTTGAAGCTTCTGTTTACAAGAAAGGAAGTCAAGTTGTAACATATTAGCCAGAATGAAAAGTCTATTCAGCACTAGTGATTGACACTATCTGATCACGGAAATTAGGAGGAGGAGGCGGATATTTGTTAGCAAAATTTCTTTTATTTATTTCTTTATGTTGTGTCCCTCTCAGATTTTAATATTTTTCGTATAACAAGTTGAAGGAGCTGAAATATCTCCCCGTCCGGAAATGCTGAGCTTGTTATTGCGGGTCGTGTTTTGCTTTTAAATGGCTATTAAACTAGCCGGCTCAGACATTTTAACACAGTAAGAAGCTGTGAGCCAGTAACAATCTAGAGAAACGTGGGCCTAAAAAGCCCAACGGCTCCCTGGTTCCACATCCGGGCTAACGATGTAAAGCCTAGGCCTATTTGATAGTCTAGAAGCCCAGTAATTAAAGCTTTACTACAACCATCTAAAAGGGTTACAATGCTGACTCATATAAATAGGGTCCAGCTAAATTGTAACAGCTGCAAGTTACCCAAACTTTGTCATTTTCTAATTCAGCCATTAGATCTAATGGCTGAACTATTGAACGGTTTAGATGTATTTAATTGGTTATTAACAATGCAGTCCCTATAGTTTATTACATTATCATAAAGGTTAAAATTAGTTATATGCTTATTTATATAACTCATGTTGTTTTAAATTTTTAAAGTTTGATCCATTGACTTAGTTTGAATCATGTTCAAGTGAATATAAACCTTTAAAATTTTAAATTAGAACATTTTAATAAATTTTATTACAATTTATGATGTTTCATCTAAAAGAAAGTACTCATAAAAAATTATGAAGATAAATGATGTTAATTTGAAGAAAATAAAAAAAATATTTTATTATATTATCACAAGTTATAAAGATAAATAGTAACACTAATTAGTAGGTTTTATTTAGGTAAGGATGAAAAAAACTAATTAAATAGAAATATTTTAAAAAAATCTTTTAATAATGTTATTCAAAAATTTTGGATTAATTATAAATTTTAAAGATCAATCATCTAGTATACAATTTGTAAGATTAACTTTGTAATAATATCAATAAGAACTTCTACAAATTTTAATTGCCTTTAGTTGTGGAAATTTACTTTTTACTTTTCAATATGGCTGTTCATAATTAAATCTGATCCGCTCAATTCGTTTAATCTGTAGAAATTCGATCCGTAAAAATTTGATCCGTGAATTGGATTGAAAATTTGAAAATCCGCAATCCGTAAATTGGATATGGATTTACTTACTAATAAATAAATAAGTTAAAATATAGTTATATTAGCACCATATTATGTCTTATCTGATAATAATATAAAATAATATATATATATATATATATATATAACTTCTTAAGCAGTTAATTTTCATGTACTAATTTAAACAAATGAGATTTTTTTCCTTTTGATATGTTATATTTTGAAACTTTAAATGTATTTTCTATCTTTATTTCAATAAATAACTTATTTAAATCTTATTTAATTTTGAATTTGATTGGTAGTAAAATTATTTTTATATTAATTTTTAATTTAGTTAGTTCGTGATAGGACATGATTAAAAAATTTTATCCCACAAACTAATCTGCAAAATGATGGATTAGATGTGGATTGGGTCAAATTCGCATCCGATCTGCAAACGTATGGATTGAATTTCATCAATTCGTGGATTGAATTGGATTAAAAATTTATAATATGTAAAATTATGGATCTGATATGGGTTGATGTTCAATCCGAAAAATTCAATCCGCAAACACCTCTATTTTTCAAGTCTCCAAAATCGGCCATTTGCGGCTCCGACGTAATGGCACTCGCATACTCGTCATATGTTAAGGGAATGTGTTCGAGTCTAGTCTTATGAGACTCATATCTTTCAAACAGATAAATTTCTCCATACATATTAGTGAGAGTGTATTTCTCCATACATATTAATGAGCTTATATTTTGACAGTTTCAGTAGATTTTATACATTGTAAATTGTAAGAATTTCGTAAAAAATAATAAAATAAGTCTAGAAAAACTCGAGCACCCAACCAGCTATACATTTATAGCATTGTGCCTTACACAAATGATTTTCTTGTCTTTCTCTCGTCATCTAGCAAAAGAAATTACATGCACCAGAAGTACACAGGACTTTTAATTTCGTTATTCCATGTCAACCAAAGTGATTGAAGTCCTAGATAAAACCAAAGTGATCTGCCATCTTACTTGTTTTAATTTCATTTCATCAATTGATAAGTAATAGGCCGTGAATTGACAACAGTAATTGTTATTTTTGAACTTTAAATCTTTGGTACCAGAGATACAGGGGAAAAAATTTGTACGGATTTGAATAAAATAAACTTTGTCAAAGGAGCCCCACGTATTATTATCATGTTCACACTGGGTTACCCTCTGATGGTCAATAAGCTGAAGGCCAAAGAGAGCATTGCTTTGCAGGCTGTAGCCCAGAGAGGAGACAAGAGGAAAGTTGCGAGAAAATTGACGAGGTACACTTTATTCCAAATTTCTAATTTGTTACTGTATTGTATTGCTACAAGAGACAACAAATATTAAGCAACTATTGCGCTAAATTTTGGATACTTCGCTCATATAAAACCTTTTTTTTTCCTACTAAAATGATAAAGGAGTGGGTAAAATTTAAATTAATTTTTAACTTCTTAGTTCATCAAGATTTAAGTTTAGAACTTTGAGTAATGAGCTAAAATAAAACTCCTTAAAACCATCTGAATAAGTCCAACCAAATAAAATTGACTAACAGCCACATAAATCAAACTCCTGACACGCTTCTTTGAAATTTATTTCTACATTTTTTAGATATTTTGAATTTTTCGAGTAGATTCCTGAAACTTTGGATCTGGGCCAACATATATATATATTTTTAATTTGAAATAGGTCCAAGAAAAAGGAAAAAGAAAATGGATGTGAATCTATACGTATGATAACGAGCCTATATACCGAATGGTGAGTTCAATGGATTGAATGCAACATGCAAGCTTAATTAAAAGGAGTCAGCTTACATTAAAATAAAAATTAGCGCGCTTCTAAAATTGAAATCGTCACTTGGTTGACTGAACAATCCGCTACCTTGCCGGTGGACGATGTTGAAGTCACAGTGTTTCTTACATATGAAAAAGCAGGTTGTTTCGGAGGAAGTAATGCTGCAGCTTCATTTGTAAGCATCGATACAACATCAATCATGGTGGGTCTATCATCAGCACTTTCTTCTACGCAAAGTAGTGCTATGTTCACATATCTTAAAAGCATCTGCTTGGAGGATTCATCCTCTAATATTGCATCAGTCAACTTCAGTGTCCTGTTGCTTGTCCACAGATCCCATGCCTAAACAACCATAAGATGTTATTAGATAGTTGTGCACTTGATATACAGAATATACTGAAAACGCTTTGGTGTGGGTGTACGCACGAATTTTCTCATACTTTACAGCACTGTAAAAGTACGAAGTGTGCATCCTCACCCGAGCATACTCAGGAATATAATATTTACACTTAAAGCCACATATTTAGAATATGTGTAACTGCTTTTGTTACTTACATAACCTAGCAGATTGAGAGAGTCGGTTCGATAAAATCCAGTGTTCTTCTTACCACTCACAATCTCAAGCAACAATACTCCAAAGCTAAACACATCGGATTTGATTGAAAATATTCCTTCGAGTGCGTATTCCGGGGACATATAACCACTGTAATTCAATAATTAATAAATAATAATCAGTAATTTATGCATAACTTAATCACTTTAATTTTGTTTTGTGTCATTTACTTACTAAGTCCCAACGATCCTACTAGTATTTGCTTGTAACTCATTTCCTCCACAAATTCTTGCCATTCCAAAATCAGATATTTTGGGATTCATGTCTTTATCCAACAAGATATTACTGGCTTTCAGATCTCGATGGATAATTCGCACTCTAGAGTATTGATGAAGATAAAGAAGCCCTTGAGCTATCCCTTCAATAATAAGAACACGCGTTCCCCAATCTAGTAATATTCGCGTGGTTCGATCTATATATTTTTCATCAAATAAACTAAATGTCATTATGCACGAACAAAAAAATGTAGACCGCATAATCTAATTATTTGTATCTAGTGACTTAATTTTTTTATTAAAAAAATAATGATAATTCGATGATGTTAACCATTTAACTTAAAAATAGCCGATTGAAACTAACCAAAAAGAAAGAAGTCCAAGCTTTTGTTAGGCATGTATTCATAGATCAGAATCTTCTCATCTCTATCGACGCAGCAGCCCAAAAGTCTAACAAGATTCTTGTGCTGAACCTTGGCTATCACTGAAGCTTCATTTTTTAACTCTCGCAATCCTTGTCCAGACCTTCCTGAAAGCCTTTTCACTGCTATCTCATCTCCGTTTTTTAACACTCCCTGAAAATGGTAGATTTATATTTCTGTGAAAAATGAAAGAAATGCTCCAAAGGAAATGATGTCTTTATTACCTTATAAACAGGTCCAAAACCACCCTCTCCGAGCCTATTTGCGTCGGAGAATTTATTTGTTGCAGTGGAAACACTGGGAAAAACTGAATAAGGGCAATTGATCAACTTCCTTCCTTTTGCTTCCTTTTGTCCGTTTATTGTTTGCGGGATCCGCTTTCAGGTTCAAATCCAAATCAAACATCATCAAATCCTCGCCTGAATGGTGTAGAAATTAAAGCTTTAATTAAGATATGTATAAGAATGTAAGTATATTCAACTCTCAAAATCATGTAATGAAATGAGAAAATTTTACCTCTGCTTCTGGGCTTTCTCCTCACGCAATAGAAAATCAAGCCTAAAATGACCACTGCCGCCAGAGTGATCGACAAGACTAAGCAAGAAATTGCTAGTGGACTATAAAAGAAATTACCACCAGACAAACCAAAAGTCAATGCTAATATCAAGAAGACAGCAGACACGAAGGCAACAAAAATAATGAAGACTGCAAAGCGATCCATTGAGATCGATCATATGATTATTCCAAATCAATAATGAGTGTTTAATAATAAGAAGAACAATTTTAAGAATAAACTTGGCAATAAGATTATTGTTAAACATATTAAAAAAAAAACTTTAATTATAACCAATCAGTGTCAAGCATAATTATTCAAGGGGTTTGTATATTCTTCAGAACTTTCCCAAGTCTCAGTTACTAGAGTTTACGCGTGATACACGCTAAGGTGAAATATTTAGCTAAAATTAGCATGGTCAATACAATTATTATATACATGTATTACCAGTTTTTGACACGTATGTTGACAAATTATGGACACTTACTGGACTCTGGTAATTACCTTTTATTGTCTGTTTTGGGAATTTGGGTCCATCTTATTTGTTCTACTCTTTTGTGAAGCAAGAAGTGTATTTAGAACCCGCGTCTCAAAAGTCAAAAAAAGGTTGAAGCATTTCCATCACAAATGGACCATAAAAGCGTACTTGTTTTCTTTTTCTTTCCTTTTTTTTTTTCGTCCTGGTTGAAAGGCAGAGGACTACTTTTAAATTGTTTCCATTTAAAATACTAAAACGGTAATGAGTGGGAAGAGCATAATTATAATATATAACCTCTCAAAACTTTTTAATTCTACTAGGAACTAAAATCAGAATTATTATTGTTATTATTGTAACAAACATGCATATACTTTCTTTTAAGAAGTTTATTTATTTATTTTGTTATTGGAAAATAGATAATTTTAACTAATGGCATTTTTATAACTTTTTAACAATCTACTTTAATTATAAGACAAAATAAAGACATTAATGAGAATATTATAAATTCTGATTATTATTTTTGTAGGTGATATAATCAACTTATTTTAATTTTTATTCTCTACTCTAATTCCAACTTATTACGATTAAAATTTATTTTGATTCCAGTATATTTTCAATTGTAAGTAAGCGATGCCTCTATAATTGTGAGATTTGAAAATTAAGTTGATGCATAACTGCATTCTATAAAAGAAAAATATTGAAGCACAACCATTTCAAATGGGTGTTTTTTTTGTTTTTTTTTGGGAAGGATGCAATGCACATTAGGAATCCCTATTCTTTTTAAATTAGTTTCCTAGATTATAGTTAAGATGTGTACATTTATTCAACTCTCACAATCGTGCAATTAATTGAGAAACTTTTACCTCAGCTTCTGGGTTTTCTCCTCACACAGTAGAAAATCAAGCCCAGGATT